>JAHLJT010005437.1:56119926-56432708 GCA_031308135.1 Acheta domesticus
TTCTGCACTTGCGAGGCCGGTCGCCTGCCCTTGGCAGCGCCGAAAGTGCAAGTAGTGGGGAGTAGGAAGCTTTGCGGGGAGGGGAGAAGTCTGACGTAGCACGACGCGGCGCGTAGATTGAATGCCTGGGCGTCTAATAATGATCCATGCTTCAAAATTAAATGCACGTTTGTTTAAATGGATTATGTCTAGTATTTCAAGTTACCAGGGTCATAATTCACTGTTTACGTTCTGTGCACTACTGTATATCCACCTTTGTATCCACCACTGTATGTATTTTCATTTTCTAATTTTTTAAAGACAATAACTGCTCATTGCGACTCTTAAACATATTTAAAGAAATAGCTTTAAAATATATGCTTATATATAAGAAAAAATATTATTTAATTCTATCTAACACAAAATAGCAATTAATAATTGATTGTTCACATGAATGTTATAATCTCCAAATCATAGAAAATGAACAAAATGCAGGAGAGCAATCTCTCACATCAAGATTGACAGAAATAGAATATGTAGCAATTCCAAGAAGGGTAATATTTAATAGCTCATTTGTGACCATTTTCCCCCATTATGAAACTGAATAAGAGAGATCAACGAGCAAACTTTTGTGACGATATGTTACGGACAATCATAAGATAATCATGGGTATTGGTTAAATAGAATGCAAAGGGCTTTTTAGTTTTATACGATCTCGTACACGACTTGGCTCTTTTGTCAGATATTAGAGCAGAAAATAATCATGATTTATTTAAGAACAATATGTTTTTCTCTTGAGAAAACCTTCTTATTCAATTAAACATAGTTAATAAAAATAGTTTATTGCTGCCATCATCAAACAAAAACAATTCAGTATCAAACATTTTGTTTTTAGCACAACACTGAATTTGTGATTACATCGTAGCAAAGCGAATTACATTATAAGCCCTACAAGCAATTATAATACTTGGTGTTGAAATCTAATGTGTATAATTCGTTGTAGTTTCAGATTTCGCCCTGTCATATACCGAGAACAAACATTTGCAATATAATACAAAATACAATATTACTTGAACTATATATGACCGTCATGTTCTTGCCGATTGCTCTTTAAATTTACGCGCTATCTTTCGAATTGCGCATTCTGATTGGTGGTCCCCAACTCCTAGATTGGGTCTCATCCCCACCCTTATAGATTTTCTCATTTGCACCCGAGTTGCCCGCACGCAGCTCCTGAGGTCAATGACAGTGCAAATGCTGTGCAGGTCTGATATAGAGGATGGCCAAGAAGGAAGTAGGAGGAAGACATACGTCAATGATGGCGGGCGAGAGATTTAGAAGATGATGCTTAGGAAGATCGAAAGAAATGGAGATTAGGCAGCGAGAAACGGCAGACAGCTTGTAGAATACTCGCTTTTCTACTACTACTATAAAAAAGATATACTTTGGGCGACAATAGATGGCAGCTGACACGAGTATGTGGCAATTCCAAATTGCTGGCTCAGACCCAAGGAAATAGAAAACTAATGTGGGAAAGTCTGTGTTATTCTGTAGCACCACTAGTTCGTTATCACGGCCGGGAACGAATTTTTTTCTGGCGAAAATTCCGCCATTTCTTTTCACTTTAGAATTATGCCCCTTTGTAAAGAAATTCATTGTACTTTCCCGTATTCGTACGTATATACGGAGTATATACCAGAGTATAGAACAAGGAAAGTTATGTAATGCTGCGGAAAATCGATTTCGAGATTTCAACGGAAATACACGTTTCCGGGTCCCCTGATACAAACTAGTGGTGCTACAGAATGGCACAAACTTTCCCGTATAAGTTTTCAATTTCCTTGGGTCTTGGCTAGCTATGCAGAATTTCCACATTCTCGTTCAATCTATCTCTGCCCCCAAGTACATTTTTTTGACATTTTCTTAATTTTTCAGTTTCCTAATGATAGAACAGAAATATTAATTTAAAAATATTAAAATAACAGTAAAACCTCGTCCTAAATGGCAATTTTCTTTGGAAAATTTTGGAACCGTTTTTTAAAAAATGTCTTTTAGACAGTACTAAAATCCTAATTTGAAGCACTTTCTCACAGAAAATTTTCAGTTGTTGAAAAACTTCATTTGTAGTCCTTTGAAGCACTTACACTCACAAATACAATAGTATTTACAAATTGCTGGAAATGTGCATATTAAAGGTGTGAGAGATCATAACTGTAATTAATAAATGTAATTAAAATAAATGTAATATAATGTAATTTTTTGAAAGATCTCTCACACAGTTAACATGCACATTTCCAGCAATTTGTAAAAAAAACTATTGAATTTGTGAGTTGATGTACTTTAAATTACTTCAAATCATGTTTTCAAAATTCAAAACTTTTCTGTAAAAAAGATATTCAAATTTTGCATTTTTAGTAGCCCTTAAACGCCATTTTCTCAAAACGAAGCTCGAAATTTTTCAATGAAAATTGCTATTTATGACGAGGTTTTGCCGTTCTTTAATATTCTCGAAATAATATTTCCGTTCTCATAATAAAAAAACCGAAAACTTAACAAAATGTCAAAACTGTACTTGGGCGGTGATAGATGACAGCTGACAAGAGTATGTGGCATGTCCGAATAGCTGGCCGAATACCCAAGGAAATAGAAAACTAGCACAGAAATTCAAACATTCAATAGAGAACTAGTACTGTGTCATTCTGTTATATTTTCTCTACATTTATTGCTTGTTGGGTTGTACATAGATCAGTTTACACCCTTTCATATGTATTGATGACTTACTACTAACTTAAACTACGCTTAATCTAGTTCTACTATTACTACTACATTGGGGTAGATTCCTCATGAGAGTATCTACAGTTCACATTGTTTGAGAAATTTTTAGGAATGAATGAACGGGTATCTATTGTTTATTCTTTCCTGTGTGTTGTTCGTTGAGGCTAAATTGTATTGTTTCAGTTGATCTATTCAGTTTATGTTGGAGTAGAAGTTATTGGATAGGCGTGCTATTGGATAGGCCATTGAGTTCATGTTTAATTCTCTATGGAGTTGATGGTTTGAAATTGAACCATGGGGCGTTGGTGATTATTCTGAGGACTCTGTTCTGTAATATGTGTATTTTATTATGTTGGCACACGCCTACACGAATAGTTAAGACTCCAACCGTTCGCCCGCGCTTTGGGGCGTTCCCCTCAAAACGAGGCGGGAGACAAAGTTATCAATCTTCATGGGTTTTTCTTTTTTTTCGAGTTTAAGCGGTGTGCCGCGCCATGGCAATTTTATTGTAACGTAGTTTAAATATGGTTGTCTTTGGTAACTTTTTTTTACTAATATTATTCTTTAGATCATATTTTCCTGAGCTCACTAGGTAGGGTGTAATGCCACCTCATGGGACTTTAGTATAACTCCCCCGATCGTAGGTCGGGAATAAATGTTATTTTGTTCTATTACCCAATTATGGGAAAATCATTCTTTATGTAGTTTATCGCCCCTGCACCTCACTTCCCCCCATCACGTGAGAAACCGCGATCATGCTCTACCAGACGGGGGCCCGTTGCACTATTGCTAACAATTACATTATATTCACTACCACTGGATGTTTTTTTATGGATCGCCTGGGGGGATAATCTCACCGTGGTCTTTTTTACACTGTTACTGGTCTTATCACTACCTTTGATGCTGGCAGGGGCGTGGCCTGCTGGCTGCGAGGCAGGCCGCTGGCCGGCGTCGATATGACTGACCATACTGGAGCCTTGTGTTGGGTCGGCGGCTGCGTTAGCGCTTCCATGTTCGGGATTTGTTGCCTGCCGGGTTCTGGCTGGATTCATTGATGTGAACGAAGGAGTTGCCTGATGAATCTGCAAGACGTGTTGATCCCCGTGTTGATCGTTGCTATAGGTGACTTCCATTTCGGCTGTGTTGTAGAGGAGCTCCATGTCTCCTGATATGGTCTGACCTAGGTCAGGGCTTGGTGGTTGAAAATGCTATTTATGTTAAAAATCAATAACACAAATTTAGACCGATTCACTGCACTTGTGACGTTTAATTAATTGGTTGGAACAGAAACTTTAAGTCACTGATACTGCACTTTTTGAAGTTGAAAAGTTCTGATCTGTGCACAGCACGATGTGTTCTGGTCGCTGGCTCAGCGCGGAATGATGTGTCATTCTGTAGCGACACTATTTATTATAATTAGCGACACGTAATTTAGATAATTTTTCTTTTCTATCAAGGTTAAAAAGTAGACGTAATATCAATACTGTGCCATTTCCCCATTACAGGTATTTTAAGATACTTTTCAATAAGACATATGCATTACAAGAAACGTCGTTGAGTAATAGGTGTGCCATAAGACAATTTTCCTCCCACGCGACGTGTGATTATCCAGCAATTTTAGTGTACGTTTTGTGTCACTGTTTTTCGTTTATTTTTCAGATATGGACATCTTCCATCGTACCTTCTTGTCAAAGTCGTTTCAAGAATCAGTGAAAGAATATAAACAATACGTAACCTCTGAAAAGTCTGGTATTCTCAGGCATATGGAAGATGAAAGGATACAGTTCGTCCATTACACATTTGTAGAGTATTTTGTAGCAACCTGGCTGTTTGAAATGGTGTCACAAGGTGACAAAAAGCAGCGTGCTCGGGCGTCATCGGACTGTGAACTGACACAATTACTTGAGGCTGCCTACAAGAACCCTCAGGGCAGAGTCATGCTCTTCCTGGATACCATGCTGGCAGAAGGACTTCATCTCCATAAGGCAATTTTAGAGAACGACACAGAGACCTTAGATCCACTGTTCACAGAATTTAGATCACACGTCCTGAATAAAGACCTCGGCGGACGAACAGCCCTGCATGTAGCAGCTGCTTACGGTCGATCTGGCTGCGTGAACAATCTCCTTGAGGCGGGATCCGATTTATCGGAGTGCGACTCTCTACTGCAATGGACACCCTTAAAATACGCAAGTGCAACAGCAAACCTGAGCACAGCTGAAATCCTTCTGGAAAAAGGGGCTAATCCAAAAGATCTGATGGAACCAGTGGACATCACTCAAGTACTGGAATTAGATTTGGTTCAGGTGAGTCTTGTATTATTACACCAAAGGGTTTTTACTTTCCCGTATACGTACGCATATACGGAGTAATATAAGTAGTACAGGGAAAGTTAAGTAATGCTGCGCAAAACAATGGCGAATTTCGCCAGAAAAAAATTCATTCCCGGGCCGTGATAACGAACTACTGGTGCTACAGAATGGCACATTCTTTCCCGTATTAGTTTTCTATTTCCTTGGGTCTGAGCTAGCTATTCGAAATTGCCACAAACTCGTGTAGCACTCGTCATACACATACAGTTGCCATCTATCGCCGCCCAAATTACATTTTTTCGACATTTTCTCAAGTTTTGGGTATCCTAATGGTAGAACAGATATATTAACTTTAGAATATTCAAGAACATAAAAACCTATTCCTATATGGCAATTTTCCTTTAACCCTTGAGAGGTGGCGCGGGGTCCCTTGTGACCCCACATATCTTTTCTAACACGCAACACTCACCGTGATGGATACTCGGATTGACTTGAAATTTCACCACTTGATAGAACACCATGCAAAACCTATATACGCAAATTTTGAAGTGCTATGGAATATTATAAATAGTGTTTTATAGGCATTTTGTATCAGGACCTTTCGTGACCTTAGCGCTTCCCGCAGCGGGCGAGCCGTTGCTTCGGCAGCGCCAGGAACGTTACGCGGCGTCTATGAGTCGGTGTCAGACTTCCAAACGCGTTCGTTCCATCTGAACCTGCAAAGTAAACACCCGTTTTTGTCACCCCGCCTGCCCTCCAAGTAACTGAGACCTTGTCGAAAGGCCGATAGTGCAGGCACGGTGTATGAGTAACGTCCGCAGAACCAGCAGCCAGCAGCGATTTCCGCCCTTCAACGGTCGGTAAGGTCAAGAAAGGTCCCAATACTAATTATCGCAAAAACACTACTTGCAATGCTTCATAGCACGTAAAAATTTGTATGTAGGGGTTTTGAAAGGTGCTGAACAAGCTGGTAAAATCTCAAGACAATCCGAGTATCCTGCACGGTGAGTGTTGCGTGTAAGCTGCAGTTGCCTAATTTTGCGAGTCAGAAGCTTTACATTTTAGATATCTTTCACCATATTGTTTAGCTTCTGTTTGAAAGATACTTCGCGACAGCGCGAGGGGTTCTTGGAAGAGCGATAACAGTCGAGCCGTCGCGCAAAATGATCTGTCTGACCCCGCGCCACCACTTCCGTCGGCAGTGCGAAGAGCTTGCAGCAGTGCTTTAGTCGTGCCGGGACATTGATAGAATGTGTCAGCGTGAAGTGTATTATTTATTTGACATTATGAATAATTTGAGGAAAATAAACTTATTGTGCTAAACGCAACGTTGACATGGAAGTTGTTCCTTTCCAAATTTTAGATGCAATAATTCATTTATGAATATTTGTGACACCAACATACACATCTTAAATTTCGTACTTTTTCTATGTTGTGTTGTTTGACTTAGAACCATTTTCAATTAATTGTTTACTTATATTTTGTGTGAGACAATGTTAGAAAGTGAAACGTAATGAATTTTCTGATAACTTTGTCATTGAAATATTCAGGGGAAAAAAAGGTTCATCACATAAAATTAAAGATAAATGATAAGTTTGTCCGTTTATTTTTTTAATTCCTCATTTGCATGTTTCTTTATTAAAGTGCATTATGATAATACTACCTTATAAATGATTGATTATTATTAAAATGACTAATTTCACACTTATTTGTTGCTAAATATAATATTATAAACAATTAACTTAAAGGGGCCAGAAAGGATCCCGCGCCACCTTTAACGTAACTCCGGCAACCGCCACCTCTCTAGGGTTAAATATTTGTAGTCGATTTTAAGAAAATGGCGTTTAAGCATTACTAAAAATGCGAAATTTGAAGCACCTTGTCACTGAAAACTTTTGAGTTTTCAAAAAACATCATTTGAAGTCATTTGAAGCACATTAACTTACAATACAATAGTGTTTACAAATTGCTGGTTATAAGCATATCAGTGATGTGAGAGACCTTTCAAAAAAATTACATTTGTGTAATTTTTGAAAAACCAAAAAAAAATTCCCCAATATGGACTTTATTAAAGACCGCAACTAGCACTATCCGTTCCAAAACGTTGAAGGAAAAAATTGGAGCCATTTATGAGAAAATGGAATTTGAGCGTTTCTGAAAATACGGAATTTTGAGCTAGTTTTCACAGAAAACTGTTGCGTTTTCGAGAAACATTACTTTCTTCTCCTTCTTCTTCTGCACTTCAAGGGTTAGGTTCAAGAACCTGTTCCGGTGTCCACTTCCTTCTGGGCCTTCCTATATCTCTTCTTCCTCTGCATCTCTAGTCCACTGCGAGTGCTGGTAGTCTGCTGTCGGGCATTCGTATAAGATGTTCATACCATCTTTTCTGATTTCTTTCCAGTTTCTCCAGCAGTGGTTCGACCCCCAGTTTATTTCTTATCTCTGTGCTTTTCTTTTTATCTAGGATATTATAACCTAGAGTGCTTCTCAAAAATTTCATTTCAGCTGCCTGGATTTTGAGTTATCTTTTTTTGATGTTACTCTTGCTTCATCTCCATACATTAACACTGGCATAGCTACTGTATTGAAGAATTTTATTCTTGTTCCTATCCTAGTTTTATTTTTTAGATGTCTGTGTATCGTGCCGCATATTTCTAAATTTATTTAATTTTTTTCCTAAATCTATATCTCTTTCAAACGAGATGTGGCAACCTAGATATTTGAAATATTTTACCTGTTCTATACTTTTTCCTTTTATCACAATCTTTGTTCTCACTGGGTATTCTCCTTTATATGCCATAATTTTAGTTTTTTCTGTAGATATTTTAAAACCATATTCTATTGCAGTTTGATTTAATTTATATACTGCCATTTGCATTTTGCCTTCAGTGTCCTGTATTATCACTTTGTCATCTGCATATAAAATAGAATTTCAAAATATTTTCCTAAAATAGATCCCTCGATCTATATTCAATTTCCATGTTCTAAACATGTCGTCCATATATATATTAAAACGTGTCAGTGATATGCAACAGCCCTGTCTTACACCTTTGTTGGTGACAATCTCTTCTGTCAATTTTCCTTTTCTAACCAACTTAATGCTCGTTGTTTCATATAGTCCTTTTATCACCTCTATCAAGTGTTTTGGATACCCCCTTCTTTCCATTATGTTCCACAGAAGGCTTCTATTGACATTATCAAAAGCTTTTACTATATCCACGAATGTTAGGTGTGTTTCACAGTTGTGTTCACGTCTTTCTTCTATTATTCTTTATAATGTGAAACTAGTGGTGCTACAACAGCACTTACTTTCCCGTATTAGAGGAAACAGCTAAGTAGTACTGTAATATTGCACTTTATGCGCTACTAACATCTTCGCTTGGAACTCACTATTTCCATTGCAGTGTTGTCAGAACTATGTGAATTCCACAACTTCACAAAAATAGAATGCAAAAGTTTTGTAACCCTGTATTGGAAAAAGAAGCCTGATACCCTGGAAATATAGAAATGCCTTCCATTGGGCCATGATTAGGGAAGAGTATTTTAAAACCATGCAACAAATTCTCTACTCACTACAAATGGTACAGCATTTGGTGCAAAACTAAATATTTGCTAGCAAATATCAACATAAATTAGACAATTATAACTCCTTTTCATACAGCTCCATTAGGTCACAACAATGACACTAATTCACAGATATTCGCGAGCGCAAAGTGAATTCCATTGTTGCAGACCCTGCATTGTCGCTATTCTGAGAGCTATTAATTCTTTTTACTTATTTCAAATACTTCAAAATAAATAATTTCTAAAATATTAATGTGTAAGTCTATAACAAAGTTCGAATGTAAGAAACGAAGAAAGAAATAATATACAAAATTGCACATTCTAATTTACGACGCATCCAGCTGTCCGAAGCGCAGTAAATTTACAGCGGCCTATTACGTTTGTCACAAAATTAAAGAAAAACTACTCGTATTTTGAAAAAATTAAGCATGACCGTATTTATTTTATTTATTTATTTGTCAAAAAACAGAAACAGAATGGCACAGACTTTCCCGTATTAGTTTTCTATTTTCCTGGGTCTTCGCTAGCTATTCGGAATTGCCACATACTTTCTTGCCAGCTACCATCTATCATCGCCAAAAGTACATTTTTTTGTCGTTTTCTTAATTTTTCGGTTTACTATTGGTAGAACAGAAACATTAATTTTAGAATATTAAAGAACACAAAAACCTAGCCGTAAATGGCAATTTTCTTTTAAAAATTATGTGCCGTTTAAGAGAAAATGGCGTTTTAGCACTACTAAAAATGCGAAATTTGAAGCTCATTTTCACAGAAAATTTTTGAGTTTTCAATATACTTTATTTGAAGTTATTTGAAGCACTTACACTCACAAATATAATCATCTTTACAAATTGCGGATAATGTGCATATTAAAGATGTGAGAGATCTTTCAAAAATTTACATTTATATAATTTTTGAAAAAAACAAAAAAAACTCAAAATAAACTTCACGCTATACTAATAAGTGTAATTAGCATTATCCGTTACAAAAGTTTCAAGAAAAAAATTGCAGCCATATACGAGAAAATGACGTTTGAGCATTTCTGAAAATGCCGAAATTTGAGCTACTTTTCACAGAAAACGGTAGTGTTTTCGAGAAACTTTACTTGACATTATTTAAAGCATATATACTCGTTAATATAATAATGTAAAAAAATCGCCGACAATGTAAATATTAACGACGTGAGAGACAAGTAAAAAAAATTACATTTTTGTAATTTTTGAAAAAACCAACCGATAGACCAAAATGGCTTTTATGTCATTGATAGAGTACATTTACCACTATCCCTAGCAAAAGTTGAAAGAAAAAATTTGGAGCCGTTTTTGAGAAAATTTTGTTTTTGTAATTTTTTAAAATTGCACATATTGCACGCAATATTGCACGAAAACTACCAAAATTGTGAAAAACATTTACATGACCTTTATTAAAGAACTCAATATGCAGAACAAATTTTATTTGAAGAAAAAAATCTCTATCTTCAATTTTGTAGTTGGAGAAAGACGCCGAAAAAAATTCAAACTTTCACAAATTTCGAAAATTCAGAGCTGTACGTGAAAATCGGACCTATGCCATGTTAAAAAGTGTATTTTCCTCTATGCATACAAGAAATTGAAAGAAAAAATTTGGAGCCGTTTTTGAGAAAATGTTGAAAATCCCCGGGGGGCTTCATATAAAGTACCCCCAAATTTTGAAGAATCTTTTTCAAAATCACAAAGCTTCGACTAGAATCAGATCGACTGGGGAATATCAATTTTGAAGAAAATCGACCGAACGGTTTAGGCGCTAGCGTTGACCACAGACGGACAGACGGACGGAATGCCGTCAATCGATTTTTAAGTATAAAGAAGCAACAAATCATGGATTTTGACCACACCACGAGATAGAGGATTTTTTTTTATTAATTTAGCAACTGGTTTTATCCACTTATTCGTTTTCACGGCCCGGCAATTAATTTTTTTCCGCCGAAAATTGGCCATTTTTTCGCGCAGCATTACATATCTTTCTCTATACTACGTATATCACTCCGTGTATACGTACGTATACGGGAAAGTAAAAGGCATCAGCAGTCGATCTGCCTTTTCGAAATCCCATTTGTTCTTCTGATATAAGGTGGTCTGCTATTATTTTTAATCTTTCATTTATTATTCTCGCATAGATCTTGTATGTTGTATTCAATAGACTTATTCCTCTGTAATTGTCTGGGTCTCCTCGGTTACCTTTCTTATAAAGTGAGATTACTTTTGCTTTTTGCCATTCTTTAGGAGTTTGTTTATTTCTCCAGCACATATTAAAGAAATGAAGCAGGCGTAGATGAAATAACATTCCCGAGTATTTTAGTAGTTCTGTGTTCATGAAATTCATACCAGGTGCTTTTCGATTTTTACATTTGTTAAGTGCTTCATGTAGTTCATCTATCGTTAGGTCATCTGTATTTGTAGTTGTGTATGTTTTTATTATTTCACATTTTTCATCGTACCATAATGCTTTATAATGTTTCACCCATCTTTCCTTTTCAATTGCATTAATTTGTACATTCTCTCTTTCATTACTATTCAATGTTTTCATTACTTTGTAGACTAATGTTTGTCTCCCGTATATATCATGTTCTATTCTTCCAATAAATCTTTCCCATGAATCGGCGTGAGCTTTTCTAATAATTGTTTTTACTTTGTTTCTAGCTTTTTTGTATTCTTCCTTGTGATTTTCATTAGGGTTGTCAAGGTATATTTTGTATCTCCCCTGTTTGAGCTTAACACTTTTTTCGATATCATCATTCCAAATTTTCAAACATTTTCTTTTTGAAATTTCTTTTTCCGTCCTACTGCCTCATCTGCGAATTCCTTTATTATTTGCTGTATGTTTTGCCATTCTTTTTCTATTTCCTTCCCTGTGATAAGGTTTTGAAGATGATTATTTATTCTATTTTGATATAGGTTTCTCACGCTTTCGTCTTCTAAGAGGTATACTTTGTATACTTCTTCTTTATCATTCGCTGTGAATCTCGAATTATTTTTCACCCATCTTCTTAATAATTTTATACGGGCTACTACTAGAAAGTGATCAGAGTTTATATCGCAGCTTCTTTTAACTGTTGTATCTTCTATTAATTTTGATATTCTTCTATTTCCAATTATATAATCGATTATGGATCTACTACCTCGTGCTGACCATGTATATTTATGAGTGTCTTTTTTCTTTTTAAATGTATTTGCAATATACAGTTCATTGAAAGTTGCGAATTCCCTCAATTTTTCTCCATTGTAATTTTTTACACTTTCTCCCCACTTTCCTACAGTCTTTGGTATTCTCTCATTTCCCACTTTTGCATTTAGATCACCTACAAGAAGGACTTCATATCTTGAAATGCACTTGTCCAACAGTATCTGCATGTTTCTGTAGAATTCCTCTGTTTCTTCCCTTTCCTTCCTTCCTCCGGGGCATACACACCAATAACTACAAGATGTCCTCTTTCGTGTTCTAATTTTAGCAAAATTATCCGGTCATTTACGTACTGAACCTTCTTAATTCCTAATTCCCACTTTCTGTCTACAAATATGGCTACTCCTTTTGCAGCTCTCTCTTGCTGGTCTACTCCACTATAAAACATGGCTTAATTTTCTACATATTTTGATCCTTTAAATTTCAACTTTGTTTCTGTTAATACAGCTAGGTTGACATTCATCTTTTCAAAAATTTTAGCCAGTTCATTTTCTTTCCCTGATATACTTCTTACATTGCAGGTAGCTGTTTTAAAATATTCCGATATCCGTTTTCGTACTCCTATTTTCATTGCCTTAGTCGTTTTCATTCCGAGGCCATTATTTTGGACACTGCTAGTAAATCATTTTTTACGTGGGTGGGTTACTAGCCCTCTCCGCACAACCTCTGTCCCGAGGAGGGGGGAGGTTATTTCGGACTTCCCTTGTCCTAGAGGAATTGCCGTCTCCATGGCTTCGAGGTCTCTCGCCCCGTCTAGAGTTCCTCTTCTGCCTCTTCTTTCTTGAAGCCGCCATTGAGGTCCTCTTCTGGAGTACTTCTTAGTCAGATCGCTACCCTTCGACGGCAAGGGAGGCCCTACCAGTAGCTACGCTACCGCCGGCATAGCTCTTGGGGTCATGGGGATACTCAAGCTCCGCCACCAACGACAAGGTCATGTACTCCCTAGGCGGGAACATTACTTTCCTTATCATTATTTAAAGAAATTGAACTCGTAAATATAATATTGTTGTTCACAGACAGACGGACAGATGTTTTGCTTTCAATTGGGTTTCGGTATGAAGGACCCACAGAACAGGGATTCTGGCTGCACCATGTGTTAGGAGAATTTTTTTAATTTAGCAACTGGATTTATCCATTTTTCGCTATGAAGGTCCGGCAATGAATTTTCTCTGCCGAAAATCCGCCGTTATTTCGCGCAGCATTACAAAAGTTTCCCTATACTTCGTATATTCTCCGTATATACTTACGTATATGGTGAAGTAAAAATTGTTTGTATTTTATGGAAAATTACACGAAAAATATTCAAATTTTCGAAAATTTGAACAAGATCTAATTTCAAAATATATCTTTAAAGAACAGATTTCATTGAAGGAAATATCTCTATCTTCACTAGTTTAGTTGTAGGAAGACGGCGAAAAAATTTTGGGCTTTTGGAATTTTCGAAAAATCAGTCTTCAACAAATACGAGACTTGACCATTTTCTTAAACGTCCATCATATTATCCAACAATGAAATTTAATAAAAAACTTTAGATCCATTTTTTAAAATTTGGATAGTGTCCCATGGGCTTAATGTATAGTACCCTTTAAATTTAAAATATTGGTTTCAAATTGTAGGGTCCCCGACATCAGCAATACCAATTGAGGAATGTCAATTTTGGAAAAAATCTGCTGAACTGTATAGCCGCTAGCGTTTCTCACAGACAGACACGTTTTGCCGACAATCAATTTTTCTGTATCAAGGACCCGCAAAACTTAGATTTTGGCTGCACCACATTCTGGAGTTTTTTTCTAATAGTCACAGGATTAATCCACATTTTCATTTCCAGCAATGAGGTTTTTTAACTGAAAATTCTCCTTTTTCCCGCAGCATTACATAGCTTTCAACTGCGTAACCGGTAGCCAGAAAGTAAAATAACGACAACTCTTTTAATCACTGTTGTTATTATTATTGTTTATAATTTATCGAGTACTGAATAGTGTTTATATTAAATATTCTCTCAAAATAATTTGGAATTTTGAGAATGGTAGAGTATTGTAGTAAAGGAGAGAAATTCCTCATGTTTATTCGATTATTTAGGTTTGGTTTCTATTTGTTCAATTGTTACGAAAATATACATGTCAAAATTCACGAAAAAATGTATTTAAAACTAGTTTCAACGTGTGCGTTCTCTACCCATTACCATCGCTTGGCCTTTTTACAATAAAACTCACTTGTATACCGCGGAATAGGCATGTGGTTGGGTTCAATCCAGTTGCTCAGCAAGATAGGCTAATATCATAGGAACATGACTGGTGACTGGACTGTAATTTTAAACTGTAAAACGCTATTGGTTATTATCTACCAAACAGAAGTATGTCCTGTCAAAGATGGGCATATTAGATAATAAATATTATAGATATTACTATAAATATTCTAATACAAAACATTCCTTACAGGTGTTGCAAGCTTTCCTCACTCGAAGGGATGAGCGTTCACTATCAAGAGAAATCACTATCTTCATTAACAGTCCTGTTTCTTCAACTAGTAAATTCTCACCCTTTCACATAGCTGTTAGATCTGGTAGCAAAAGTATAGTGCAGTTATTAATACGGCATGGCGTGGATGTGAACAAACAGGAATTAGAAATCACACCACTGCATTTAGCGGCACTTGCAGACCAAAAACTCATTGCCGAAATACTTTTGTCTGCTGGCGCAGACATTCACGCCCTTGGTCAGATTGAGTGGACTCCTCTGCACGCGGCGTCTTTTTGTGGCCATGAGGAAGTGGTGCGACTTCTCTTGTCAAAGGGGGCTGATGTTTTCAAGAAAGGATCCAGAAACATGAAGCCGATTCATCTTGCTGCGCAAAACGGTCACAAGGCAGTAATGGAGTTGCTTTTAAAAGCATCCACATCAAATGCTGCATTGCAAGTAAATTCACTTGATAAATATAATCACACACCATTACATTTTGCAGCTCAAAATGGTCACAAGGAGGTGGTACAAGTCCTGTTAGAAAATCGCACTGACATCAGGGCAGAAACGAAATACGGAGACAAGGCCATACATTTATCGGCACTTAATGGCCACGTAGAGGTGACAGAAGTACTTTTGCAAAATGGCGCAGACATTCACGCCCTTGGTCAGATTGAGTGGACTCCTCTGCACATGGCGTCTTCTGATGGCCATGAGGAAGTGGTGCGACTTCTCTTGTCAAAGGGGGCTGATGTTTTCAAGAAAGGATCCAGAAACATGATGCCGATTCATCTTGCTGCGCAAAACGGTCACAAGGCAGTACTGGAGTTGCTTTTAAAAGTATCCACATCAAATGCTGCATTGCAAGTAAATTCACTTGATAAATATAATTACACACCATTACATTTGGGAGCTCAAAATGGTCACAAGGAGGTGGTACAAGTCCTGTTAGAAAATGGCGCTGACATCGGGGCAGAAACGAAATACGGGGGCAAGGCCATACATTTATCGGCACTTAATGGCCACGTAGAGGTGAGAGAAGTACTTTTGCAAAATGGCGCAGACATTCACGCCCTTGGTCAGATTGAGTGGACTCCTCTGCACATGGCGTCTTCTAATGGCCATGAGGAAGTGGTGCGACTTCTCTTGTCAAAGGGGGCTGATGTTTTCAAGAAAGGATACAGAAAAGTGATGCCGATTCATCTTGCTGCGCAAAACGGTCACAAGGCTGTAGTGGAGTTGCTTTTAAAAGCATCCACATCAAATGCTGAATTGCAAGTAAATTCACTTGCAAACTATAATTACACACCATTACATTTGGGAGCTCAAAATGGTCACAAGGAGGTGGTACAAGTCCTGTTAGAAAATGGCGCTGACATCAGGGCAGAAACGAAATACGGAGACAAGGCCATACATTTATCGGCACTTAATGGCCACGTAGAGGTGACAGAAGTACTTTTGCAAAATGGCGCAGACATTCACGCCCTTGGTCAGATTGAGTGGACTCCTCTGCACATGGCGTCTTTTCATGGCCATGAGGAAGTGGTGCGATTTCTCTTGTCAAAGGGGGCTGATGTTTTCAAGAAAGGATCCAGAAAAGTGATGCCGATTCATCTTGCTGCGCAAAACGGTCACAAGGCAGTACTGGAGTTGCTTTTAAAAGCATCCACATCAAACGCTGAATTGCAAGTAAATTCACTTACAAACGATAATCACACACCATTACATTTTGCAGCTCAAAATGGTCACAAGGAGGTGGTACAAGTCCTGTTAGAAAATGGCGCTGACATCGGGGCAGAAACGAAATACGGGGGCAAGGCCATACATTTATCGGCACTTAATGGCCACGTAGAGGTGACAGAAGTACTTTTGCAAAATGGCGCAGACATTCACGCCCTTGGTCAGATTGAGTGGACTCCTCTGCACATGGCGTCTTTTCATGGCCATGAGGAAGTGGTGCGACTTCTCTTGTCAAAGGGGGCTGATGTTTTCAAGAAAGGATCCAGAAACATGAAGCCGATTCATCTTGCTGCGCAAAACGGTCACAAGGCAGTACTGGAGTTGCTTTTAAAAGCATCCACATCAAACGCTGAATTGCAAGTAAATTCACTTACAAACGATAATCACACACCATTACATTTTGCAGCTCAAAATGGTCACAAGGAGGTGGTACAAGTCCTGTTAGAAAATGGCGCTGACATCGGGGCAGAAACGAAATACGGGGGCAAGGCCATACATTTATCGGCACTTAATGGCCACGTAGAGGTGACAGAAGTACTTTTGCAAAATGGCGCAGACATTCACGCCCTTGGTCAGATTGAGTGGACTCCTCTGCACATGGCGTCTTTTCATGGCCATGAGGAAGTGGTGCGATTTCTCTTGTCAAAGGGGGCTGATGTTTTCAAGAAAGGATCCAGAAAAGTGATGCCGATTCATCTTGCTGCGCAAAATGGTCACAAGGCAGTAGTGGAGTTGCTTTTAAAAGCATCCACATCAAACGCTGAATTGCAAGTAAATTCACTTACAAACGATAATCACACACCATTACATTTTGCAGCTCAAAATGGTCACAAGGAGGTGGTACAAGTACTGTTAGAAAATGGCGCTGACATCAGGACAGAAACGAAATACGGAAATATGGCCATACATTTATCGGCAGGTAATGGCCACGTAGAGGTGACAGAAGTACTTTTGCAAAATGGTGCAGACATTCACGCCCTTGGTCATATTGAGTGGACTCCTCTGCACATGGCGTCTTTTCATGGCCATGAGGAAGTGGTGCGATTTCTCTTGTCAAAGGGGGCTGATGTTTTCAAGAAAGAATCCAAAAACGGGATGCCGATTCATCTTGCTGCGCAAAATGGTCACAAAGCAGTAGTGGAGTTGCTTTTAAAAGCACCCACATCAAACGCTGCATTGCAAGTAAATTCACTTGATAAATATAATAACACACCATTACATTTGGGATCTAAAAATGGTCACAAGGAGGTGGTACAAGTCCTGTTAGAAAATCGCGCTGACATCAGGGCTGAAACGAAATACGGAAATATGGCCATACATTTATCGGCACGTAATGGCCACGTAGAGGTGACAGAAGTACTTTTGCAAAATGGTGCAGACATTCACGCCCTTGGTCATATTGAGTGGACTCCTCTGCACATGGCGTCTTTTCATGGCCATGAGGAAGTGGTGCGATTTCTCTTGTCAAAGGGGGCTGATGTTTTCAAGAAAGAATCCAAAAACAGGATGCCGATTCATCTTGCTGCGCAAAATGGTCACAAGGCAGTAGTGGAGTTGCTTTTAAAAGCATCCACATCAAACGCTGCATTGCAAGTAAATTCACTTGATAAATATAATAACACACCATTACATTTGGGATCTAAAAATGGTCACAAGGAGGTGGTACAAGTCCTGTTAGAAAATCGCGCTGACATCGGGGCAGAAACGAAATACGGAGACAAGGCCATACATTTATCGGCACGTAATGGCCACGTAGAGGTGACAGAAGTACTGTTGCAAAATGGCGCAGACATTCACGCCCTTGGTCAGATTGAGTGGACTCCTCTGCACATGGCGTCTTCTGATGGCCATGAGGAAGTGGTGCGACTTCTCTTGTCAAAGGGGGCTGATGTTTTCAAGAAAGGATCCAGAAACATGATGCCGATTCATCTTGCTGCGCAAAACGGTCACAAGGCAGTACTGGAGTTGCTTTTAAAAGCATCCACGTCAAATGCTGCCTTGCAAGTAAATTCACTTGCAGACAACAATTACACACCATTACATTTTGCAGCTCAAAATGGTCACAAAGTATTTGTAGAATTCCTGATAGAAAGTAGAGCTGACATCATGTCAAAAACAGTAGAAGGACACACGGCCATAAGTTTATCGATACTTCATGGCCACGATGAAGTGACTGACGTCCTTTTACAGAATGGCGCTTAGATCAAATACAAATGATGGAATGAACATTCTCGCGTGCATTGCGACAAGAATATCATCACAATTATGAGTTGGATCAGCATTGGAAAGCAGGTGCCGCCAATGAGAGTTGCAATTCATTTGGCCACTTTAGCTGCACGACGGGGTCACCAGAACATCGTAAAGGGTCTATTGAGCAGATGTGATGAGGACTGCAATATGTGATACTAATGTAATAATTTTTTCTGCAGCATGTCATGTATCGTCACCGGTTCTGTGGTGTTGTTGCAGAAGTGTGTTCATGTGAACGAGGTAAATCTTGACGGCCATTTAGCGATTCATCTAGCCTTATGCGGGGTCATAAGGTGATTTTGCCATCAGAGAACTGATTTTCGTGTCATGAGTAAGAGGGGTTTGTTTTTGAATAACATAAACTAAATCAGGTCGTGGAAATTTTCTTGAGAGAAAACAATCGGAGAGTCCATTTGTTTTTAATCTGTTGTTTTAACCGTATTTAGGAAAATAATGCTATAATCAAATTTTGTCGGGATTTGATCTAGTTTAATTTATTTAATCTAACAATAAAAACTCTATGTGACGAATGGGGGAGAAAATCGTCTGCGCACTTTTTTCTTGAGTTCCAGAATCCCTTTTGAACATTTTAACCATAAATAGTTGCAAGATGGACAATAGTTTGAAAATAATAATAATAATAATAATAATAATAATAATAATAATAATAATAATAATAATAATAATAATAAATCTCTCAGGGGCGGACCCATGGCCGAGATCGCTAAGTCAGAAGTGCACTGGAGATCTCGAACCCGCAGGGTCGCGTGTTCGAGTCCCACCTTGGGCATGGTTGTATTTGTGTGTCTACTCTCTATATGTGTGTGTCGTCCTTTCACTCCTCACTACCATCATCAATATCTCATCTTCCATACCTCCAGGACTAACAACCCTAGCGTAATGCTGATCTCCCCTGATAAATTCTATGCTCAGCATGTCTCTATTCTCTATGGAATCAGTATTAAAATGATGACTCCCTCTATAGAAAAACGGAATCAGCATTAAAATGCTGATTCCTTCTGTAGAAAAAAGGAACGTGCATCTACCCCGATAATTATGCCTGATCCCGGAGAGAAATATGTATCGCATAGCCCCATTAAATACTTTCTAGTTTATTCAAATATATGTGTATTGGCCTGAAGATGAAGGTGTATCAGCCTTCGAAACGTAGCCACAAACATGAGTTTTTAATGTAAACTCTTATTATAAATTTCACTGTACGAAATCTTTTTGTTGGATCTTTTTGAACTTTTAAATTTGATTAGTTTGCCATGGTCTTGCTTGCAGCCTGGCTTGAGGGTAAAAAATGCGGGTGTAATGGTACCACGGAGGGGGGGGGTGAGATGTGGAGTTAAAAATTTAATTATTTCTGCTACATTTACAAGCTGCTGTATACATATTTCGTCTATTACTTCGCGTGGACGTTGTGGCTGCGCGCGGGTAGGCGGAGCGTTGGGGTTTGTAGGCTGCTGGGCGGTTGGCGGTGGTTGTGTTGTTGAAGGTTGCTGTGCGGTAGAAGGTGGTGCGTGGGTGGTGCGAGGGGGGCGGTTTTCTGGTGCCAAAAGTTGAAACCTATTTGATGTCGGCACGGCTTATAATGGGATGGGTTCCCTTGGGCGCACAAAAGCGCGAGCAGCAGCTTCTATTAGTGGATCATTTTATTGCTCATCTAGTTGGGCTGTTCTCGTATGTGAGGGTGATAGAGGGAGGAGACGGTTCGAGTTTGTACCCCCGTCCTAGAATTAGCGTCCTGATTGATATTTGAGGTAATGTCGGTACTCTCCATGTTCGAGAGTGACGGAGGGGGGGAGGCTGGTAGAGTGCGCTCACCCGTCCCAAGAGTGATGTCCTGATTAACACCCGGGGCGATTTCTGTGATCTCCTGAGGTAATCGGGGGCTCACGGTGGTACTCATTCCTGTTGGGGAGTCAGACTGGCATATATGTGGTGGATAATGAGTATTTGTGACAGTGGGGTTCGGCAAGCAAGACGCATTGGCGGTAGAGCAACTCGTTGGCCCACTAGCTATTACTCGTTCACTTTACATTTGTAGACGGCAGAATTAGGAACTAATGTTTTGAAAGTGAAGGCCCGAACACACAACCGAGAATACACGAATGGTCCCGATGTCAATCAGCATCTGACCAATCAGCCGAAGGCAGCACATGCGTTACGGACACAGCTGACGAATTATGCCTTTCCGACAGTGAGCTGGAGTCGTGTCCTTAAATAATTAAGATAATATACAATAAAATAGATCACACCTCACACTATTCAACAACATTCACGTAGAATACTTTTGCACTTATCTACTGCTTAATGGTTATGTTCTTGCCCCGCCGGGGTTGTGTGTGCTGCTCACCGCCATCTATATCATATTAAACGGTCAGTATATACTGCAGACGCGCGTTTCTCATTCTGTCGGCGGTGACCTCATGTAAACAGCTCGCAGCGCTCCGTCTGCAAATGTAAAGTGAACGAGTAATATATTAGTTGCAGGTGGCGTGCTGGCGGTGGTGATGCTAGAAGAGGGTTGGCTAGTTATGGTAGCCGTGATGGCTTTTGCTGTGCGCATGCGCTTGATTTCGGCAGCGAGAGTGGGGTCGACTTGCCTCACCACAATGCATGTATGGCGCGTGTTTGGCAGGAGAAAGCGGCACGCTTTGCAGTGATTTCGGCGTGTGCGTGTTTTAAAGGGGGGTACAGTTAATCCAGTTGCTGGTTTCAGCGTATGTTTCTTTGGCATAAATCTGTATAGGTACAAGTTATTGGAAATAATTTTGGATTTAAATAAATTCTTATTTGATTAAACTAATTTTGAAGTAAAGATTCTAAAATAATCCTAAGTTAATAATTTTGATTTTTTTATTTACTTTTCTATACATCAGATTATGTAAACAATTTAAGTAAATTTTAATTTGTTAGTCTTTTTGCTCAGCAAAACAGTTTTATATCAATGGTTAGTTTTTTGTCAATATTGATTTGAGCACAATTATGAAATCTACATAGAGGTGACACGATATTAATTGCTATTTGCTTCAGGCCTATTACACTAGATTTACTGTAATGAACAGTGCGAAGGGAGCCAGGCTTAACCTTAGCACTTAGAAACTTGTACCACTTCACTCATGGCCTGAAGGGAGCTAAGATACAACCTCCAAGCACGTACAGGTTTTGTCACCCACTTGTTAGTCGATTTTCACCGGAAACACACCAGGAACACAGCAGCTTCACCACTTCCGGATACCAGCACGTAGTACAGAGAGAGCCGGGCTCTACCTCTACACCTCGTCTATTTGTTTCACTGAATTAGTGCAACGAGAGGCGAGCTCTATCGATACACTTTCAGAGGTCCGGCCACTTAGTGGCGTAGAGGGAGCCGAGCTCAAACTCTGCGCGCACTTTAACCAACCGGTACAATCGGTTACAGTATTTGGTGCAGCGGGAGCCGGGCTCTACCGTTACCCTTTCAGAGTTTCAGTAACAGAGGCGGAGAGGGAGCCGGGCTCACCCTCTGCGCGCACCTCAAGCAAAATCGAAATATACCGCGAGTTGTAGCGAAAAGACGCAAACACGAGCGCGACACGAACTCCGCGATAGTGGCGAAGAGGGAGCCGAGCTCAACCTCCGCGTGCACTTCAAACGAAACCGTAATCCGCGAATTGCGCTTACTGTGACCGCCGACAGCTGGTCGGACGTCACGGGATTCGCCGGCCTTGGACCGCCGCACACAGCGATCACCTCGCGAGCGACCCCGCGAACATACAGCTCGCAGTTTGTCCGGACAGCTCTCGCCAGCGGACGCAATTCCACACTTGGATTTGAGACGAGTTCAGATCGGGGCGGGTATTCTTTCAGGATTGCTTGGCTCGGGAAATGCAAAAGGGGCTTACCTGGTTTGACATGACTTCAAGCTATACATTACGAGCACATTTATCGGCATAACCACAATCGTCCGGTAGGCACGCGGACACCGCAAAATTACACAGTTGAAGGGTTGTCAGGTAGTGTCGGTCGAACGGCGCCTCAGGGGTCGTCGCCCTCCACAGCTGTGGCTGCTCCCTAGCACAGCTGCTCCCTAGCACGGCTGCTCCCTAGCACGGCTGCTCCCTAGCACAGCTGCTCCCTAGCACAGCTGCTCCCTAGCACAGCTGCTCCCTAGCACAGCTGCTCCCTAGCACAGCTGCTCCCTAGCACAGCTGCTCCCTAGCACAGCTGCTCCCTAGCACAGCTGCTCCCTAGCACAGCTGCTCCCTAGCACAGCTGCTCCCTAGCACAGCTGCTCCCTAGCACAGCTGCTCCCTAGTACAGCTGCTCCCTAGCACAGCTGCTCCCTAGCACAGCTGCTCCCTAACACAGCTGCTCAGGTTGCTGGCCGCGGGCGCGCTCCACCCGAGATCCGTACTCCGCTGCCTCGTCGCCGTGTCCCGTGGGCTCACACCGTGGGTTTTTCGTAGCCGGGCACTTTCGAGATCACCGGGATCAGTTCCGGACACAGTCCAACATCCTACACCCGGACATCTCCTAAGCACCCATCACACGTGTCCGTTCCCTCACACGCGTCTTTTGCCTCGCTCTGTCCCTCTCGCACTTCATAAGTCTCTCCTAGTCACACGTTCTACATCAGACATCTCCCGGGCACGTCTGTCTCCGGTCGCTGCTCACACGCTTCTCTCGTCCGTCTGGCGTCTGACTCGCCCACGGTGTAAGATATATAGGTGTGTCAACTAGTCGCCTTTTGGACAAAATTTTGAAGCCAGTTTGAGGCTAGTTCCTCGCTTGTCCGTACGGTGCGCACGATCGAGTTGGGCATTCATGATGGCGTCTCGCGATTTAGTGGCTTCCACCAGAGGTTATACAAAGCTATTAAATGGATCACCATCTTGTCCCAAAAATGCCCAAGTCGTTCGCAGCACTTACATAGCGAGAACTGTGAGAACTAGCCTCACATTAGCTTCAGTTTTAAACCGAGACCTATATCACTTACACCGTGGACGCGCCCGTACCTTTCTCGCACGTCCGGCGTCTTCCGCGCCCCGTATCTTTCTGTGTCTTCGTTGTGGCCGATGTCTCCCCTCCTCGTCACGTGGTCCGTCTCGTCATTCTAATTCGTCTGCGTTTTGTAAATTCGTCGTAATTCGTCCGTCTAGTCGCGTGCCAGGTGAATCCCCGATTTCTGTCTGTCCATCCCCGAATGTTGCGTCGGTCAAAGTGGTTCCCCTTCCCATCTCTCTTGTTCAGTAAGGGGATTCCCAAAGTCCTTCGTCCAAGTTGGGGAAGTCCTATATCGATTGTTGTGCATGTCACTGGTCGTAGTTCCCCGAAAGCATGTGCTGTTTTGCGAACACCCATTCTAGGTTGATTCATCACAATATCTTATCTCCAAAAATAACCTGTAACGTCAGGTTGTTTATTTTCTACGCTCCTCCATGATGATCCCCCTTATTGTTCGCTCACTTTAATATCCCCGGCTCCTGAAGAAATGATAATCCTCTTGCGTTGTACACATTTCTATTGCTTTAATCGATTACCATTTTGGTATATCACAATATGTATTAAGAGGTATTCTGAAGAATAATTTTAATTTATTTTTATCTATATTTGTTTCTTTTACACCCGAAAATGATTTCTTAGGAGTCTTTCGACAGAAAATATGGTGATATACAACAGTAAAGACAATTCAGTAATACATTAATGTACACAAATGTGCCAAAACGAATGAAACGTATTTATAATTTGGTTTTGTAGGTAAATAAATATTTGGGTAATATTTGTAAGCAATTTTGGTTTTACAGGCAATTTCTCTAATATATTGTAAATACTTTTTCTGCAATTTTTTAAAGAAAAAAATATGAATATTTGTGTGACGTTTTTAAAAATTATTTAAAGTCGCTATTGAACTACTAAGATCACATAGTATCATGGGAGGTAACCATAACGGTGTACGGACAAACAAAAACATCTACGCCCCTAGCGGGATTCGAACCCGCAACGCTTCATGCACTACGGCTCTTTATCACTAATGACCTCGTCTATCCAGGCCGGCTTCTGTAACTTTGTGCACAAATATGTAAATATTTTGAGTAGTTCAGTTTTTGGATAATATGGTGAACTTCTTATTTCTGTCTTTGATATTACAATATTTAAATATGAAGAGATATTGCCAAGTTCAAAGTATCTGAAAGAAACAAACTGATGATTTTCTTACAAGAACCAAACGAGTTCAAATTCAAGAGTTTTCAGGGGGCACCAAATACCTTTCTAGCGTATGCATAGAAATTAATGAATGATTTTTCCCTTTTTATATCTTTCAATGCATTTTCGCAGATAGCGCCAGATGTGTGGAATAACTTCGTGAAATATCTCAAAACATGGAATTTTGGACTTGCTTGGTTCTTATAAGAAACCCCTCAATTATGTTTATAATTTCTGTCCATCTGAAATATTCATTGAACAATGAGGATTAAATTAGTTGTATCAATTTCAAAATGTCATGACTTGTATTGTGAAAATAATAATTGTTATTATATTATTACCATTATTAAACATTAAAATTAAAAATAGTTTGCTTTGCATTTTACATTATTCCTCCAACCTATTTCCTGTATTTTATTCCAGTAAAAATGTTTTAGAAATCGTCGGTTTGTCTAAGTAAAACTATAATAATATATATGTATTTATTGTTATAATTCAGAATATTATTTTCGAGAATTGACTTAGTATTTAAGTCTGGAAATCCAGCTTTTTTCATAAGCAGCCTGGAAAAGTATTGTAAGTACTTTCGGCACTAAAATTCGAAGTTCTTTTAAATGTACAATATCCTTCTCAATTCATAACCGTAATTCGCAGAGGGGAATGGATGTCATTGTAATGTGAAGATTGGGTACCAAAATATGGTCATTCTTCCATCAATACCGATCTTAAAGTATAACACAAGAATGTGTGTCATTAAGTTTTGGTTGCCTCTTCGCATTCGTTGTTACCGAGGAAGAGGTAAGTTTCCTTTTTTTTCACTCCATCTTTGAACTAGTAATATCGTGATTAATGACAATTACGTATCGTAACGAGTGATAATTACGTATGTGGTTAATCTCGCTTGTCTTACTGCGTTCTCTTTGTATAACATTGCGCATCAACAAGGATGAATTGCAGTCCCGATTACGTACGTACATACGGAGTACGTACGTATGTACTCCGTATATACGTACGGGGAGTTATGTAATGCTGCGTGAAAAAACGGCGGATTTTTGGCAGGAAAAATCATTGCCGGGACCTGATAACAAAAAAGTGGATAAATCCAGTTGCTAAATTAAGAAAAAAATCCCCTAACAAGTGGTGCAGCCAGAATCCCTGTTTCGTCGGTCTGTGATAACGTAAATCGACGTCTGTCCGTCAACGTCTGCCTGTCTGTCTGTTTGTCTGTCTGTGAACAACGCTTGCGACTAAACCGTTCAGCCTATTTTCTCCAAAATTGACATTCTCCGATAGATCTGATTGACCTTTAATTGAATTTGAAACCGATATTTTGATTTTGGGGAGTACTTTACATGAAGATCCTCGGACATTTTCAAAATTTTCAAAACAATGGTGCCAACAATTTTGACTAAATTTTGTTGTTGGATAGTCTAGAAGTCATTTAAGAGAATGGTGTAGGTCTTGTGTTGTTAAAATCACTGATTTTTCGAAAATTAAAAAAATTCAAATTTTTTCGCCTTTTTGCTACAATTACAAAATTGAAGATATTTTCCTCTATAAAACATTTGTTCTCGAAAGTGAGTTCTTTCATTATCATCATGAACATTTCTTTTATTTCAGTAGATTTCGCGCAATATTGCGTCCAATATGAGCTATTTTAAAAAATTACAAAAACAAGATTTTCTCAAAACCGGTTCCAAATTGTTTCTTTAGTAAAGTTGTTTCTATCTTTTAGTAAAGATAGCACTAATATGATATGACATAAACGGCATATTCCTATACTCTTTTGTTTTTTTCAAAAATTACAAGAATGATTTTTTTTACTTCTCTGACTTCGGTAATATTTACATTATGGTCATTTTTTTACATTATGATATTTAGGAAAGTATAAGGCACCTAATAGTAGGAACAATCCGCGTTGTCAGGCAGAGCCGATCGATACGGGCGGCGCAACGCCCACGGATCCTTGCCATAATCTCCGTTTCCGGTGATACATTCGAAGTAGGCACGATCAACTTTCAGAAGAATAAAACATTGCTGATATTTCGAGGAATCACCACACATAAGAATTGCAGACGGAAGTTTGGAACGTATTCGCCCTTGGTCTATTATGAGATAAATTCTACCAGAATTGTCGCGAGAGTTGATACCAAAAATAATACAATTTTTGCATTCAGAGCAAACACAAGATGCAAGAAAGAGAACTAACAGGACGTGAAATTTGTCCGAGGAATTTAAACCGCAGAGCATCCAGAGAATGTGAAAAGTGTAAGAAAACAGTACAACGGACATCACATTCATTGATTGTATAGATCCTGAAAAACATTATTACTGAACTCTATAGATACATTTTCAAATTAACATTCACCATATGTTAAAGTTTACGCACTTATTTTTCATTTGATGAAAGAAAAAATATGCTTTAATGCACTGATGGATTTAATAAATTTGTTAATAATTTTAAATAAGTACTCGATAAATATGGTTAAGTTGTAAGTCACATGAATACCGAATTATATTTGTTTATAATGTTAGAAGGCATTTAGCCAACGAAATTTTCCCTGGGGTCTTTTGTAGTGATACCGAATAAATTCAAATTTATTCTGCCGCAAAATAACTCCACGCAGGCGGCGACCCGAGGGCCAGGCGAGGCGCCACGGTGTCGGCACCCTCCGCGACCCTCCGCTCCCTAATTCGTCATGGACACGTGTGCCCCAACTCTGGGTGGCCGCTCTGCACACGACCCCTTCAGTATTTTTCCACGACGCCTGGAACTCTTCCGTCAGCCTCCCTAGAGATTCCTAGCCCCTCACACCCCCCCGGTCGTTAATAACTGCCCCTTTTCGACGCAAAATTAAAGCGAGAGGGAGCGATAACCAGCCCCTCTCTCACTCTTTTCTCGGCCTCGAAAACATCCTATGATTGGGCAGAAAATATCTAATGCGCAGTGCCCTTTCGCCAATAGCAGCCAGAATTCGGGTTTGTTCTAGAATATTCCAGAGTCACAGGGATAATTTTGGTGGGGGGAACGAGGTTTCCTAAAACTTGGAGCGACGAGGCACAAAAGGGAAGCTTGGGAGCCGTGTTCAGAATCGGACGCAAGTGGCGGCCCCAGGGGGGAACCTGTTATATTCTGTTGTGGCGTTCGGTTCGATGGACTTAGAAAAATTATTAAGTTTCTTGTAGAGTTTGGGTACAAGACTTCTGTGACGAACGCAAGCCGCAGAACAGTATTATGAACATTTGACAGCAATTCATATTATATTACGTCCGATTTATGTGCGAACTCGAGACTCTCTTTTCCTTTGTGAATTTGTGCGATAATTCACGGGCTCATTAGTATCAAAGTATTGTGAGATCGACCGGGAATGAACCGACCGTGTCAGTGAATGAACTATGCTGACCCATTCACCGCAGCGAGCAGACGGCGCTTTTGTGTTCCGGCCCGCCTTGGCCGCTATCCTCGCAAGTACCTGATTTGACCTACATTTTCCGAGCGGCGCTCCTCGCCCGCCACGACCCTCGCAGCCAGCTGAGTTGTCCCGAGGTCGTTCAACTTCAGTGGGTGGCGCAGGCCGCCTAACAGAGGTATTTTCTGTTTGAGTGTCTTATGTCGTACCCGCGATCGAGAGGTGTGAACAGTACATCAGACAATCAGTGTTGACTTCCTCTCGACCGGGCGACGAAGAGGAGTTCCCGGCCGCGCATGGCCGTCAAGCGGAAATTCGCGCGCGAGGAAGAATTTCATCTGATTGTAATCACTTTGTAATTTTATGTTCTCTTATGTGCATGACATTTCATTTTTTGTTTTATTTCGATTTTGGGGGCATGCTCGCCAGAGTTATCATCACCAGACCATTAGCGTTTTCTTTTTTCAATGAATAAATTCAACTTGTTCTAAATTCACATGTTTGACTTCTCATTCAACCTAGGCCACCGGCTTCCTCCATCTTCGCCGTTTCAGGTAATCTGTCGACTGAGCGGGCCGGCTACCCGTATGAGGCGCCCAACCGAAGACGCGAGGGTAGTTGCACTTTACTCTCAGGAGATCAGTTGCGTTCGCATGCAAGACGCCCGGGTTAATATTCACATTTTGTAAAAATTCATATTATCTTTAACTGTTTTACGTTTTTCATACCTTTGACTTCAAAAGTGCTTCCCCTACTAAAATTATCACCGCACGCCACTGGCTTTAAATATAGTCCAGTAAAGTTTCTGGAAAACTCAGCTGTTTTCTGTGACAACTAGCTCAAAATTCCGTCTTTTCAAAAGCTCTCAAACGCCAAACCTACAACTACAATTACGAAGACACTTTTTTTAAAAATAAAATGTGTTCATAAAAACAGAATTTCAAATAATGCCATTTTCAATTTTTCAAAAACATACGTATTTTTTGCGAAATTTTGTGTTAGACCTAGGGAATTTTATTTTCTCTAATCCATTTTTTATAAAAAAATTTTAATTAAATTGAGACCTTAGAGAGCATAAAGAAAGCTTTAGTGCAGGTTTCATGTTCGTTGAAATGCCTGATTTTGCAAAAATTACAAAAAAATTAAAAAATGTTCGGCCTCCTCCTACAACTACAATTGTGAAGATACGATTGTTTTTCTTAATGAAATGTGCTCATCAAACAGATCTTCAAATTAGGTCGTTTTGAATTTTTCTAAAATACGCGTATTTGTGTAGTAATTGGACGTCAAGATTACTCGCCCGATATTATTCTATATATTTAGGCCGATTATAAAGCAAATAGGATTCGACGAGATTAATACATCGAACAAAAACAGTATTTTATAATAATTTATAAAAATATTTGTTAAATTTAATTTACGATTTGTATTCTCAATGTATGATGTATTTCTATCAAGCAATCCGTAAAGCTTTATTGAAATTTGTGCAACAATGTCGCAAGGGATATTCGAGAACTGCATTGTTGGTGAACTACGAGATGGTGGCAATGATAACATAAAAATATTTTATTTAGTAGAGTTTATGGTTACAAATTAGACTTTTAGAAATAATTCAAAATCTATTTAATAATCATTATTTTTTCTCCGTTACTAATACGGGAAAGTCTGTGCTATTCTGTAGCCCAACTAGTTTATAATAAATTAACAGAAATGCAACTTTCTCTGGCCATCCTAGCCAAGGCATTTTACAAACGCTAATAACAATTTGTTCAAACCAAGTATCACAAATTGAATACTATTAACAACGAAGACACTGAGAAGATAATCCAACACATGCACCACAATTAACTCTCCTCAAACATTTGTGCCGTCAAAAGCAGCAGGAACGTTAACAACTTGTGTTGATTTATTTCGTCAAAAGCAGCAAAACTTTGTTATCTATAGAAGAGAAGTACACGTTTGCTCGTTTTCCTACTCTCCAGAATTCTTACCCCACCCTTACACAGAAGCTACGTAAAAAAGAAGCAAAGAAGGGGCCGTCTCAGAGTTTGCAGAACAGATCAGGGAAATTGGACTGTAAATCTGATCGAAATAGGGGTCACTAATCCAGAAGCGGAACACATTATATGTTACAGAACTATTTTAGTATTTTCACTTCCCCGTATACGTACGTATATACGGAGTAATATGCGTAGTACAGGGAAAGTTATGTAATGCTGTGCGGAAAATCGGCGAATTTTCGGCAGAAAATATTCATTGCCGGGCTCTGGTAACGGAACAGTGTATAATTCCAGTTGCTAAATTAGAAAAAAAATCCCTAACACGTGGTGTAGCCAGAATCCCTGTTTTGTGAGTCCTTGTTACTGAAAAACCAATTGAAATCGAAACGTCCGTCCGTCTGTCTGTGAACACCACTAGCGCCTAAATCATAAGTAGGATTTTTTTTAATTAAACAATAATGGGGGCATGGAAACGGGGGCATAGAAAAACAAGTGGTGCTTCCAAAGCACATACGTCCTCGAAGTGATTCTAAATGCTCCGCAATATTATACTACTACATAAACCAGCAATTATTTTCCGCTACGAGACGCAATCCCAAATCCACTGATTTAACTTGCTGACATTCATGCCACTACGACACATAAGCGTGCATAGACCGAACTCGGACAAATTGATAACTACGTAAATGTCCGATTGTCCATGTAAAAGAACAACAAATAATTCAGGACAAAATATTTAAAAAATCCACCGTAGATACACTTACGACCGTATTCTCAATCATGGATTACTTCGAAAATAATTTGTGAATCGAGGAATTCGCGGATTAGGTTAACACTCGGATAACTCTCTATTCTTATTCACAAACCGCGGTCATCAGAGAATTGGCGGATTCGAGGGTTACCCTTGGCCAGAATGTTACAGTAAATATGATTGGCTGTGGAGTATCTCGTTGTCGTGGTTCTATTTGTAAACATTAATAATAGCGCCACTTCAAACGCTATCTTCAATGTTATATCACTTCGCGTACTAAGTAATGTATCCAGGGCCAACCAATCTCACATTTCTATTTAAGAAATTGATATTTTCACAATTTTCATTGACAAATACGCGAATACTATTGTAAGTAACATACTCTACGGCGTGTGTTACCATGTGCGCAATGCTTACTATTACCACTCTCGGAGGAAGAGCAACTAGATTATTTGCGGTCTAGGTGATGATTTGCCAGCGAAAGACAAGGTGTCTTTGAGAGAATGGCCAAGCAATTAATAGATTCGTTTGCATTTACTCCTGAGTGTGACGAAAATAATTCTACGCTGCACAGTCAGTTGGATCGGCATTCGTTGCTTGGTGTGCCTCTTACTCTCGACTTGGTTATTGAAGAGTCTGCTGACGACGTCAAAACTGCAATAGTGTCACCACCTTTACCTTTTTGCCTTCCTCCCAATGTTGGTGGTGGCGCGATAGGTGGGGCAGTAAACGACCACCTAGTACCTGGTCCAAATTCGTAGCTGAATTTAGCCTGTCCAACAATATGGGTAGAATTACCTAGAGTATGGGAGGAGACTGGTGTCTTGAGTAATACTCCCTTGTTACTCGATATTGCAGCTTCAATAATATCAAGCCACAACACATTCATACAAGAAGGTCCTTCGCAGACTTTCTTTCCAAGGGAAAGGGTTCAAGACTTGTGCACTGGGATATGATTGAAAACACGACTGTCGTATGTTGACGAAAATAACCAAAGCAATATATTCTGTTCTCAGAATTAGTACATTGCATAACAGGAATTCACTAATAATGCCCTGCTAAAATCAGGTTTGAGAAAAAAAACTAAAATGTCATTACAAAATATCATGAAAATCTGATTGAAATTAGACTTTGAAACCTTCCGATTAAATTCTTAAAATGATTTAAAGAATCAGAATTCCTATAATACGTTATTTACACACAATTACCATTATACACATTTGCTGGAAAACACATAAAATAGTATACACTCAATATGCAGTACACATAAATACCATTCATATCCAATGTAAATTGATAGTACCAATGCTATGCCATATATATATATATATATATATATATATATATATATATATATATATATATATATATAAAGTATGTTAATCTACTAACTGTTCTGACAAATTAACTTGTTTCAAAAAAAATGTATAACTGTTACTGATACAACAATATTCAGTTTAATCAAATTTAAGCAAAAATAATTTTATTTACTCCTATGAGATCTCTTTATCTTATGAAATTTTTAAGTTAACTGCTAAACAACTAGGTTTTACATCACACGCAATATGTCAATCAATCAAATAACTTATTGTCTTTACTTCTAATTTTTTTTACAGTAATACCTTTCAAGTATCTGGGTCCAGTAACGATACTGTATTCCTATCTGGCATTCGGACACGTATTTAAAAACTCACGACAGAAGTCGAATAATATTGCAGTTAATCATCTCGTAAAGTACTGTACTGAAATAATTCTACAATCTGGCCCACCCTTCTACCTCTAACTTGAAATGAGTTAGACAAACTCACGAGGTCTCCCGCGGCGTACGAAGCCTTGACGTTCTTCGAGGTCGTCCGTAACGGAACTTGAGCACGAAGGATGCCCGTCGACTGCGCTGCTCTTCTTGGGGCTTGCGTCGCTACCGTCGGCGTTGCTGTTGCGTCGGATGTCGCGATGATGGAATTTGATTCAAATAGGTCCTAGTATTCTTATTCTAAAAGCTGAAATAAATCATATGGTGCTAGTAACATTTCTATTTTGATTTACTTCTCACTACAAGTTTTTACTCGTTTCAATTCGTAGTATAAATCTTGTTATTCATTCTTCTTTAAGAATTATTCATGTTTTATATATTTTATTCGTTTACTCTCTAGAATAAGCTATCGTAATAATGAGACATGTTACCTTATTCTAAAAGCTTCTGTAATGATGAATGCTTGCAATGGCGTGGTCCGTCGTTCCACTAGCTCTCTCAGAGTAACGTCTCGTTCGCTGGTTAGTAGCAAAATGGCCGGGTCAGTCTACTCTTGCTCTTAATTCACCAATATTTGCCTATTCTATCCCCATTGGTCGGTCAAGTCGTTCTATTGACTGATTTTGATATCACGATTTTGATACTAGTTGTAAGCGCTCCTCGTAGCTTTCTTTGGAACTACTTTTGTCGTCTAGCGTTCTCTACTGGTTGATCTAGTAACTACATGATTTCTAGATAATAAGACGCATTTACGAAGAACAACTTATATTTTCTAGATGTAAACGACTTTAGCGGTTACAATAGAAACTAATAGCACTTTTCTTCCCATAAAAGTTGGTTTACTTCAACTGTTTCAACGATTTATACAGAAGCAGCGAGAAAGATACAAAGATCGGTATGGGGTTAAAAGTGCTCTTAGAGAGATCACTTATAGCTCGAAAGTCGAAGATGATATATTCCTTACACTACATCAGAATTATGCAGTGCTGGTGAGTAATGCAAAATGATATATTTCATTTTATAAAATTAATTTTTTGTATGCCAACATTATAAACGACCGTTTCTGTCACAAGAAATCGTTCATAAAATGGTATTTTAAATCACAAATGATGTATTAGCATTTTACAGCACTAATGATTGCGTCCTCACACATTCAGCCAATCACCTCCGTGAAGATGGCCAGAAAAAATCTCAAAATTCAAAATTTTTTTATGGATACGTTTGTCCACCATTTGACCACATTTGACCACCCTTTAGAAAATTTTTACCAGCCTCCGTTCACAAATTAGAACAAAAACAAATTTTTCTGGTTAACTTCACGATTTGACGAAATTACAAGATTTTGCCCAAAATATTAAAAATATCGAAATTTGAAGTGCGCTTTTGTTTGTCCATCGTTTGACCACCTTTAATCACTAACTACATTATTTTTACCACGTTTCCTCCAGCAGATATTCGCGAAAAACGTATTCCACTGCACCCAGAAACCGTGAAGATGGCCAGAAAAAGTTTTAAAATGCAAATTTTTTTGGTCAATTCGTTTGTCCATCGTTTGACCACTTTTGACCACCCTTTAGAAAATTTTTACCAGGCCGGGTTCAAAAGTTATAGGCAAAAAACGTTTTTTCCCGCCATTTCTCAAAATCGACGAATTAGCAACAATCAAATGAAAAATTCGAAACTTTTAATTTGCATTCGTTTCTTCACCTCCTAATGACCTCTTAATCACCTTCAGACGTGCTTTACCACCAACGGAACAACCCAAAAAAATTTCCAAAAAAGCGTGAAGATGGCCAAAAAATAATTCGAAAATGCAATTTTTTGGGCTAATTCGTTTGTCCATCGTTTGACCACGTTTGACCACCCTTTAGAAAATTTTTACCAGGCCGCGTTCAAAAGTTAATGCCAAAAAACGTTTTTCCCACCATTTTTTCAATTCGAAAAAACAACAAGAAACACGCAGAATTTTCCGTACTTTTCAAACCTCTGCGTTTGTCCATCTTTGGAAAGTGATTGTCCATCACTTAAAATTCGTAAGCTACGTGTATTTCCAGAAATACAGGCGAAAAACGTATTTTTCCACAATTTTTTGTAAAATTCCCCCAAAAAACAAAAAATACATTCAAATTATATAAAAATACATTCGCATTCGTTTGTCCATCGTTTGACCACGTTTGACCACTCTTTAGAAAATTTTTACCAGGTCGCGTTCAAAAGTTAATGCCAAAAAACTTTTTTCCCGCCACTTTTTCAATTCGAAAAAAACAACAAGAAACACGCAGAATTTTTCCGTACATTTCTACTCTCTGCGTTTGTCCATCTTTGGAACGTGATTGTCCATCACTTAAAATTCGTAAACTACATGTATTTCAAGAAATACAGGTGAAAAACGAATTTTCCCACCTTTTCTTGTAAAATTCCCTCAAAACAACAAAAAATATATTCAAATTATATCAAAAATCATTCGCATTCGTTTGTCCATCGTTTCATGTCGTTTGCTTAACCTTTAGAAAATTTTTACCAGCCTCCATTCATAAATTTGCGCAATACAAATTTTTCGGGCCAGGTTCTTGTCTTGATGAAATTACAAGATTTCCTTGGAAATATTAAAAATACCACAATTTGACGTGCGCATTCGTTTATCCATCTTTTGATGACGTTTCCCTAGCGTTTAGAAATTTTTTACCAGCCTCCGTTGAGAAAATAGAGCAAAAACAAAGGTTTCGGGCCAACTTGACTGTTTGAAATTCAGTCCCATTATTGGAACATGATTGAGCTGTATGAAACGCACTATTAGTTGCCGCTATCGTCCTACGCCTCGGTGACCTGCAGTGCCCTCCAAGTAAATGGACACTCTGCTGACAGACACGCTGATAGCGGCGCCGCGACAAAAATAAAGTACAGAAATGTAGTCTGGTGTACAACTCCTCTCAATGGCCCTCTCTCGACTTTCGTTACTTCTCCTTCTACAAATATTAATAAAGAAAGTAAATAAAGAAACAACGTTTCTTACCCACGAAAAGGAATGTCACATTTGTTTCATTTCAGTAAAGAAACGAAACGAAACTGTCTTAGACGATCTGTTCTTTCTGTAACAAAACTAAATTCGCGCAGACTTTCGTTTCGTTACTTGTAACGAAACTTAACTCCTGAGAAAATAATTTTGTCACAGCGGCGCATATGTCATCTTTTTTTCTGGAACACGTTACAAGTTCTAAAACATTACGTGCGAAAACAAATTATTTTCATACAACTACTAAAACATATTCGGCAACTAATAGTGCGTTTCATACAGCTCAATCATGTTCCAATAATGGGACTGAATTTCAAACAGTCAAGTTGGCCCGAAACCTTTGTTTTTGCTCTATTTTCTCAACGGAGGCTGGTAAAAAATTTCTAAACGCTAGGGAAACGTCATCAAAAGATGGATAAACGAATGCGCACGTCAAATTGTGGTATTTTTAATATTTCCAAGGAAATCTTGTAATTTCATCAAGACAAGAACCTGGCCCGAAAAATTTGTATTGCGCAAATTTATGAATGGAGGCTGGTAAAAATTTTCTAAAGGTTAAGCAAACGACATGAAACGATGGACAAACGAATGCGAATGATTTTTGATATAATTTGAATATATTTTTTGTTGTTTTGAGGGAATTTTACAAGAAAAGGTGGGAAAATTCGTTTTTCACCTGTATTTCTTGAAATACATGTAGTTTACGAATTTTAAGTGATGGACAATCACGTTCCAAAGATGGACAAACGCAGAGAGTAGAAATGTACGGAAAAATTCTGCGTGTTTCTTGTTGTTTTTTTCGAATTGAAAAAGTGGCGGGAAAAAAGTTTTTTGGCATTAACTTTTGAACGCGACCTGGTAAAAATTTTCTAAAGAGTGGTCAAACGTGGTCAAACGATGGACAAACGAATGCGAATGTATTTTTATATAATTTGAATGTATTTTTTGTTTTTTGGGGGAATTTTACAAAAAATTGTGGAAAAATACGTTTTTCGCCTGTATTTCTGGAAATACACGTAGCTTACGAATTTTAAGTGATGGACAATCACTTTCCAAAGATGGACAAACGCAGAGGTTTGAAAAGTACGGAAAATTCTGCGTGTTTCTTGTTGTTTTTTCGAATTGAAAAAATGGTGGGAAAAACGTTTTTTGGCATTAACTTTTGAACGCGGCCTGGTAAAAATTTTCTAAAGGGTGGTCAAACGTGGTCAAACGATGGACAAACGAATTAGCCCAAAAAATTGCATTTTCGAATTATTTTTTGGCCATCTTCACGCTTTTTTGGAAATTTTTTTGGGTTGTTCCGTTGGTGGTAAAGCACGTCTGAAGGTGATTAAGAGGTCATTAGGAGGTGAAGAAACGAATGCAAATTAAAAGTTTCGAATTTTTCATTTGATTGTTGCTAATTCGTCGATTTTGAGAAATGGCGGGAAAAAACGTTTTTTGCCTATAACTTTTGAACCCGGCCTGGTAAAAATTTTCTAAAGGGTGGTCAAAAGTGGTCAAACGATGGACAAACGAATCGACCAAAAAAATTTGCATTTTAAAACTTTTTCTGGCCATCTTCACGGTTTCTGGGTGCAGTGGAATACGTTTTTCGCGAATATCTGCTGGAGGAAACGTGGTAAAAATAATGTAGTTAGTGATTAAAGGTGGTCAAACGATGGACAAACAAAAGCGCACTTCAAATTTCGATATTTTTAATATTTTGGGCAAAATCTTGTAATTTCGTCAAATCGTGAAGTTGGCCAGAAAAATTTGTTTTTGTTCTAATTTGTGAACGGAGGCTGGTAAAAATTTTCTAAAGGGTGGTCAAATGTGGTCAAACGGTGGACAAACGTATCCATAAAAAAAATTTGAATTTTGAGATTTTTTCTGGCCATCTTCACGGAGGTCAGCCAATCGCAGTGAAAGAATTGCCCCTAACGGAACAACCAACCACCGTTTCCTCGCACAGATGTCATATACTCAAGACGTCACAAAGTTTTTTCGGAATATTAAGTTTGATTATCTTACGAATTAATAATTGTTATACAAAAATCTACCGTATGCATTTCATTTATAATGTTGCTTTATTGCATTTGTACAAATTTGAAAACTCGCCCCTAACGTCACTCGTTTTCAAAACATGCAATAATGTTTAACATTATAAACTAATTGCGTAAACTACTATTATAATATGGCTTATTACTTTTTGGTCACCTGCAAGTATTAATAAATATGGTATTAATGTAGACACAATGATCAGTTTTGTTTTTAATCGGTTATCTCGCTTCGACATCAAAGCAGTGATAGTGACATGGCTACCGCGTAATTTCCCATTATGTTTCTAGAATTATTTTTGTTTGAGAGATCGGTAATAATCTCTATCACAGTATAATTTACGTCTAAAAAATCATAGGTTTTTTCACAAGGTTTGGCAGGCGTCGCAATGCAACTTCCAGAGATTTTAGTATGGTACAAAAATATAGTTTTTTTGGCGTTTTAGTATCGGTATTTCCCGACATTATATTCTTCAACCTTTAGGTCGAGATACAGAAATAGACGGATGAATGAGAATATGCAATTGTTATGGTTGTTCCTGATTTTGCCAGATGGCATTAGACATGGTCTTGAACAGTGCACATTAATATTGTAATTTGACGGTATTGAATATAATATTGTAAAAATACCTAAGGAACGTGTTGCTGCATTATTATTGTTATTATTATTTTGTTTCGCGAATCGGCCATCATGGGACCAAGCGATACGTGCATCCCACCGGGACTCAGACTGATTATTAGGGTAGGAGCACGTTACTTTCTATGGGAAGGGAGTCAGCATTTTCATGCTGTTTCCATCTTTAGACCTCAGAGTTGTTAGCTCTGGGGGATGGGGTGAAGTGATGATGATGATGATGAATGATGAAATAGACACATACAAACATACAGAGACATTTACAAACACAACCACGCTCGAGGTGGGGCACGAAACCGCGTCCGAGACTGCCACGGCACTACTGCTGTAGCGATTTCGGCTACCCGGATCGTCTTATAATCTTTATTATTATAATTTTTTCTCTACATCTCTGAGTCCCAAGCGGGTTATGTCCTTATTCTTATTGAAAAATCAGTACCTTACACCAAAACAAACTTACGCAACATTCCAGGATTAGATATGGTCGCAATAAAATTTCCTCTAAACAACAGAGTATTAACCGAATCTCTATACACAAAAGTGGATGTTGGTATGCTAAACTCCGACACCTAGAGACCAATCTCCATGAAAGTTGACACTTCTACATGTTTGTTTGTTTTTTTTCGCCGAGAAGGTTTATGTGCTGTTAAATCTGTTGTAAGTCCACTACTTGGCGCGGTAGAACAATACTAAATATTTACGTCAAATGCAACTCGCAACACATTCGGCAGGATTTTGCATCTATATCGTTAAATAACTCCTAAACAATGCATTCTATGGCCTTAAAAATTAAAATTTTGAGGCAAAAGGCCACAAAGAAACGTTTCTCACACCGGATAGGATGAAACCTTCTTGAACATTCTAATACGTTTTTGCTGGTCCGGCGTTTCCCGATATTATCTTATCTGCTCAGAGATATGCAGAATCTGCATTTAAATGTGGATGAGAAGGACAGAGAGCGGCAGAGACAGACAGACAGGGTCAGGGTGAGGGAGGGAGAGACAGTGAGAAAGGGTGATGGGAGGGGAAAGAGGGAGATGAAGGGCAGAACAACGTCTACCGGGTTTTCCTAGTAAAAGCATATAAGCCACTATATAAAAAATTCAAAACACTAACATCGCAGCGCTATTTAACCAAATCACTCTTTCCTTACTCACAGGAGATTTAAACATTAAAGACACGATTTAGATTAAACTTAGCGATTAGATTTCCGAATGGAAGAACAAAGAATGTTGCATAAAGGTTTATTTATTCTAAACTTTAAGAACATGACAGTAATCAAAGAAGAAGTAAAGCATTCTTACACACTTTACATCTATCATAAGAGTAATTATACTGATGAGTAGGGGGCGGATTTGTCGGAAGAAGTCTCGTTTACATCGTATCTTATCCAACAGATTGAGTAGTTCATCTCAAATGGTTTTGATAAAATGTTTTACGTAATTTTTCTTTTCTTTTCGGGCATTTTAAAAGCATTTTAAGGGGTATTATTCCCCAAAATTATGAAAAAGTCGCAGAAAATCCGCTTTTTGACGTTTAACAGAATCAAAACCTTTGATATATTCTCTTTAATATGCCGAAACCCTTTTTATTCTACGATCTTTCATTTTGTTTTTCTTTGAATATTTATTTAGACTTGCATTGGGGGAATCACGGCCACTTTTTCGAATGTGGGCGTGGTTTTCCTGGGGGAAAAAAGCAAAGCCAAAAACAGACAATACCAGCAAGTAAGAATAGAAGAAGATGTTTCATAGGAACATAGAAAATAAGAGAAGATTTAGCCATTAAAAAATAAGGCATAACACGTAATCTTTCTATAGCATTACAAACTTTAGAGTCATTTCCCCCGAAAGTTGACTTTTTGGCTATCTCTGGAAACCTCAAACATCATAGCTCCGGTTCTATGTATGATAACCCTCTGATTCTCTTTTTGTTATAATTGAAAAACATGTAGCTAGAGCATGAATCAAAACTAAACATTTAAACCAATTTTTTCATAGAGAAAATTTAATTTTAAAAATTATATTTTTTGATTTTTTAACTTTCTGATACAAAAAATGTTTTAAATATGTAAATACTAATAGTGCAAATATCATTTTGTTTCATTCACTAGTTCAAATCATTTTTAATCACACAAAAAAGAAGTAATAGAGATAGTAGTTCCAAAGATATGACTAAGCCCGGATAATTATGTACTAAAAATTGGGAAAAATATGTACATATATATGTGCTATAATGTATAGAAATATGTACTGAAATCTAAGAAATATGTAACATTTTAATTATTATATCAATTCGTTTTAATAAATTGCTTTTTCTTACATATTGATCTGTAGACATAATATACTCGTAAACAGCAAAATTAAAACGTAATACTACTCATAATTCTGTTATTTACAATGATCTCCGTAACAATGAGAAACAAATATTTGTTTCAAATACTTAGAAATCAAACTTTTCCTATTACCTGTTCGAGGACGTTGCACCGACTAACGCACGAAGTTACTGGTGTATATTTAAACTTTGTCCCATGCCACTATTCAATGCTATTCACGTATTAGAAATAAAAAGAATGCTGGTTGATATTTAATCAATTGACTTTTAAATAGCACAAATTCCGCTTTCTTTAATAATGTTCTTACTCAAGTCGCTATTACTAGACTTCCCTGAAAAGATACAAAAAACGTTGCCAGTGGCAAATTCTGCGTTACCACAAAGTAACAGTCTGCGTTACCACAGGTTTAAGCCAATCGCCGTGAATTATTTTCTGTACTTTTCTTATCCAAAAGCTGCAGTGCTACATCACGACTTTACTTCAGATTTTCACCTCCGAGAGATACTTTACAATCAAGGGTTTAACTTGCGTGTAACAAACGGGGAAAGAAAACTGTCTATGGCGCTTTCTGAGTTGCGTTGGTACGTGTAATTTTTAGCGAATGGTATTAAGATCAAGGGAGACCTGTAGAAAATGCGTTGTGGGCGCGAGTTATCGCTTGCTAGACATCATTTTCATACACCAATTTCCTTTCCGAGCAGTGATTGTTCTCTGTTATACTCGCGCTGAAATCTAGACACTGGAAGCTTTAGAGTGCAACAATGCCTTGCCCTTTTGTAGGATACTGCGTGCTGCAATATCAAAATTTTTACGCGATGCAATAGCGCAAATTTAGAGAGGAGGCTGCAGACAAATTGTGTTTGATAATGCTGAATTGTCTGTCTGGGTGATTCTTTATCAAAAACATACAGGATAAATGAAGAATTATACAAAAAGAATGCAGAAAAACGGAAAGATTAATAAATATTTAAAAATATGTACTTTTGAGTGAAATATGTAAATATATGTACTTTCGGGTCAAATATGTAAATATATGTACTAAAATGTCAACGTTTTTAGGCATTAATCGAGATTAAACGTAAATATATCGTGGTTTTAACTTGATAGTTAACTTACGGAAATATGTAATTACATAATTATCCGGCCCCTAGTTATGACGTTTACGCTCAAGACCTATTTCTGTACAAAAAATTCCGTTATCTCCCAAAAAGAATTTCAATTTTTTTCTTACTTTTTTGTTTTCATTGCAGATATATTTATTCAATAAATGCACGAAAAAAATATTAAGCAATATTTCAAATATTTGCATTGCAAAACATTTTGCAAAACATTGTATTAATAATTTTTGGCGATGATTTAGGTTATGAAAATCCTCTCCTTACTGATGAGAAACCCTGCGAAACAATAATAATGCAATACTCACCTGAACCAAATCTAATTCCAGTACTTGCATGACGTCCACTGGTTCCATCAGATCTTTCGGATTAGCCCCTTTCTCCAGAAGGATTTCAGCTGTGCTCAGGTTTGCTGTTGCACTTGCGTATTTTAAGGGTGTCCATTGCAGTAGAGAATCGCACTCCGATAAATCGGATCCCGCCTCAAGGAGATTGGTCACGCAGCCAGATCGACCGTAAGCAGTTGCCACATCTGCATGACTCTGCCCTGAGGGTTTTTGTAGACAATTTCAAGTAATTGCATCAGTTCGCAGTCAGATGTCGCCCGAGCACGCTGCTGTTTGTCACTTTGTCTCACCATTTCGAATAGCCTTGTTGCTACAAAAAAAATTCTATAAATGTGTAATGCACATGTTGTATCCTTCCATCTTCCATCTGCCAGAGAATTCCTGATTTTTCTGAGGTCATGTATTGTTTATATTTTTCCACGGATTCATGAAAAGGCATTTGACAAGAAGGTACAACAGAGGATATCCATATCTGTCAAACAAACGAAAACGTTCATTTTGTCGTATTTTGTTGTTTTTTCCGTTAATGGCAAGTCCGAATAGCTGGCCGAGACCAAAGGAAATAGAAAACTAATACGGGATAGTCCATGCCATTCTGTACCACCGTTATTTAAAAATTTGAACTAATTACTTAAATTAAACACCATGGATTATATGATATTGATTTTCTTTCCTCTTTCACAAGGATTAGATATGAACAAAGCCGGGGCAGCGCCGAGTATTTTGCTTGTTTTGTATAAAATCGGATCGTGTCCGTCAGTGATTGCCATTTCATCTAATAAGGTATAAATTGTTTAATACGAGTCATTGTTTCCAGGTGTTACAAGCTTTCCTTACCCGAGGGAATCAGCGTTCACTATCAGAAGAAATCACTATTTTCACTAACAGTCCTGTTCCATCGTGGGGTAAATTATCTCGCTTTATGAGAGTTGTTGCATCTGGTAGCAAACGTATAGTGCAGTTATTAATACAGCATGGCGTGGATGTAAACAAACTAGAATTCGAGACCACATCACTGTCTTTAGCGGTGTGTGTAGGCGACAAAGACATCGTTGGGCTTCTACTGTCTGCTGGCACTGACGTCAATTCCTGCGCAAGGAATGACTGTACTCCCCTGCACAAAGCTTCTTATGAAGGCCATGTGGATGTAGTACGTCTTCTCCTGTCAAAAGGTGCTGATGTTCTCCAGAAAGAATCAACAAACCTGACACCCATACATGCTGCTGTATCGAATGGTCACAAGGCAGTAGTGGAGTTGCTTCTACAAACATGCACAACAAATGTTGCATCCCAAGTAAATTCACTAGCAGAAGATAATTACACACCATTACATTTTGCGGCTCAAAATGGTTACAAGGAAGTGGAAGAAATCTAGATAGAAAATGACGCTGACATCAGGGCAGAAACAAAACATGGAGACATGGCCATACTTTTATCGGCACGTCATGGCCATGAAGAGGTGACGGAGGTCCTTCTGCAAATTGGCGCAGACGTCCACTTTCGCGGGCAGCTTGAGAAAACTCCCCTGCACTACGCTTCTTATTACTGCCACGAGAAAGTAGTAGAGCTGCTCTTGTCAAAGGGCGCTGATGTTCTCAAGACAGCATCTCGACATGTGATGCCGATTCATGTTGCTGCAGAAAACGGTCACAAGACAGTAGTGAAGTTACTTTTACAACCATCCACGAAAAATGCTGCATCACAAGTAAATTCACTTGATGAAGATAATTATACACCATTACATTTTGCAGCACAACATGGTCACAAAGAGATGACAGAAATCTTAATCGAAAATGGCGCCGATATCAGGGTACAAACAAGACATGGAGACATGGCCTCTCATTTATCGGCACGTAATGGCCACGTAGAGGTGTCGGAGGTACTTCTGCAAAATGGCGCTGATATCCACGCCCGCGGGGAGTTTGAATTTACTCCTTTCCACTGTGGTTCTTATGGCGGCCATGAGAAAGTAGTGCAACTCCTCTTGTCAAAAGGCGCTGATGTTCTCAAGACAGGATCTGAACACCTGATGCCGATACATGTTGCTGCACAAAATGGTCACAGAGCAGTAGTGGAGTTGCTTTTGCAAACATCTCCATCAAAAGCAGCATTACAAGTGAATGTACTTGTATATAATTGGACCCCATTGCATGTTGTAGTTACAAATGGTCACAAGGAAGTGGAAAAAATCTTGATAGAAAATGGTGCTGACATCAGGGTAGAAACGAAAGACGGAAAAAAAGGCCTTACATTTATCGGCACATCATGGTCACAAAGGGGTGACGTGGGTCCTTCCACAAAATGGCGCAAACATCCACTCCCGCGGGGAGTTAAAGTTTACACCCCTCCACTATGCTTCTTATGAAGGCCACGAGGAGATAGTGCAACTTCTCTTGTCAAAAGACGCTGATGTTCTCAAGACAGGATCTGAACACCTGATGCCGATACACGTTGCTGCACAAAATGGTCACAGAGCAGTAGTGGAATTGCTTTTACAATCATCCACAGCAAATGTTGCATTCCAAGTAAATCCGCCTGATATAGATAATTACACACCATTACATTTTGCAGCTCAAAATGGCCACAAGGAGACGGTAGAAGTCCGATTAGAAAATGGCGCTGACATCAGTCTGAAAACGAAAGACGGAGAAAAAGCTATACATTTATCGGCACATCATGGTCACAAAGGGGTGACGGAGGTCCTTCTACAAAATGACGCAGACATCCACTCCCGCGGGGAATCTGCATTTACTCCCCTCCACTGTGCTTATGAAGGCCATGAGGAAGTAGTGCAACTTCTCTTGTCAAATGGAGCCGATGTTCTCATGAAAGGATCTAGAGAAGTAATGCCGATACATGGTGCTGCACGTAATGGCCACAAGATAGTAATGGAGTTACTTTTACAAACATCCACAGCGAATGTTGTACCCCAAGTAAATTCATTTGAAGAGGATAATTACACACCATTACATTTTGCAGCTCTAAATGGTCACAAAGAGGTAGTAGAAGTCCTGATAAAAAATATGGAGCTGCCATTGCGCCAAAAACCATAGAGGGACACACGGCCATAAGTTTATCGAAATTTCATGGTCACGATGATGTGACGGACTTTCTTCTACTGAATGGCGCAGACATCAATTGCCTCTGATAGAAGGTTATATTTGCATTCACTGCGGTAGTTAAATGGTGACAAAAAGTGGTGTGGTGGAGCTGCTTTTAGATGGGCAGGTGCTGCCGACGAGTGGTGCAATTCTTTTGGCCTCACCCTTACATCGTACAGATCATCGTAAAGGGTGAATTGAGCGGATGTGAAGAGGACTGCAATATGTGGGACGAATCCATTTCTGTAGCAAAGCGTGACGCCCCGTTGTGGTGGATTGGTTGCATAATTTTCCTCATGTGAACAAGGTGAATCTTAACGTCCATTCCATCTAGCGTTACGTGCTGTCACAAGTTGATTTCACCCTGGAAGAACAGGTTGGTTTCAATTAAATATTTTACTTTACAAGAACATCAGGTCATTGTGGAAATTTACTTGAGAGAGAGAGACAGAGAGAGAATACGGAGAATCCACTTGTAAATACTGTTATTTTCGACCGTAATTGCTGAAACATGAGAGAAACAAATTTTGTAGTGTTTAGTGTTATATTTCGAAAATAAACAGAAGAACGTGATTTATTTATTTTATTTGGTCAAAACAAAACAGTAAAAACTGTATATGACTATGGGGAAAGAGAATATATGCGCACATTTTCTTGAGGTCCAAAATTTTAAAAAAAATTAAAAAACGCGAAAAACTATGATTAAATGTTGGGTCAATTGTTCTTTCGCTTTTCTCTGCATTATTGCATAGACAATTTGACAATTTGTGAATACAGTTATTTTCGCATTTAGTAGAAAAAAATATTAAACTCTTTTTAAAATCTTAATACGTTCCATGAGTATTTCAAAAATTAGTATTCTCGCGTATTCCGAAGATTTTTTTCTTTTCGATCTGCCTTTGCCTGTTTACATCCGAAAACGATTCATGTCGGTTTTTGAGACTAGGAGATTAGTGATTTACTGTATTAAGGATAAACAGACAATAAATTAATGTAAAAATAAGCCAAAAGTTACAATGAAATGTATGTATAATTATAATTTCATTTGTAATTAAATAAATGTTTGGGTAATAATTGTACGCAACTTATTATTTACAGGCGGTTTTTCTTAACATTTGTAAATATTTTGTAAGTTTCTGGAATGTTATAAAGAACAGAAATGTGATTATTTTGTTTAACTTGGTACATAAATTATGTAAACATTTGAGCTGGTTCATATTTTTGCTAATGTGCTGGAAATCTTCTTTCTTTTATTTGACTTTAAAATATGTACTTATGAGGAGATATTGGTAGTTCGATGTCTTTGAAAAAACAAATTATCCTATTTATAATTGTTCTGCCTCTGAAATATTCACTGAATAATGAGGAATTAATTAGTTGTTTTAATTTCAAAATTGTTATACTTGTATTGTTAATTATTAAATAATAATTACTATTGTAGCATTGCCATTATTAAATATTTAAATTATTTTTTTCCTTTGCATTTTATCTGATCTCACAATACCACATTATATTCTTCCCAATTCACAGCTATAATTCGCAGAGGGCAATGGATGTTATTGTAATGTGAATATTGAGTTAAAATTATTATTCTCCCATGTCATACTTCTATTAATATATAGCTTAAGGCGTAATACAAAATATTAATCAGTACTCATTCAATTTTGTTTCTCTGTAGTCTCGCATTTATACTCATTATGAGAAAAGAGATGAGTTTATTTTTCTTCACTCTATCTTTGAACTAGTCGGTTTAGTGTAGTACATGAGTGTTTTTAATATCGCATCTTTTGCGAGATTCTCTTTGTTTGAATAAGCTTGAATTGAATTTATACAATAAATTAACAGCAATGCAAATTTATCTAGTCATCGCAGCAAAGGCATTTCACAAGTTAATAACAATTTGTTCAAACCAAGTATCAAAAATAGAATAAATTCCGCTTCTGATTCTCCTTATGTAGGCCAAACAGGCAGAATATTTTCATGCAGAATTAATGAACATATTAGATGTTGGAAATAAAATTTATATACATCCACTTTTCCTAATTATTTGATTAAATTTAACCATTCTTTTGACCCTGATCATTCCTCTTCACTCAGTCAACAAAGGGTAACTAGTGGTGCTACAGAATGGCACAGACTTTCCCGAATTAGTCTCCTATTTTCTTGGGAATTCCCAAGCTATTCGGAATTGCCACATACTCTTTCTTGCCAGCTACTTAATTTCTCGGTTTCTTAATTTTTTTCTTAATTTTTCGGTTTCCTATTGGTAGAACGGAAACATTAATTTTAGAATATTAAAGAACACAAAAACCTAGTCTTAATGGCAATTTTCTTTTAAAAATTATGTGCCTTTTAAGAGAAAATGGCGTTTTAGCGCTACTAAAAATGCGAAATTTGAAGTTCATTTTCACAGAAAAGTTTTGAGTTTCCAAAATCCTTTATTTGAAGTTATTTCAAACACTTACACTCACAAATATAATAATCTTTACAAATTGCGGATAATGTGCATATTAAAGAGGTGAGAGATCTTTCAAAAAAATTACAATTATGTAATTTTTGAAAAAACAAAAAAATAACTCAAAATAAACTTTACGTCATATTAAAGAGTAATTATCACTATCTGTTACAAAAGTTTCAAGAAAAAATTTGCTGCCATATATGAGAAAATGGCGTTTGGGCGTTTCTGAAACTGCCGAAATTTGAGCTACTTTTCACAGAAAACGGTAGTGTTTTCGAGAAACTTTACTTGACATTATTTAAAGCATATATACTCGTAAATATAATAATGTAATTTTTGTAATTTTTCAAAAAACCAACCGATAGACCAATATGGCTTTTCTGTCATCTGATAGAGTACATTTACCACTATCCCTACCTAAAGTGTAAAGAAAACATTTGGAGCCGTTTTTGAGAAAATCTTGTTTTTGTAATTTTTTAATGTTGCACTTATTGCACGCAATATTGCACGAAAAGTACTAAAATTTGAGAAACATTTACATGACCTTTATGAAAGAACTCAATATGCAGAACACATTTTTTTTGAAGAAAAAATCTCTATCTTCAAATTTGTAGTTGGAGAAAGACGCTGAAACCAAGTCAAACTTTCACAATTTTCGAAAATTCAGAGCTATACGTGAAAATCAGACCTATGCCATGTTAATAAGTGTATTTTACTCTATTCATACAAGAAATTTAAAGAAAAAATTTGGAACCGTTTTTGAGAAAAGTTTGAAAATCCCCGGGGGGCTTCATATAAAGTACCCCCAAATTTTGAAGAATCTTTTTCAAAATCTCAAAGCTTCGACTAGAATTAGATCGACTAGGGAATATCCATTTTGGAAGAAATCGTACGTATGGTTTAGGCGCTAGCAGTGTTCACAAAGGAAAGACAGACAGACACGAACGTTTTCCTTTCAATTGGGTTTTCGGTATCAAGTACCTAGAAAACAGGGTTTCTGGCTACACCACGTGTTTGGGGATTTTTTTTCTTAATTTAGCAACTGGTTTTATCCACTTATTCGTTTTCACGGCCCGGCAATTAATTTTTTTTCGCCAAAAATTGGCCATTTTTTCGCGCAGCATTATATAACTTTCCCTATACAACGTATATCACTCCGTGTATACTTACGTATACGGGAAAGTAAAACTGAACATGTTGGAAAAATTAAGAGATTTCAAAACTTTTTAAAAATCCTGTTTTTTTATCCTAAATGAACATTCATTAATAAAAAGCAATCCCATTTTAAATATTTTTATATACAAGCCTTTTCTTTCCCAGTACCTCCTTTATTTGCTTTCACTGACCCCCTATTCTACAAGATGGCGGCCTCCAAGCCGTTTCCAGCTAATTAATGTTCTTCTGTAATATAACTTCTATTACGTTTAGTGTATTCCATGTTGCTTGGGCAATAAGTACATTTTTTTATTTGTTTTATTTTATTTGTCATTTTATTTCGTAGTTTTGCTACATTCCTTTTTTCTCACATACTTTATGCTTTTCTCATCTTTTGCTTTCTCCATGATATTGTGATAAAGCAATTATTTAGGCAATAAATAATTTCGAAAAAGATGGAATATTAGGTTTTTACAGGCAAAGAGTAGACGATCGCATGTGGTTGCTAGGGAGCCGATAAACATGAGCGAGGTTCATCTTACAATCACAGGGGCGTTGAAACCAGTGGAGGTATACATACCGGGACCGTTCGTCGATTATAATTAAAAATGACCGGATATGAGAGGGGCTTTGGGAAAAGAATTGAAGTCTGTTATTTGGGAAGCAAAACGTTTTGACTCGCCCCATTCTGTTACGAGACAGCAAACCGAACAGGTGAGTGCTAGAGATGATTGCGTGAGATGTCGGAAATTTCTAAGGAGTTTGGACTTTAACTTTTGTTCGTGAAAGAATAATAGAACTGTGGATTCTTATAGCTGGTACGATCGATGTTTTAATTTAATAAGGATTAATAAGAATTGTTGAATATTATCGGAGTAAGGACATAGTGCAGAATAACATCAAATTGGGACTTTGAACATATTGTGCAGCATTTTTATGCAGGCATTATGCAGTGAAACCGGACGTGTCTACGTGGGAAGTGTTAAATTTTCATGAGTCAAGGACGGAACAATAATAAAGCTGTGATAATAGGATACTTGTCACAAACTGTAAAATTAAGCAGGGAATAAATCGTAGATAGGTTAGCGGAGTTCGAATCATTAAGTTCGCGGCTAGGTGCACACCTGATGCACGAGAAAGCAGTGTTCGTGATAGGTTAGGAGAGTATCGGCGCTAGGTAACGAAGATCACGGTAGAAGAGAGAAGAGTGGGCATCTCGACGCCTGGAATTCGTTGACCGCAGATCTTCGTGACACCGTCTGAGAAAAGAGCTCTGGTATTGTGAAAAACTGATCAGACATTTTCTAAAGGGTCATGACCGAACTGAACATTTATTAAAATGGCAATAGTTGCATTGGTAATGAGGATTGCAATCACTGTTGATATAAAAAGTTTAAATTGAATAAACCAGTTTGTTAATGTTTGAACGAACGCAAGATCTAATGATTATTATACAATTCTGCATAATTAGTAGCTAGCAATCAATAGCCAAATAGAAAAAAAAATCTTTCAGATGTTTCTCGTCCCGCGTGTGGCGGACGGATTGGGTTGCCCAGGCAGTAAATCATAAGAAAACGGTAGGTAACTGCTTAAATAAATTATTATTCTTATTCGAAGATTATTTTCGATAAATACATTGCATGAAGAAAATCAGCTGCCATCTATCGCCGCCCAAAGTACATTTTTTTGACATTTTCTTAATTTTTCGGTATCCTGATGGTAGAACGGAACTATTAATTTTAGAATATGAAAGAACACAAAAACCTCGTGCTAAATGGCAATTTTCTTTTAAAAATTTGTAGCCGTTTTTAAGAAAATGGCGTTTAAGCGCTACTAAAAATACGAAATTTAAAGCTCTTTTTCACAGAAAATTTTTGAGTTTTCAAAAAACTTCATTTGAAGTCATGTGAAGCACTTATATTCATAAATATAATAATGTTTACAAACTGCTGGTAATGTGCATATTAAAGATTTGAGAAACCTTTCAAAAAAGTAAATTTGTGTAATTTTTCGAAAAAACAACAAATACCCCAAAATGAACTTTACGTCATATTAAAGAGTGCAATTAGCACTATCCGTTCTAAAAGTTTGGTGCCATTTATGAAAAAATGGCGTTTGAGCGTTTCTGAAAATGCGGCATTTTGAGCTAGTTTTCACAGAAAACTCTCGAGTTCCAAAGAGTTCTCGAGAAATATTACTTGAATTTATTTAAAGCACGTACTCATTAATATAATAATGTCAACAAATCGCCGCTAACGTAAAATTTTACTACGTCAGAGACAAGTCAAAACAATTACGTTTTTGCAATTTTTGAAAAACAAAAGAAGAAATATGACGTTTATATCATCTAATAGAGTACATTTATCACTATCCCTACCAAAAGTTTAAAGAAAAATTTGGAGCAGTTTTTGAGAAAATCTTAATTTTGTGTATTTTTTTAAATTGCACATGTTGCATGCAATATTTTGCGCGAAAACTATTAAAATTTTCAAAAAATGTACAGGACCTTAAAGAAAAAACTTACTATGAAGAACAAATTTTATTTGAAGGAAAAATCTCTATCTTCAATTTTGTAGTTGGAGGAAGACGCCGAAAAAAAGTCCTGTTATTATGTTGTAGAAATGTACGAGTAGATAGTAAGCTTTAAATATATCTACGTTTGGACCATATAGTACCAATCTAGGTTGATTTCAGGAATTAAAGCCCCTGTAGTTTATACATTTATTATGGGCTCGACGTTTGGCACATTCAGCATGTTCACTTGTTTCGCACATTCAAGCACTTGCTCTTGATAAGACACATCCTGAAAATGCTTTCAAATATATATTTGAAAAAATTAGTAAAGTAATATATATATATTACTTTATATATAAATTATATATATATATATATATATATATATATATATATATATAAGGCTGTATCAAAAAAATAGAATTCAATGGCTTAGTGAAAAAAAGTTAGTTTCCGATGCAAGAGCAACATCGGCACTAATAAAACCGTTTTTAAAATGGGTTTAGGGGTGCCACAAACCCCATAAACACAATTTTTCGCCTTTTTCGCAACTTTTTAGAAAATAACGAATGAATATTATTTAATGTGGTTTTTATCAACGGATTTTGGGCTGAGGTGGTGCCCACGTTACCACGCAACAATTTTATGATCATCAACCAATACTTATTTGACTCAAACAGTGCGCCACATTATCTCGAAAATGGACAATTTTACGTTAAAACCGTAGAAATAGACACTTTTCAATTGACCACAGCTCCGTAATTGTTTATCAAAAATACTTTTAATTTACATAAGATTAGAAATCAAAATCTCTACTTTAAGAACTTTGCTTCGCACAATTTAAATATTTTACTGCAATCTGCTATAATTGCGCCACGCGCCATCACTATTTACGACCCACATTTCTTTCGCACTGCTCTATATGATTTCTTTATTCACTTTCAAGCTGTATTGAAGATATTTGTAGAAGCTTATTTTTAAAAAAAGTTAGTTTTCGATGCAAGAATAACGTTGGCAAAAATAAAACTGTTTTTGAAATAAGTTCAGGGGTGACACAAACCCCATAAACACCACATTGTGTCGACATTTTTCGCTACTTTTTAGAAAATAACGAATCAATATTTAATGACATTTTTATCAACGTATTTTTGGCTGAGGTGGTGCCTACGTTATTTTACAACAATTTTATGATCATCAAACATTACTTATGTGACTCAAGCAGTGGGCCACATTAGTCCGAATATGGTCAACTTTACGTTAAAACGATATAAAAGACACTTTTCAATTGGCCATATCTCCGTGAATTTGTATTCTAAATACTTTTAATTTAGAGAAGATTAAAACTTAAAATCTCTATTTTAAGAACTTTCCTTCGCACAATTTAACTATTTCATTACAATCGGCTAAAATTGCGCCGCGCGCCATCACTGATAGCAAGCTTCATTTGAGCCACACTTCTGTGACTCAAATTTTCTTCTGTGGAAAAAGTTTTTGTAAATTAGACAAATGAAATGGGGGGATGACAATTTAATGGCCCTATCGACTAAATTCATAACTACAGCCTTTTCATCGAACTAGGATGACATGTTAAAAAATTTAAGGTAATGCCAGTATATACAGGTTTAGTATACCAGTTTGTGGTAATACTATTACTATTGCGGAAAATGGTGACGTCCAGAAAATTAATTTTTTAATCTTTTTCCGATTCCATGAACTGTATGTTCGCGTCATACTTATTAAACTTCCCTCACAAAGAATCAATAGAATCATATGTGGCAAGTCAATAGGAGCATCACGGCATAACCATGTCATAACAAACGGCGGCTGGCGTCCATTGCGTGACCGAGTTAAGAAAGAAAAATCATTTGATTCCAACCTGAAAATCGTTACAGAGTTGTGAAGTACATGACTAATGGTACAATATTTAGTAGCAGCTGTAAATAGTTTGATAAAAAATATTTGATTAAACGCCATTTCCTTAAAACAGGCTCCAAATTTTTCAAAGAAAATTGCCATTTACGACGAGTTTTTACTGATCTTTCATATTCTTCAAATAATATTTCCGTTCTACCATTAGGAAACCGAAAAATTAAGAAAATTCCAATAAAATGTAGTTTTGGCGGAGATATATGACAGCTGGCAAGAATATGTGGCAAGTCTGAATAGCTAGCCGAGACCAAAAGAAATGGAAAACTAATACGGGAAAGTCTGATCCATTTTGTAGCACCACTATTTACTTTCCGTATACTTCCGTATATACGGAGTGATATACATAGTATAGGGAATGTTATGTAATGCTGCAGAAAATCAATTTTGAAATTTTAACGGAAATGTTTTGGGTTCCCCTGATACCGAAAAAGTGTTGGTAATTTTTTCAAAACGTCCGTCCGTCAGTCTGTAAAGAACACTAGCGGGTAAATCATCAGTACAATTCCTTCCAAAATGTATATTCCCCGATCGATCTGGTTCCACTCGAGGCGACGCGATTTTGAAATACTTCCTTCAAAATTTGGGGTTACATGAAGCCCACCGGACATTTCCAATTTTTTTTTCTGAAAAACAGTTCCAAATTTTTTCTTTAAATTTCTTGCAAGGATAGAGTAAACTACACTTATAAATGTGGCATGTGGCATAAATGTGATTTTTGCGGTTAACTCTGAATTTTCAAAAGTTGCAAAATTTTGAGTTTTGGTCGGCGTCTTCCTACAAGTACAAAATGAAAATAGTAATCTTCCTCCAAAAAAATATGTTCTCCAAAGCGAGTTCTTTCTTTAAGGTCGTGTACATCTTTTGAAACTTTTAAGTTTTCGCGCAATATGACTTGTAATATGTGCATTTTTAAAAATTACAAAAACAAGATTTTCTCAAAAACCGCTCCAAATGTTTTCTTTAAATGTTTGGGAGGAATAGTACTAAATGTACAATATGAGATGACATAAATAGATGATCTTGGCTGTCCGGGTGACGCCGCGTCGAAAGGCTGAGTTGCCGACGTTTCGACCATCTTGTCGTGGTCTTCCTCAGGGCTGGTCTGCCAAGGCAGACCAACAGGCAACACAGCCAAGGCAACCAAGGCAGGCAACACAGCCTTCGACGCGGCGTCACCCGGACAGCCAAGATCATTCACACGACACCGACCGCGGAAGCCTACGACTTCATTTGACATAAATAGCAGTTTGTTCTATCCTTTTGTTTTTTCAAAAATTACAAAAAATGTATTTTTTTACCTGTCATGTCGCTAATATTTACATTAGCGGTGATTTGTTTGCATTATTATATTTACAAGTACATGTGCTTTAAATAATGTCATAAAGGTTCTCTAAAACTCAACCGTTTTGTGTCAAAACTAGCTCAAATTTTCGCATTTTCAGAAACGCTCAAACGCCATTTTCTCATAAATGGCTCCAAATTATTTCTTCAAACTTTTCGAACTAATAGGGCTAATTGCACTTTTTAATATTAGATAAAATTTGTTTTGAGGTATCTTTTTGTTTGTGTACATTTCTGTAATTTTTGTAGAAATTACAGAAAAACATTTTGTGAAATATCTCTCACACTAAGAGTTGCACATTGCCATCACTTTGTAAACACTATTGTATTTGTGAGTTAATGTGCTTCAAATGACTTAAAGGAAGTTTTTCGAAAACTCAAAAAGTTTCTGTGAAAAATAACTTCAATTTTGGCATTTACAGTAGCTCTCAAACATGATTTTCTTAAAAACGGCTCCATATTTTTCAAAGAAAATTGTCATTTAAGACGAGGATTCATTGTTCTTTAATATTCTTAAATAAATATTTCTGTTCTATTATTTGGCAAACGAAAAAGTAATAAAATGTCAAAAAATGTAAGATGAAGTGGGGCAAATGCGTTTTTTTCGGGCAAGTGCGTTAATCGACCAAATTTCTTTGAGTTATTTCATTTCATCGATTACCATCTGTAGAGTGTAGTGCAAACTAGATGCCTATCAATGCTAACACAGCAAAGCGCTCTCGTTCAAGAGACAGCATCGCTAGGATCCATAGTTACGTGTAGTGTTTCAACTCTACTCTAAATTGACGGTGTCTGAATGAATCCAACATTATCGTCTTCAAAATCTTGTTTTTCGACAAAGTACTAAGGTAAGTTATATGTTCTCTTGTAGTACTTTACGCACATAATTGAAAAATTATTTTATCTCTTGGTTTGAGTAAGTTATATGACGCACTTACATCAGAATATAAAGGACCAATAAAAACGAGGAAAGTGCGTGATAATCTGCACCTGCCCCATGTTTCTAATTAAAATAAGTAAAAACGTAAGAAAATGGTATTTCTATTATATTTTTCGTTTATTTAAACGGATTCTGCCGCCAAGCCGTGGATTTTTAGGGGCGAAAAAATCCTTCGTACGCCTTCCTTCGGAGGGGAAGTAAAGCCGGTTGTCCCATGTTAGTAGATTTACTTGAATGTAAAAGATCCTCAAGCCTAAATGACGCCTCTGAGCTAAATTCAGGTCGCCTGTTTCGTCGCCCATGGAATACCTTGTTTCCGCTAGTTGGTGAAAGGAGTGTAACAAAATTTGCGTGGTCAGACGGAAGAGCAGGCCTCATGGCCTGAGTCTCGCCACGTAAAATAAGGCAATTCAATTCAAATTCAAAAAAAGGTCCTTATTCTGCCACCAAGTCCTCAAACTTAATTGCAGAATTAGTGTAATAGGATCTCCGTACCTTCCTCACTTATGAAACTGAACCTATCGCAACGTCATGTGTGTGTGCGCGTGTTACAGTACGTGCGTTCCCTTTTCGCTCCGGATAGCTTATTTATTCGTTTATTAATTAACTCATCAACACAACAAAATGAACGCACGGTTGCCCAACTCCTACCCCTACACACACACACACATACGTACTTATTTACTCTCTAAATATATACCCGATTTTCTCAAAAATACGCAATTGCAGAAAATTTGTATCCAAGTGAGCCGTGACCGGCTCAATATGGATTATATCAAACACTGTAGCTCAATTTGCAGTGAAACAAGGAATAATAACACGTTCGTGTGAGAGAGCAAAATTCGGTCGGTAATCTCGCCTTCCGACATTTAACTTATTAAATGAAAAAAATCTTTTTTTCAAAATCCACCAGCTAATCAACTTAATACACAATACAGATAGATAACACATGAATAAAAATCCTGTAATACATACACATAACACTAACAAGACAAAGCATACGCCAACCATCAATATATTCAACAACAATAACTATTTCTCTGTGGAATTCCTTTCTCTTTGGTTTCCGCACGTGCTTTTTTTTCAAAATTCAATTAATACTTCAAACAATCTCAATTAATTACACGTTCTTCCAAATTGAACCGTTTTCTCATTAATAATTTGAACAAATTTTATAAATCTGAATTGTTTTGTTAATTTAACGGGTTTTTATTATGCTGAATGCTAATTTGCATGTTAATTAAAATTCTGAATGCTTCTTTGAATGTTATTTGAGTTTCTGATTTTTTTATGGCCATTCATTACCTCTTATGACTAAAAGACAGTCTAAGCCTTGGATAATCTATTACGTCTTGCAAGAAAATACTTTATGACGAAAAAACCGCGTGCACTTCCCTGTTTGTTGTCATCTGCTTGATGTTCAGGCGCCACGTCACAGTTCCTGGGCTCCGAACCAATTTCTCCGGCGTACGCAAACACTCCATCGACGTACACAGCACCACGTGTCACCCGTCGTCGCTGGTTTCCAATCACCGGCAAATCTGTCTTATGCGTCCCGCTCCGTCCGCGGCGAATCGCCTCAGTTCGTGGTTAAAACAGAAAATCAATTTTTTTAATATTTGAAACTGCAGTCTTACGCGAATTTTCTCTACTATCACAAATCTAAAACTTTAAAATTTTCGCACTGCAACACTTTCCGAAAATGTCAATTACTATTCCCAAATTCCACTAAGTTGCAACTAAAACGTGTAAAAATACAATCTCAAACTTCGAAACTTAATAAAAATCTAACACGATACTTCCTAACATAGTTTTTGCGTGCAGCCACCTGCTCAAAGCTCCTCTCCTCCTGCATTGTTGTCTTCGTAGGTTTTATAACCTCAGCCGACATTCTTGTTACTTTCACATTAATAAGAAAAATTCTTATTTTTCGCAATTTTCACTTTCTGGCTATGCAACAATGTTCAGAAATTGCTATCCGAGTTCAATGTCTAACTTATGTTTCCAAACTGCGCTTTTTCGGCCCCATTACGCCGAAAAACGCTTATTTCTATATCACGTACTTGTATATTCAAATGTCATTTGTTCTTCATTGTCGTTTCGTAACTTGAAAATTATAAAAAAAAAACTTTTCCGACATTCTAAAACTCTATTACCATTTTAATAAATTTGCCACAATTCGGATACACCGTGTAGTCAGGGGCGTAGCGTCCATGGATGTGGATGATGTGTTACATACCCTGACAATATCAGCTATGTTATTTTAAAATGATTGTAAATTGTCAATTTGTTATTTTCTTTTTCTACTACAAAATATTTCATTATATTTCAAACATTGCGCCGTTGAGAATACGATTATTCACAAGGATGAACGAATCAATCTGAAATATCGCCTAGCCTGCGCTAAGAATCAGATGCACACTGACCCATTACATCCAGGGTGCCTACCGTGGTGCCTACGAAAAAGCTGTCGTTTTACGAAACTTCATTGTTCTCTTCGGTGTTTGTAAGAGAACGAGGTTAATTAATGAACTTTGTCGTTTTTTAAAGTTTTATTACCTTATTTTAATGCATTTAGCAACTATATATTTGTAGCCAATTTAGGTTAGGGATTTTGCTGGTTGAATGCACAAGGGTATGTGACTGTGCAATCCACATCTGTGCCCTGGAATGGCGAGCACCAAGCGATCCAAAGTGCCTACATAATTATGGAGTCGTATTTTTGTGCCGTGAACAAATTATAGTACATGAGAAACAGTAAAAAATATTTGAAAAAAATATGAGAGGATAGAATTTTATTTAAACAGCCAACACAGTCTATGTTGAGCAATACAACCAAAGACATTGGAAATAAACACAACGGTGATATTTTAGGGAAATTCTGTCACACTTCATTCGAGTTGTATGCTTTTTTGGGAGACAAGGGCTTGTATTTCCTAGCCATAATGAAAATAGGGGATCATCAAATAGAGATAATTTCATGGAATATATAAGTGAAATAATGAAATATGATAAAACTGGCAAGGATGATATGAAAATTCCAGTGTTTCGTGCAACCTCACCAAGAAATTCAGATCCATTGGTTTTCAAGTGTGAGCACGGTTATGTCCCATGAAATTAAAAATGAAATATTCTAAAGCCTCTTTTGTCTCCGCCATTCTGGATGAAACCCTTGATGTAAGCAGCAAACGACAACTGTCAACTGTTTTTCATTACGTGTCTGTAAATTGATTGATTTTCTCTTTCCTATTATATTTTTATTATAGATCATTGTTTTCCATTTTATAAATTATGCCAATTCTACTGGGTTCGAAATCATATGAATTGCACAATTTTGAAAATCATTGGGTTTGATAGTGCTCTTATTATTAAAGTATGAGGACACACATTTATCTTTTGCTAGGTCGTGAACATAAGTCAACTTTTTCTAACTTTCAACCAGTACATGAAGTACGTGAGCTATTATTACTTTTAATGGGTCAGTTTTCTGTGTTCTAATTGATCAAAGTGACGGAAATGGTATTGGTGAATGAAAAATATTTAAATTATAATTAAAGTTTTAAATTATTTTCTCATTTCTCGAGTTACATACCCTAAGCCAAAACGCAAGCTACGCCCCTGCGTCCAGAAATTACTATTACGGCACAATTTACTGGTTTCACTTCAAATCTAGAAAAATGTTTATGTTTCCCGTACATGTCGGAGCTTACTCATGCATTTTATTGAAACTATTCAAATAACATAATCCGTGGTTCGATTTTAACAAAACCAACACTGGAATGCTTCTTGATTCGGTGGCCGTCTAATTATTTTACTCAATTGTGTTTTTATTGAGGCGTTTTAATAAACAACTAGTGGTGTTACATAATGGCACAGACTTTCCCGTATTAGTTTTCTATTTCCTTGGGTCTTCGCTAGCTTTATGGAATTGCCACATACTCTTTCTTGCCAGCTACCATCTATCACGGCCAAAAGTACATTTTTTTGTCATTGTCTTAATTTTTAGGTTTCCTATTGGTAGAACGGAAATATTAATTTTAGAATATTAAAGAATTTAAAAAACTAGTCCTCAATAGAAATTTTCATTTAAAATTTATGTGCCGTTTTAAAGAAAATTGCATTTTAGCGCTACTAAAAATGCGAAATTTGAAGCTCATTTTCCCAGAAATTTTTGGAGTTTTCAAAATACTTTATTTGAAGTTATTTCAAGCACGTACACTCACAAATATAATAATGTTTCCAAATTGCTGGTAATGTGCATATTAAAAATGTGAGAGATCTTTCAAAAAAATTACAATTATGTAATTTTTGAAAAAACAAAGAAAAAATAAACTTTACGCCATACTAAAGAGTGTAATTAGCACTATCCGTTACAAAAGTTTGAAGAAAAAATTTGCAGCCATATAGGAGAAAATGGCGTTTGAGCGTTTCTAAAAATGCGAAATTTTGAGCTACTTTTCACAGAAAACGGTTGTGTTTTCGAGAAACATTACTTGACATAATTCACAGCACATGTGCTCGTATTTAAGATAATAATGTGAAAAAGTCGCCGCTAATGTAAATATTATCGACGTGAGAAACATGTGAATAAATTTACATTTTTGTAATTTTTGAAAAAACAACCTATAGAGCAGTATGTCTATTATGTCATGTAATAGAGTACATTTACCACTATCCCTACCTAAAGTGTAAAGAAAACATTTGGAGCCGTTTTTGAGAAAATCTTGTTTTTGTAATTTTTTTATTTTGCACTTATTGCACGCAATATTGCACGAAAAGTACTAAAATTTGAGAAACATTTACATGACCTTTATGAAAGAACTCAATATGCAGAACACATTTTTTTGAAGAAAAAATCTCTATCTTCAAATTTGTAGTTGGAGAAAGACGCCGAAACCAAGTCAAACTTTCACAATTTTCAAAAATTCAGAGTTATCCGTGAAAATCGGACCTATGCCATGTAAATAAGTGTATTTTACTCTATTCATACAAGAAATTTAAAGAAAAAATTTGGATTCGTTTTTGAGAAAATTTTCAAAATCCCCGGGGGGCTCTATGTAAAGTACCCCCAAATTTTGAAGAATCTTTTTCAAAATCTCAAAGCTTTGACTAGAATCAGATCGACCAGGGAGTATCAATTTTGGAAGAAATCGTACGTATGGTTTAGGCGCTAGCAGTGTTCACAGACGGACAGACAGACGGACGGACGGACGGACGGACGGACGGACGGACGGACGGACGTTTTCCTTTCAATTGGGTTTTCGGTATCAAGGACCTAGAAAACAGGGTTTCTGGATCCACCACGTGTTAGGGGATTTTTTTTTCTTAATTTAGCAACTGGTTTTATCCACTTATTCGTTTTCACGGCCCGGCAATTAATTTTTTCCGACGAAAATTGGCCATTTTTTTGCCCAGCATTACATAACTTTCCCTATACTACGTATATCACTCCGTGTATACGTACGTATACGGGAAAGTAAAAAGTATTTTCATTAGACAATACGGCTATCTTTTGTTTATTCTATACTTTGTTTACAACCCGTTGTCCTTGGTTTGTTATAGTCTGTTCCATTTACATTGATATTTCTTGATTAAATGAACTTGAAATTGTGTAATTAACTGTAAATGATCCTAAATTATAACATTAGTAATAATAAATAAAAAACAAAAAACAAAATAAAGCTGAGAAGCAGAGTGCGAAGCTAGAGTGCTCTTATTGAGCATTATCACAAAGTGGTAGATAAAGTATTTAACAATGAACGTATTTCTTTTCTGACAATTATTTTTCTTTCATTGTTACGTTCTGGTCGTGATTACCCTCAACATGAAAATGAACTATGAGAGGAAAATGGACAGGGGAAACAGAAGAACCAGAAGAACCACAAATAGAAGAGCTTTCTGTTGACAATTGGGTCTTGACAGTTTCTCGGAAAAAGAAATTTTGTCATTATGATGGTCAAGTATTACAAGTCGATAAGTGAGACCATCTAATTAAATTTACGAGGAAGAATTCATCCTCTACTTCAGTGTTGTCAAGGTCGATACCACGAGTGGGAGTCCGTGGCACGAGTACCACGACGAAATCGCCCCTCCATGCAGTTCATAACCCCGCCACCAGAGACAACGCCATTCCCATTGTCAAACGGCGGGGTTACAAATTGTTTCCTTTCCCGACGCTAGTTGCGCAGAGTAGCTCATGGCATGCTCCGGAGCCACGACGCGTGCCACTGTCACCAGTAGAAGACCTTGACACCATTCCTCTACTTGATTTAGATTTCCTGAAAGATAAGGCATCAGTTCAATTGAGAACTAGTGGTGCTACAACAGCACTTACTTTCCCGTATTAGAGGAAACAGCTAAGTAGTACTGCAATATTGCACTTTATGCGCTACTAACATCTTCGCTTGGAACTCACTATTTCCATTGCAGTGTTGTCAGAACTATGTGAATTCTACAACTTCACAAAAATAGAATGCAAAAGTTTTGTAACCCTGTATTGGAAAAAGAAGCCTGATACCCTGGAAATATAGAAATGCCTTCCATTGGGCCATGATTAGGGAAGAGTATTTTAAAACCATGCAACAAATTCTCTACTCACTACAAATGGTACAGCATTTGGTGCAAAACTAAATATTTGCCTGCAAATATCAACATAAATTAGACAATTATAACTCCTTTTCATACAGCTCCATTAGGTCACAACAATGACACTAATTCACAGATATTCGCGAGCGCAAAGTGAATTCCATTGTTGCAGACCCTGCATTGTCGCTATTCTGAGAGCTATTAATTCTTTTTACTTATTTCAAATATTTCAAAATAAACAATTTCTAAAATATTAATGTGTAAGTCTATAACAAAGTTCGAATGTAAGAAACGAAGAAAGAAATAATATACAAAATTGCACATTCTAATTTACGACTCATCCAGCTGTCCGAAGCGCAGTAAATTTACAGCGGCCTATTACGTTTGTCACAAAATTAAAGAAAAACTACTCGTATTTTGAAAAAATTAAGCATGACCGTATTTATTTTATTTATTTATTTGTCAAAAAACAGAAACAGAATGGCACCGACTTTCCCGTATTAGTTTTCTATTTTCCTGGGTCTTTGCTAGCTATTCGGAATTGCCACAAACTCTTTCTTGCCAGCTAACATCTATCATCGCCAAAAGTACATTTTTTTGTCATTTTCTTAATATTTCGGTTTCCTATTGGTAGAACAGGAACATTAATTTTAGAATATTAAAGAACACAAAAACCTAGCCGTAAATGTCAATTTTCTTTTAAAAATTATGTGCCGTTTAAGAGAAAATGGCGTTTTAGCACTACTAAAAATGCGAAATTTGAAGCTCATTTTCACAGAAAATTTTTGAGTTTTCAAAATACTTTATTTGAAGTTATTTGAAGCACTTACACTCACAAATATAATCATCTTTACAAATTGCGGATAATGTGCGTATTAAAGATGTGAGAGATCTTTCAAAAAATTTACATTTATTTTTTTTAAATTTACATATATTACAAAATCGGACCTATGCCATGTTAAAAAGTGTATTTTCCTCTATTCATACAAGAAATTTAAAGAAAAAATTTGGAGCCGTTTTTGAGAAAATGTTGACAGTCCCCGGGGGGCTTCATATAAAGTACCCCCAAATTTTGAAGAATCTTTTTCAAAATCACAAAGCTTTGACTAGAATCAGATCGACTGGGGAATATCAATTTTGAAGAAAATCGACCGAACGGTTTAGGCGCTAGCGTTGACAACAGACGGACAGACGGACGGAATGCCGTCAATCGATTTTTAAGTATAAAGCAACAAATCATGGATTTTGACCACACCACGAGATAGAGAATTTTTTTTCTTAATTTAGCAACTGGCTTTATCCACTTATTCGTTTTCACGGCCCGGCAATTAATTTTTTTCCGACGAAAATTGGCAATTTTTTCGCGCAGCATTACATAACTTTCCCTATACTACGTATATCACTCCGTGTATACGTACGTATACGGGAAAGTAAAAAAGACATTGTACGCATTCTTCTTCCCCTTAAAATTGGTGGTCGAGAAGAAGCAATTTTTGATTTTTTTTCAAGTTATTGTCTTCGTTAAGACATTTTCTCTATTTAATGTTATTTGATAAAAGGCCACTTGTGCATTAATAAAATGAGTTTAAAACTTTGTTTTTGCATTTTCATTTTCTGACCCTTTTATCTAAATGTGTACTTGATGCGATGCAAAATATTAATACTCAGCGGTTCTTTTTCGATATGAAAATTTTTAGGTTCAAAATGATTGTTTGCAGCTGCACATTTTTGCATTTTCCGCATCGAAGAACTAACTCACAGCAAAGGAATTTAGAATGGAGTGACGCACATACCCCGGTTTGGTGGGGCAAATGTGTAAATCGGAGTTGAAAAATTTTTCTCAACAAACTAATGATAATTTTCAGGATATCAGAAAACACATCTGTACCGTTAAAAAGAATATAGTTTAAGGTACGCAATACAATACAAAATAATAACCTAGCGTTTATAGGTGAACACGCGTTCCCTCAGACACCAGTCTGAGGGAACCATTCTGTTTACACATTACAGGATGACTATTTGTGAACTGACGCACTAATTAGACGAGTTTTATCTCAAACTTCATTGCACTTCCACATTTAGGCAACTTGAAACCTTCTATATACACACATAGTCATAAAAAAAGCTGCACCCCAAAGGACTCTACTGATCCGCTGCAAAATCAGTGGGTATTTTGCACACCATTCGCTAAGCCAATGATTTCGTTTTCACGGTCGGCCTCGTTTCACAGTTGGAGGGTCGTGGATAGGGGCGTGACGTCGCGCCCACCGGCCGAGAAAAGAGTGTCTCAAACGGCCGCTCCGGCCATTGCGACATCGGATAGCGTCGCCAGAGCGTCACCTGCACTACACTACACTTAGGCGATGCGTTCGACAGCCGGTTGTCCAGATAGAAGTTTTCGAGAGGGGCCGTACCGTGGGTCTGCGGGAGGCTGGTTGGTCCTGTCGCCATATTGCGCGCCACACCAGTCGTACGGACACCACCATCGCCCGCTGTTGGCGGCAATGGGTTGAGAAAGGCTTACACACACAACATGCAGGATCTGGACGTCCGCCACGCACCACGAGGAGGGAGGACCGACGGATGGTCCGCCACGGGCGACTAGATTCCACGGCAACAATAAGTGCTTCAGTGGTGATTCACCAGGCGGTGCAGACTGCACTGTCACATCCTGTAAGTGCCAGTACCACTGACAGTCGGTTGCACAACGCAGGGCTCGCCCTACGCTGACCGTTACGACGCCTGCCACTCACACCCCAGCAACGTCGCTACAGACTCGCCTGGTGTCGGGAACGACGGACCTGGGGCCATGCAGACTTGCAGTGTGTCATCACCAGTGACGAGTCTCGCTTCTGTTTTAATGGTGTCGACCACTGGGTCCGTGTCTGAAAGCGGAGCGGGAAGCTCCACGACGAGCAGTTTATGGTATTCCATCACATGTCCCGCCAGCCTGGTGTGGTGGTGTGGGGCGATATCCCATGGTGCCCGTTCACTGTTAGTATTCCTCGGGGGCACCTTGACAGCCACACGATACGTTCAGGAGATCCTTCAACCGGTGGCCCTGCCGTTCGTGAAGGCCCACGCCCATGCCCTATTTCAAGAGCAAAGGGCGCGTCCGCATACCACAGCCATCTCCCGAGCATGTCTGGCAGCGGTGGATACTCTTCCGTGGCCAGCCGCATTGCCAAGCCTTTCCCCGAACGAGAATGTTGAGGGTGCTACGGAGCGTACAAGCAGGACCCCACCGCGACCCACCAATCTGCAAGAACCGTGCGCTCAAGTGCAGGCTAGATGGCATGGATTATCACAGGACTCCATTAAAGACCTGTACAACTCCATGCCACGACGTCTGGACGCGTGTGTTTGCCAACATGGCGACCTCACGCCAAACTAACATGTACAGTCTGTAGACTCGTAGCGTAGTAAATATTGGTCCTACAAACGTGAAAATGTGATCATTTCGTGTGCGTGGTACCCTCTACCTGCCAGACAACAATGATCGCAATCCTCCATGTCCTTCTGGGTGCAGCTTTTTTTCATGAGTGCATATAGAAGAAGAAGATTATTATTCGATGAGGCTCGGGCCATCAAACCACGCCTTCCTCATAATCAAGTGAAACAAAAAGCTTTGATAAAAATACATTTATGGACAAAAAGGAATAACAATCGTACAAAATACATATTTTCAGAAGACACAGGAATAGACGGATGAATGGCAATGCGCGATTGTCTGTGAGAACGACATCTGCGCCATGTTTTTAGGAGTCTTTTGCTCTTCCAGAAAATAAATAATAAAAGATTTGGAGTCATTTTTGAGGAAATTTTAAAAACGTTTAGGCATCGTGAATCCCAAAAATCGTAATAGTCGTTTCAAATTCGCAGTGCTTCGAGTTCGGTCAGATCGATGGCGCAATATCATTTTTGGAAAAAATCGTCGGAATGGTTTATACTCTAGCATTGCACTCTGACAAACGTTTTGCCATCTGCTAATTTTTGGGTAAAAATTACTCACCTCACGTGGGTTCTTAATCTTATTACCTAATTTCTGGGTACCTAAACATGGGTTAGAGGAAGTAATTTAATACATAGAGGAACAAGATCTATCCACTTTTTCGGTATCAGGATCTAGAACATAAATACTTTTCTGTCGAAAATAGCCGCTTTTACCACGTAAGTAGTATACGAGAAAGTAATAATGAAAGAAAAAATGTAATTCCAGGATAACCAGTATCTTATTTCCTCGAATGGAGAAAAGTTCGCTAATAAATAAGATGTAAGTAGGAATTACAATAAAACTCGAAAATTGTGGAAATTCGAAATTTTCTGAAAGTGCTAAGTCAAATTTCCTGAGGTTCCTTTGCTGTAGTGAGTATTTGAAGAGATGGATGAAGAATTAGTTCGATACATTTTTCAAAACATTAGGCAACCGTTTCAAATAATAGAAAAAATTTTGTGGTGTTGCAGGACCAGGGTCTCCAAGAGAAAACAAGAGGCTTGGGAGAGTAGATCCACGGAATTTTATTTCAAACAAAATTTCCTCCCCAGTCCCCAATGATAAACAGTATTCATTTCCCAGGCAAAAAAACTTACAACGGTTTATTTGAATTGCAAATAAATACAATTTTTATTTTAATGGGAAAATGTTCGGGACCTGGGGCAAGGTCTCACAGCTGCCCCTCCCCTTCTGGCTTCACTGTGCAGCACAATTAGTTTTTTTTTCTTTTGTTTCTTTATTTGCCTTTGTGAAGTGATGGGGGAAGGTGAGTTATTTTCCTGCTAACTAGCGCGAGTGGAAGGTGACAACCGATCGATGGTATTTTTTTTTCAGCAATTGTTTTGTCGCGTGAACCAACCATTCGCTTTCGTGATGTTAGCTCTTCCTTGTCCTCCCTCTTGGCAAAGTTCGCCTCACGCGACAAGTGAAGACGAGTAGAACGTTGGTGGTCGTGGATGGCGTTCTCGTTGTCCTAAAAACTAATCCACGAATATTGAAAGCTGTGTTGCGACACGCGAGCAAGCACTAGAGTTGTAATCCTCTATTGGTTCCAGTTTACTTTTTTATTCCAGAACGTGAAAGGGCAAGGTTTAACTGGTAACACTATACCGGAGAGTAAGTGAAGTATTCACTTCAGAAGGCAAGAGTGGCGTTTTTTAAATAAGTTGCAAGTCTTGCTTTCGAGTTATAAATATTTCGCACCATAATCGCTAATATCTTCAGAAAACTTGGCTAGAAGGTCCATCCAAATCGGGTGGAGAGACAGTTCTAATCATGGTTCATCATCTGCAGACTATCTTGGTTTTCACTGCGTTGGTGGGTTCTTTGTACTCTGATTCACCTTCCCCAGGTCCATCTAGAGGTCGAATGTTACTCCTGCCCGACTTTCCGAAAAAGAATGACGAAAGCTCCGAGACTACGCACAATGTAACTCATCGTCCTCAAGATGAGTTAATAAGCGTTGCACTTGAATATTGCAACCGACTGCTGCTCCCACATGAGGAAGTAATACATGTAAGTCGTATTTACATCCTGAGATTGGAATGGGTCGGGTGAACAAAATGCAATTTTGTTTGCTTGTAAAAGTTTTGAAATATATCATCAGGGAAATGGTACAGAATAAAATATAGCATCTGTAAAAATTTAAAACTCTGACAAACAGTCGCAACTTTTTGCTGTGGCTTTACATAACTTTGTCTTACACCCGTTGCACAAGGCCAAATTTTTTATAAAATGATTTTTATGAATTGTGAATGATATTTTATGGACGAATGAGTTGTACTACCACTACCACCTAAGGTACAGGCCTCGGCGTTCCTGCGTGACGTCACACATAGCAGGTCGAGAAACATGCAGCAGACCGTCCAGCTCAGCACTAATCAAGAAGTTCCCATTCTGTAAAATGAGAGTGGCACACACACACACACACACACACACACACACACACACACACATTATACAAGCCAATAGGCTCATTCCATGGAAAACAGGGGGTCAACAAAACTCCTCCTCCCAAAACGACCTCCCAAAATCAGCTAATTTTTACTTTCCCGTATATGTCCGTATATATGGAGTAATATACGTAGTATAGGGAAAGTTATGTAATGCTGCGGAAAATCGATTTCGAGATTTCAACGGAAATGCACGTTTTGGGGTTCCCTGGTACCGAAAAGGTGTTTTTTTCAAAACGTCCGTCCGTCCGCGATTAACGCTTGCGCCTAAACAGTTCAGCCGAAGTTTCTTGAGAGCTCAACCATTTTCTGCGAAAATTAGCTCAAATTTCCGCATTTTCAAAAACGCTCAAAGCCATTTTCTCATAAATGCCTCCAAATTTTTTCTTCAAACTTTTCGAATGGACAGTGCCAATTGCACTCTAATATAACGTACAGTTCAATTTGGGGTATTTTTTGTTTTTTTCAAAAATTACACAAATGTAATTTTTTTGAAATATCTCTCACACCGTTAATATGCACATTTCCAGCAATTTGTAAAGACTGTTGTATTCGTGAGTTGATGTGCTTCAAATGACTTCAAATGAAAGTTTTCGAAAACTCAAAATTTTCTGTGGTAAAGAGTAAAATTTTCTGTGGTAACATTTCGCATTTACAGTAGCGCTTAGACGCCATTTTCTTAAAAACGGTTCCATATTTTTCAAAGGAAATTGCCATTAGGACGAGGTATTACTCTTCTTTAATATTCTTAAAACATTATTTCCGTTCTCTTTTCAAGATACCGAAAAATTAAGAAACTATAAAAAAATACTCTGCAATAGATGGCACTGCCAACAGAATGAGTAAAGTCCAAATAGCTAGCCGAGACCAAAGGAAATAGAAAACTAATACGGGAAAGTCTGTGCTATTCTGTAGCACCACTAGTTTGAAGTTGTGGCAATGTTTCACGTGTCGTTACCTTATATGTAAATGCCATCTGCATGTGCTAATTAGTGTCACCTTCCTTTTGCCCCCCCCCTTTGATGCGAGGTTTTTGGACGAATGACTCGAGCAGAAGATTAGATTTGCTAGAGCAGTGGTATCCGCATTAACATTGGATGTCACCTGTGTTATTACAGCTGAAATTCTGTTCCCACTGTAATGCAGGGTATGGGGTCGTCTTTCGGCACTAATGAAAAGAAAGATCAGGTACTTTTGATAAATTAACTAGGATTGTATATTCTTTCTTAGAATTATAAAAATTTGAGAAAAATGGCAGTAATCGTAGTATTGGATTACATCACACCCTAGTACTTGTTACATAAACACTACGAAATCATTAAACTATACGTTTAATCCAAACAATACGTTTAAACCAAAGAAATGAGACTATCTGAAAAAATAATGAACATACTCATATATCCTTATGTACAGAAATTCACAACATACAAAAAAGAGAAGAATTGGGAAATAACGCTGTCAAATAATTGCTATACAGTACGTAACATCTCGTATATAAATTGAAATGAACTTCAACTTATTTACAATTGCATTAAATTCTACAATCCAGGTAAATAAAAAGTTTCAGTGGTAACATGAGAATCTAATACCTTTTCCAGAGAAATTTCACAAAGATTACGCCAGTGAATGAATTACTAAAATGCATTCTTTCAATGACATTAAAATGTAGCATCAAATTAACATTTTTTGGCCTCGAAATAATTCGTCAATTCATAAGAGTTCTAAAGCGTGAAATTTACAATAATTTTAAAAAGTTAATTCATCTGTTTTCAGTACCGGCAACCACTGAATGAATTACACTTTCTATTGTAGTGATTTCAATCATGTACGCCACCTAAAGTAACTAGAATTCTGCTTCACTTTGCTTGCAAATGTTGCTCCTAGCTAAATTACGCCAGATTCTCAAATAGGGAAAACCGACAACGCAGTTCACAGCAATACGTTTCAACTTACAATATTACTGATTGTTTTAAATCCGCACGCAGCCTTCTGAAATATAGACGTCCCCCTGGGGTCGAGGTCACCTGCCGAGTCGTCGTTGCTCCGCAGAAAACAACTCCATCTTGCGCTCCGTCGCTTTGCGTTGCAGCGAGGTCGCGTCGTATATTTCGTATTCCAGAATGAAAATTAGTCCTCTTGTACAGCGTTGCGAAGTCCAAAATTTGAATACGAATAAGATAGAAGAAAAGTACATGAAAAAAATCTGTGGTGAAAAACGTTACTTGTTAATCGCGAATTCACACAAAGTTACAAGTGCACGCTGTGGTGCACTGCAATTCTTCATTTGAAATTACATGGTACACTTCTCATGGAATTTAATGATTATTCTTGACACACATTGATATCTAAATATGGCGCAGTTTGTTGTCGTTTAAGCTACACGCAACTCTCAAAGGTTGCGCTGCTCCCGTCAGCATCGGCGAATGCTTCTTGGCTGTTACGAAAACTTAATTGATGAAAATAGTACGCCTGATTTTACAATCATTTTACAGCTCGTCGAATTGTACCGTGTGAAAGCTGGATTTAAACCACCAACTAAAACAGCACGTACTTTCCCGCCCGTATTTTCACGCAAAAATTACGGGAAAAGTACAAAAATTGTCGAAAAATTACATATGACTTAATTTCAAAATCTAAATTTAAGAAACAGATTTCATCCAGGAAAAAACTCTATCTTCATAATTGTAGTTATAGATAGACGCCGAAAAAATTTTGAACTTTTGCAATTTTCGAAAAATGAGGGTTTTCAACTAACATAAGACATGGATCATTCTCTTATACGTCCTTCACACTATTCAACAAAAATGTAATCAAAAACCATGGAGCTACTTTTTCGAAATTTTCGAAAATGTCTCAAGGGCTTCATGTAAAGTACCCCCCAAAATTAAAATATCCGTTTAAAATTCAAGGACCCACTGCATCAGTCAGATCTATTGAGGAATATCCATTTTGAAGAAAATCGGTTGAACGATTTATCCGTCAGCGTTTTTCACGGCTGGACCGACAGACAGATGTTTGGCTGTCATTCTATTTTTCTCCATTTAAGACCAACAAAACATGTATTCTCGCAACACCACGTTTTACAGGATTATTCTCCTTAAAATTAGCAACTGAATTTATTCACTTTTTCTTTGACAGTCCTTCTGTAATAAACGTGTTTCTGCCAAAAATCGCCGTCTTTCCGCGCAGCATTACATAACTTTCTCTCTAAACCCTGCCCAGAAAATAGGAGTTTGAAAAAATTACATTGTATGTCACTGTGTGATGCATTACCATGGTACGCGAGGACATACCCAGTTGCTTTTTCTGTGCATAGCTGCTGATGAGCCGCGTCAAAAAATGGAAGTGTGTTCCTGTCCCCATCCCTGACATGGAACGGGCTCTTCAAAGTGGCAAAGTGAACTTCACGGCATTTCCCAGGTGGTATGCGGACGGAACGATATCGCATACACTTTATCCACACACACGCGATGATATTTGCCTGTTGGTGAAGAGGCGTCAGCCAGTAAAACAAACCATCCTGCAGACCTTTACCGTCTTCACATGGACGGCCACAGCGGTCAGCCTCGCCACCTTCGCTGGCGCCCTTCGCCTCATCGGCCGCAGGTATATACGCTTCCCTCAACCAACTCTCTCCACCCACACGCACGCGGCGACCTCTTCCTCATCATGAAGGCGGAGGCTAGGAGACGGGGCGGTGACAGCTTAGAGTGAGGAAGCGGTGGCGGTGACTGCTTAGAGTGAGGAAGCGGTGGCGGTGACAGCTTAGAGTGAGGAAGCGGTGGCGGTGACAGCTTAGAGTGAGGAAGCGGTGGCGGTGACTGCTTAGAGTGAGGAAGCGGTGGCGGTGACAGCTTAGAGTGAGGAAGCGGTGGCGGTGACAGCTTAGAGTGAGGAAGCGGTGGCGGTGACTGCTTAGAGTGAGGAAGCGGTGGCGGTGACAGCTTAGAGTGAGGAAGCGGTGGCGGTGACAGCTTAGAGTGAGAAAGCGGTGGCGGTGACTGCTTAGACTAAGGAGGCGGTGGCGATGACTGCTTAGACTAAGGAGGCGGTGGCGGTGACTGCTGAGACTAAGGAGGCGGTGGCGGTGACTGCTTAGAGTGAAGAGGCGGTGGCAGAGGTAGCTTGACGTGAGGGGACGTTGGCGGTGACTGCTTTGCGTGAGGATGCGGTGGCGGTGACTGCTTTGCGTGAGGATGCGGTGGCGGTGACTGCTTTGCGTGAGGAGACGGAGGCGGTGACGTCTTTTCTGGACGGGACGGTGGTGGTGACTGCTTAGGATGAGAAGGCGGAGGCAGTGGTAGCTTGGCGCGCGAAGAATGTGACGGTGAGGTAAAGGCGGTGGTTTCTTTCCGTGAGGAGGGGGTGGCTGTGAGTGCTTTGCGTGAGGAGGCGGTGGCAGTCTGCTGAGCGTGAGAAGGCGGAGGTGATTACTGCTTAACTTCAGGTCGGTGACTGATTTGCTTGAAGAGGCTGAGGCGAAGACGTCGACAGCTGGGCGTGAGTAGGCGGGGCGTGAGTAGGTGTCTTCTTTGCGTGAGGAGGCGGTGGCGGTGACTGCATTGCTTGAGGTGGCAGTGGCTGGGTCTGCTTTGCGTTAAGAGGCGGTTCCGATGACTTCTTAGAGAGTGATAGCGGTGATGATGACGTTTATGCGTGAGGAGGCGGTGACGGTGACGGCTTTGCTGAAGGGGGAGTGCCGGTGTCAAACTTTCTTATAGAGGTGGTGGCAGTGACTGTGAGCAAGCGCTGGCGGTGACATCTGAGACAACTTTGTATTTCTTCTTTAAGGACCGTGTTGCTTCATGACTTAGATGCCTTCATAACCGGAGGCTTCAGCACTCGCGAATGCGACCGCCGAGGCAACTTCATGTTTCTTTGTTCAGGGGCGTGTTGCTCGAGGTTTTAGATTCCTTTATGATAGGGCAGACCTGCACAACGCCTGCTCCCGCGGGCATTCTGCACTTGCGAGCCGATCGTCTGCCCGCAAGAGCGCCGAAAGTGCAAGTAGTGGGGAGTAGGAAGTTTTGAGGGGAGGGGAGAAGTCTCACGTAGCACAGCGCGGCGCGTAGATTGAATGCCTGAGCGTCTAATACAATGATCCATGCTGCAAAATTATATCCCCACTTGTTGAAATGGATTATGTCTAGTATTTCAAATTACAAGGGCCCCAATTTTCTGTTTATGTTCTGTGCACTGCGGTATGCTCGCCTTTGTATCCACCACTATATGTAATTTCCTTTTTAAATTAAAAAAATTAACATGCTCATTGTGACTCTTAAACAATATTTTAAATCAGTACCTTTTTTAAAAAAATATTATTTAATTCTAACAAAAAATTCAATTTAATAATTGATTGTTCATCAGGAATGTTATACTCTCCAAATCAGAGTAAAATGAAGAAAATCATGACAGCAATCTCTTACATCAAGATTGACATAAAAATAGAATATGTGGCAATTCCAAGAAGAGTAATGTTTAACAGCACATATATTTGTGACCATTTCCCCCATTATGAAACTGAATAAAAGATATCAATGAGCAAACCTCTGTAACAATATATTACGTGCAATCACAAGATTATCGTGGGTATTGTTAAATAGAATGAAAAGGGCTTAATATTTTTTTACGATGTCGTAAACGACTCTGTACTCTTGTCAGAAATCAATCATGATTTTTTCCAGAATAAAATGTTTTTGCTTTAATAGAACTAAATTAAACACTCAATTAAACACAATTAATAAAAAGTTTATTGCTGTCACCATCAAACAAAAACAATTCAGTATCATAATTTTGTGTTTAGCAAAGCACTAAATTTGTGATTATCTCGTAGCAAAGCGAATTATATTATCAGCCCAACAAGTAATTATAAATGGTGTCCATATCTAATATGTATAATTTGTTGTAGTTCAATATTTCTCAGTGTCATATGTCGACAATAAACATTTACAATATCATACAAAAGACAATATTACTTGAACCGTGTTCCCATGTTCTCGCCGACTGCTCTTTAAATTTACGCACTATGGTTCGAATTCCGCATTATAATTGGTGGTCCCCACTCCTAGAGTAAGTCCCATCCCCGCCCTTCATCGATTTTCGCATTTGCCCCCGAGCTGCTAACGCGCAGCTCCTGACGTCAGTGAAAGTGCAAAATGCTGTGCAGGTCTGTGATAGGGTGTTTCGTGACTCGCGAGTGAGACCACCAAGATAACTTTGTGTTGGGTTTTTTTTCAGGAACGTGTGTCTCGATGTGTTAGGCTGCTTCATCCACGGAGGCTTTGTGACTTGTGAGAGCGACAGCCGAGGCAACTTCTGCTGAGCGCGCTTGGGCCGAGGCAACTTCTGTTCCTGCTGCTGAGCGCGTTTGGGATGGTGATCTTGAGTGCATTTTTCCGGGACCTTCATGGGCTTCCTGGCTGTCCTTGGGGAACCCCAGCAAATACAGACTCTAGAGGAAGCTGCCGAACATATCAATGGAGTCTGCGGAGACAGCCATACAAGACATGTCTTTACCGACTTCGACGAAAGCGATGTGTTTTGGAGACGATATCGCAAGTAAGTATAAATTTGTTGACTGTCCCACGTAGACCCGTAAAATGGTCACAAAGCATATAGTTTTTTAAAAAGTAAACGAAAAACTGGATACTCTCTCAACTCATGTACATTGATTGCCATTACACATCCGTATCATAATTCCTCTCTAAACTAAGTCGTCAATGGAAAGAACAAAACTATTGTCCATCCACAGACAAGAAGATGAGGGCTCCGTGTACACTTGTAGGAACCATATGTAATTCGAGTGAACAGTTTCCGAGCTACTCCTCCTTTTTCGCAAGAGGAGAACAAATTTTTTTGTATTCAATACGCTCTATTTGCACTGCAGTACAACGACACGGTCAACGCTTTCTGTACACCTACCGCTCACTATATTGCTAATCTAGGAAAGAGTCTCCGAGCCACATTTTCATTAGTCCCCAATGGAGGGCATGGATTTCTTGAATGCAATAATCCCTTTATTACAAATACAGTACAACGACACGGTAGGGCCTTCTGTACATCTACCGCAAACTATATTGCTAACTTAGGAAACAGTCTCCGAGTCACACCTTCATTAGCCTCCAGAGCAGAGAATGAATTTCTTGTATGCACTACGCTTTTCATTAGGTCTGCAGTACAACGACACGGCAGAGCATTCTGTACAACTGCCGGAAACTTTATTGCTAATCTAAAGAACAGTCTCCAAGCCACACCTTCATGAGCCCCCAATGAAATTCATGTATTTGTTGTATGCAATTCGTTCGCCAATAGCACTGCAATACGACACGGTAAGGGCATTATGTACACCTACTCCAAACTGTATTGCTAATCTAAGGAAAAATCTCCGATCCACACCATTATTGGCCCTAATGGGCATTCATGTCTTGTGTTGATTACGTTCGCCATTAGTACTGCAGTTCAGTGACACGGTCAGGACATTCCGTACATCTACTTCAAACTATATTGCTAATCTGGAAACGGTCTCCGAGCCAATCCTTTATAAATCTCGTTAAAAGGGGATGAATTTCCTGCATGTAAACAGCCTTACTGTTGGCACTACTTTGCCGTGTCACAGTCAAGGTCCTCAGTACACCTCTCGCCATCTATATATCTAATCTGGAGAACGGTCATCAAGCCACTATCTCCTAAACCTTGAGAAAAAGGGTTGGATTTCCTTTCTGAATAACGCTAACCGTTAGCACTACTGTCCCCTTTCATGGTCAGTGCCCTCACTACTCCTCTCATTTATATTTGTATTTATACTAATGTATAAAGACAGACGTGCCTTGACTTACAGCGCGATAATCTCTGAACCTACTGAACCAATACTGATGAATCTTTTGTGATAGCTTCCTTTAAATGTCTGGAGCAGTGGCGTGCATTCCAAGTAAGCTAGGTATGCTGCGCTTACCCTGAAGAAAAGACAGTTAAATGTAATTATTATATTTTGAAATTACCACGCTAGCCACAGAGAACTAAGCTTGGTATTTAAAATTCTGCCAATATGGGTACACTGTCTCGCGCGTGGTCTAGCATAGGCACGCGGCTCTGCATTGAGCATACACCGCCGTTGCTGACGAAGGCAGAAAGCGGGTGAAAGAGACGGAGGTAGTAGGCGCCGCAACCCGGCCCGAAGTGAGCATGCCGATATGCATACATTAGGCAGTTCGCGCATGCGCTCTTGACTTTTTTGGAAGCTCCATTTGGTTGTAAGCAGGACAGCGGTAAGCTCCTCAACCCCGGCCCACCGCCGGCCAGGGTGGCCTTGTGTTGAGCTTGCAGATGTGTTCGCTATCGCATGCACACGAGCCGACACACTGGTATAAGCGCCGCTTGCCACGTATTGCCACGGTCTTTTACTTGTGAATTTATTTGATCTGTGCGTGTTATTGACAATGTGCATATTATTTCTTAGTATTCGTCTAAGCGTGAAGTATTTGTGAAGCACGAACAAAGCGCGACGACTTACTTACCCAATAATAAGTTTGACATATCCAATATGCGAAATGAGGACAGATTATTTCGTTAAAAATGAACAGCCTGTTGCGATCTGCGATGGCGTCGACACCGCTAGCGACGACCCATGATACAATGCGACGATCTACACACCCGTTGATCCGACACCCCCTCCCCATTGCTTATGCGGCGACCGACTCACCCGCTACTGTCGCTGAGATTTCTTTCACGTGCTTTTTTTCTTGTTTTCCTTTTTGATGTATTTTTTTGCATTGGGCAATTTAAATCGAAATATTTTACATAAGCGTGATTTGGGCTGTACCGCGCGGGATATTCACTATTAGTCTCAAAAAGCGGGACGTCTATCAACGCTGGATGATCTTGGCTGTCCGGGTGACGCCGCGTCGAAGGCTGTGTTGCCAACACAGCCAAGATCATCCACATGACTCCGGCCGCGGAAGCCTACGACTTCGTCTGTCAACGCTGTTTACATTGCAATTCAACCATTTCCAGCTTTGAATGCTCGCTTAGCAGAAATGAAGCAACCAGACGATTGCTAACGCGTAAGCCAATATTCATATTTATACCGCCGAAGTAATCCCATTAATCATAAACGGATACTGATAACAATCTTTTTCTGCCTTCATCGTTAATATTTCACTTACTTCAGTTTCTACATTGCACTTGAACCGTTCCCGGCTTTGAATGATCGCTCAGCACAAACGTGGCAAGCACGCAATTGTTATTTGCAGTAATCAATATTTATATATATTTTTTATTCCGCCGTAAAAATTTCATTAGTCATGAATAAATATTGCTTAAATATGTAAAATCTTATAAAAGCAATTGGATAAAACAAACTTTTGTTTATATGGGAAATAGGCCATTATGTGCTAGTTCGTTGAAATTTAATTCTAGCAAAAGGGTTAGTCAATAAGTAATTGACACAGAATCTTATTGTACCTAACTGTAAAGTAAATAACTCTTATCTAACACTTTCTCTTCTGTCTGCTCTATATAGTTACGAAGATTGTCCAAATGGGAAAGTAGAAACGGCGATTAAAGAATTTACAAGACATTCACAGGAACCCGGACTAGCGATCGTACTAAATGAAAAACAAATAGGAATTCTTCTGGAACTCCCTCACTTATGGGACGAATCTTCAAAAGTTCCATTTGCATATAAGGTGCCCCAATGCCTAATCTCGCCAGCGTTTGTCTCTTTCAAGGTGAAAATGAAAGAGGAAGTCAAACGTAGTTTGGATGCCAACCTGCAGACCCTTGTGGAAACCGGGATCTACGCCAAGATCAAAAGGTACTCAACCATAGCGACTGCTGTAAATGTAAATGTCCTTCTTCTTCATCATCTTCTTAAAAAGTCTGAGACTTGTTCCTTTCCAAGAATTATAACGAGTCTTTTCATCTTCTCCTTGGTCTACCAACTTCTCTTCTTCCCCTCGGCCTTTCGTCTCTAGCAATCCTCACGATTCTTTTCTCCTCCATTCTCTCAATATGATCGGTCCATTCCTTTCTTCGGTCTGCTACCCATTCCATAATTGGCTTAATTTTACACACTTCCCTAATGTTTCTGTTTCTTTCCTTATCCAGTAGAGTGTGATTTGTAATTTTCCTCAGAACTCTCATTTCAGCGACCTCGAGTTGTCCTGTGCGTTTCTAAATTTTCCTTTCCACGAGGCCATCAATGCTTTTTTGACGCACTCACCCTGGCCATTGTGGAAGCAGCATTGGTTTACAACAAGAACCAGAGGTATTTGATTTTAGTTGCTGCATTACGCCCTCTAAATTTCCTTTCCATGCGGCTTATCCATTTTCTTTTGGACGCACTCCATCAGACCGTTATGGAACCAGGCATCTGTGCCAAGATCAAAACGTATTTAATCGTAGTAGCTACTACGCATTCTAAATTTTCTTCCCACGAGACCAACCATTACTTTTTTGTCGAGCTCACACCCAGGCCATTGTGGACAATTAAATAGTACTACATATTGATGCAAGTAGAGCTTGGAAGTTATGGCATTTAAATTATCAAATATAGGCAGGCAGAAACGCATGAAAATGTGACATGAAATTTATAATTCAAATCTAATCATTTAAATTATTCAAATTTTATTTATATTACTGATATTAATACCAACACAACGAAACTTTTTCTTTATTGGTTCATGTTTAACATTTGAAATCTTCATTGATGATTTATTGGAAAGATATATTTTCACAATTTCACTTAAGTGAAAATTATTCTTTACGACAAACCGAATTTCAGCATTATGACTGCAAATTTGATTCACTGATAATTCTACAAACGACTAGGTGGGGGATGAACTATTCTCCTATGAATCTTTGAATTATTTCATAATTGATAAAAACTATTCATTTATTGCATTCATTTATTCGACAGTATATGACATATTCTGGCTATATTGTATCATGTACAAAAGTATCTAGTATCTTAAAACGGGGGTTGGATGCCACACGTCAGCATGGGATACAATTCCTTGTGGTTGAGGAAAACTTATTGACATCATGAAATACAGTTTTTAAGTTAATTGATACTGGCGCTAGGAGAAAAAGAATTAAAAAGATGTCGAAGATAAAATACTATAGCAGATAGTCTCCTGTATTATTTCAGTAGTATACCTTTCCTTTGCGGCTGTCACACGCACCCAATCTTTATAAATGAGGTCTCTAAAGAAAGAGAATTTTACTGAGACGTGACGAATTGCATTTGACTACAAAATGTAAAGGATTTGTTGAAAAGATTCATCTAAATATTCATTTCAAATGCAACCGCATCACACGACAGCATGTCAAGATAATAACTCATAAACAAAGTGTACTACGGTCTTAAAAAACAAACTTTTGAGGCCAAATGCCTCAAAGAAACGTTCCTCATACCATAAACTACAGGATAAGATAGTTTTGAACATTATGTTACATTTTTGCTAGACCGGAGCTTATCGATATTATCCAATACCAACTCTATTATTCGGCGCTGGACCAACACCCCCTGGATATAGAAAGCCTCCACACTGATGAGACGTCATCAAAGGTAGTCCGACCGAACAGCTGCGCAGATCGCAGTTACATTAGAAACCCTTACTTCGCTTGCAATTACTATTCTTGGAATGTATTACAAAAGATATGCTCATATTTAATGTTCACATCAGTGAAATTTTATACTATATTTGTTTCATGAATCCATAAGAAATTCGTGTGAATGCATTTACCTTCAAGTTCTTAACAGTGATCTCAAGAACATATTTTTCAGATACTTTACACCCCCAAACATTTAACAAGGAATATATAGTAAGTTATATATAAAACATAATGTATGTGCAAAAAGTCCAGTCACATTTATTTATTCATTAACACATGTACAATATTATCAAATTATAAATTATCCAGTCAGATTTTTCAACATTCTTTCAGCAATTTTACGAAATATTTGGTCTTTGATCTTGCAATATTTAAAAAAATGTATTCATTGCTGTCAACATCTTAATTATGTGTTCTAAATAATGTTCACTAGGACAAATACCAACAAAAAGCATGCATTCATTTGCAAGCTTTTCATGCTGAAAAAGCAATCTGTAACCACATTGGTAAAAGCTACCACATCCACAGCCACTATATGCTGGGCATTTCAACATCTACATCAATCTTATCTCTCAATTAAAATAAATTTAGTCAGGTGATGAAATTGAAATTAAACGGCAGAAACATACTGTCTAATTAAGATGGAGATAAAATTGCTTTTATGAACAAGAATTAGTTATACTTTTCCAAAAAAAAATTGAAATAACTTTTATTTTCAGTTATCTGCTTTACTACATGGAGAATATTAAATTCCTGATAAATTTTCAAACACAAAGTCATCTTCAGTAAAACATTTTTCTAATCAAAAACATATCCAACATAATCTTAAATTAATATTGTTAATGTTTCTTGGAAATCTTGATTTCTTAATTTCGTCACAAGAGCATTTTTCTGTATAAACTAAACTTTAAAACACTATCTTCAACTTCCGAACGAGAATCATTGGATGAAGATTCCACAATAGTTTCGAGAAAACACGATCATCACTTTGTTTAACAATTGTCCAAACTGGAAACACAGTAACTTTCCTCAATTTTTCCAGTGTAATACTAGAAAACTGTTAATTATAAACTTGCTGCGAAACCACACTAGCAGCATCGACAGCTACCAGTTGGGAGTTCTTCAGCTTTCTTTTCTTTTCTGCTGGAGTTTCTCGCCTTGTTTGCTGGAAAAGTAGGTAGGGCAGTCAAGAAATACGGTAGATCCCCACAATTTTTTTAATTGAGAGACACTCAATTTAGAAAATGATATTTCACCAGTCGTATCGCACATAACTGTTTCTCACAGTATATCATTCCCACGGTAAGACCAGGGTTTAGGGTGGCGCGGTTCCTGAAAATATTGCAAAAAATTAGCACATGTTTAGTACTAGTAAATAATTAACAGGAAAAGCATTTAAAAATCAAGAAAATAATTAACAAAGTACCATGGGCGTAGCCAGGGGGGGGCAGAGGGGGGGCAGTTGCCCCCCCTAAAACTTCAGAAATTTATAAAATTTGTATAAAACATCAATCAAAAATTGTATGATTTTATTATATTTATATATGAAGAAAAAGATTTGGTTTACTTAAGTAAAATATGTTATATGATAGAATTTTAATATATATACAGTAAAGAAAAAATATCTAACTAAAAATGTAATCATTTTTAATTAATCTTAATTTATTTTTAAGTTATTAGGTAAAAATGAAGCGTTGGAGTTTTCGTATTCAATTTTATCAGCCATTCAGCCCAGCATGAATCACACTCGCTCAAAATGTACAATGTTTTTGAATTCTACAGATTTTGAGATAAGATTAAATCAACACCGATCACCGTCCTATTGCAATAATTGTGTTAGTTTCTTAGTTTAGTCCCGATCGTCTGAAACAAGTGAACGTGACATAAATTGATATACCTTACGTATGAAAATACGGATTGTTTAATTATTGTGTTTAATTGAGAGTCAACAGCAGTACATATAAAGTGCTTTTTGAAATATTACATACGCTCCACGGTGAGTAAAACATTACATTATGAACTATCCTTCTAGAATAAACGTTAATAGTATTTCAGAAAATAATTTTCTTTTACGAGACATAAAAAATAATATTTATAATAATCAATGATTTTTCCATGACTACCAAAAACAACTCTTAGATAAGCATGATTCATGAAGAACGACGATTATGAAACAAATGCAAAATCTGTCTTGAATTTTCTGTTGCACATTTCATAAAATAGAATGAGCTTATGAAATGGTATGAATTGCTATGTGTATGGATTGAGGACATTATTGTAATTTTAATTGGACCAAATACCTGTTAATATTTTTTATTTCTTTTGAATTAAATTTCCTAAATTTAGACAAATAAATAATTCATAAAAAGAAAACTGCTAATAACTTTTTTGTTGTTTCGTAGAAAAAATTCTTTCGAAAAAAATGTGATTAATTTGTTATAATTACCTAAATCAATATCTAGAAATAAATCTAAAATCAATCTAAATCAATTTTTTTGTTACAAAAACCAGTTAATCATTGTGCACATTATATTTATACATTAAGTTACAGCAAAACCTTGTTTTAATCTGAGAAAATGAAACATTATGTCATATAATACATTCATATTTTTATAAAAGCGTAATTTTTGTAAAAATATTTTGAAAGAATATACTAATATAATTGTATTATATTAATATAATAATATTATTTTCGTAATTTTAATTTCTCTGGAATATTCTGTTTTAGAAGTTCCCGTCTAGGGTTTACTTTTTAGTGTTGGAGTTACGCTTGAACATTCTGCTATATTCTTCTTAATATAGATAAAAGTTTGTTATGGACATAAGAAAAGTTTTGATCAGTAAGTATTGTGATATCTAAACACAAAGTATAAGTAATTTTAAGTATTTCTAAATCTAGAATAGCAGTTATTAAGAGCATAAAAATCTGTTTTCCTGTAGACATTTTTAATGTAGAATATTTTATATATTTATAGGTAATCAAAAAAGAAAACTAGAGGAAAGAAATGAATCCAAAAATGAAAGTGACGAAAAGAAAGCAAAATTTGTATCAACACTTAATCGTACAGAACCTCAACCAGGACCTTCATCCTCTTATCTAAGTAATGATGAATCACTTGAACCTCACATTGATGATCCTCTCCAAAATGATTTAGGTCTACAGATTGGACGATCTTTTCACATGACACCAAAAGAGAAAAGTATGTTTCTGAAATCTTGTTGGATTCTGCCTATACTAGTTATATTTTTGTTGTAATTATTAAGGACATTTAAAAATTGCTATTTGATCTTTCTGTACAAATTTCTAATGTCGAATATTTTATATATTTATAGGAAATCAAAAAAGAAAACCAGAGGATAAAAATGAAACCGAAAATGAAAGTGACGAAAATAAAGCTATATGTACATCAACACTTAATTGTACAGAACCTCAACCAGGACCTTCATCCACTTATCTGCCTAATGAATCAATTGAACCTCACATGGATGATCCTCTCGAAAATGATTTGGGTTTATGGATTGGACGTTCTTCTCAAATGACACCAGAAGAAAAAATTACACTTCTAAAATCTTGTTGGATTCCACCCATGAGTTATGATTTTAGTAAAGATGTAAAACCCTCCGAAAGAAAATTTAAGCATGCTTGGATACAAACATATTCACCCTGGCTTGTATATTCGAAAGCACTCAAAGGCGGTCTTTGTAAATTTTGTGTCCTCTTTCCTCCACCCATTGGTTCAGTTAAAGGTATTCTAGGATCATTTATGATAAAGCCTTTTACACGCTATAAAAATTTACATGAAGATTGTAAAAAACATTCTTCTAATCATTGGCACAAAACTGCAGTTACTGCGGCCAGAGATTTTACTGCTAATGCTCCAGTTGATGTGCAACTATTACACGGCCACAAAAAAATTATAGAAGAAAATAGTAAGATTTTAAAATCGATAATCTCCACAATTTTATTTTGTGGGACCCATGATCTGCCTTTAAGAGGAAAAGTTCAAACTGGAGGTGTGTTTCAGGATTTAATTAAATTTCGAATTGAAGCTGGTGATAAATACTTGAAGCAACATTTTGATGAATCTAACGCTAAAAAAAATGCAACATATATGTCTCCTCAAATACAAAATGAAATTATTAGTTTGTGCGGGGCTGTCATTAAAGATGATATAATAGAAGACGCAAAAAAAGCATACGCATTTAGTGTACTAGCGGATGAGACAGCTGATATATCGGGGAAAGAGCAATTGTCAATTGGTTTAAGATTTTTTGATGAAAAACAGATGAAAATTCGGGAAGAATTTGTTGGCTTCGTTGAACTTAAAGCTCTCGATGCTCATACAATTGCAACAGCAATAGACACATTTTTGGAAAAGGAAGGACTTGATCCGGAAAAATGTGTAGGTCAAGGTTATGATGGATGTGCAGCTATGGCTGGCAATGAAAACGGAGTACAAAGCATATTACAAAAAAAGTATAAACAAGCTAAGTTTTTTCATTGTGCATCGCACAAATTAAATCTTGTAGTTAATGACTTGAATAATGTACCAGAAATACGAAATACTATCTCTACAGTCAAAGACATTATTGCATTTTTTCGAGAGTCTGTATTAAGACGAAACTATATCCCGAATATTCCTATGTTTTGCGAAACTCGTTGGTCTCAAAAGTACAAAAGTATTTCTGTTTTTAACAATCATTTTACTGATATAATATCAGCTCTGCAAAAATTATCACTCATAGGAAACAATCAAACTAGGAAAACGGCATTCCAACTTCATGCAACTACAACTACAGGTAAGTTTGTTGTTGCTGTGGCTTTAATTGCAAAATATTCTGCGATATTGGAACCGGTGGTGAATGCTCTGCAGTCCAAAGCTTTGGACTTGTTGCAATGTTCAGAGCATATCCGAAGAATTCTTGGAGTAATAAAAAGTCATCGTAATGATCCTGAGCAGATTACAAGAGTACTCATGGAAAATGCAAAGAGCATAGCCGAAAAATGTGGACTGGAACTATTACTACCTAGAATTGTCGATAAACAAAAGCATCGTTCAAATCCTCCAGCATCCAATAAAGAAGAATACTGGAGAAGATCTTTAATAATTCCTTATTTAGATTCTCTCGTATCATCTTTGGAACGTCGTTTTTCAGAAGATCATTCAGCTGCGTTTTCATTGTTGATTCTTCATCCTCAAAATATGATGAAGATGACAATTGATGATTTCGAAAAAAAATCTAAAGAATTTGAATTATTCTACAATTTACAACGATTGAATTCCGAAACTGAATTATGGTATTCCACGTGGAGCAAAAGAAATTTGAGTGAAGAACAATTACAAGATATTAAAATGGCAGATTTAGTTAAAGAGGCCGACATTTTTTATCCCGAAACAAAAAAAGCGCTACTCATTTCTCTTGCTCTACCGTGCACCACTTGTACTGTAGAGCGATCATTCAGCACTTTACGCAGAGTAAAGTCTTGGTTAAGATCAACAATGACAGAAAATCGACTAAACGGTTTATGTTTAATGAGTGTACATAGGGAATTCGTAATAGGAAAAGAAGAGAAATATCTCAAAGAAATATTTGAGAGATTTGCAAAAAATCCACGCAAACTTGTTTTAGTTTGACAGTTCGTTAGTTGTTTTATATAGTCTTCCAATATATTTTATAATGTGTATTTTCTTTATATCATTAATAAACTAGTGTAATTGAATATATATTTTTTTTTTAAAAAAATGTCTTCATAGTTTATTAATATTGTCCTTAAATGATATTCCTAAGGCAACTCAATACGAAGTATACATCTATGGCAAGTCGATGTTACATCAATAGATGTACGAGTGTACATCTATATCGATATCGAATTGATATATTTTTAATATTATATATCGAATTACATAAATTATATATCGTATTGATATATAATTGATATATTTTCGTATTAATGTTGTTTGCCCCCCCCTAATGAAAAACCTGGCTACGCCCATGCAAAGTACAAAAATAATACAACTATCGGATTTAGCAAGGACGGATTAAAAATTAATTTAAACGGATCTAGGATCTTAATTATGTTCTGCTATAATGTATAACCTAAAAATATTTGAAGTTATTTAAATGTTCGTTTCTGCAAGCCTTATTATTTGAACTGTGTAATGTTTTAAGAGTAAAACTCACAATAGGTTGAGTTCAAACTTGGTCTAATAGAAAATAAGTATTACTCGTTTTTGGAGCATGTTGCAAAATATTCTAAAAGGTTTACACAAGGAAATGACTACGAATAAAATTAATAATTAACTTACAGTATATGGTCTTGAAGGGTTGAAATTCCATTGATGTACAGCAGGTCATTTTCGTGGCATTTCAGTATTTTTTGAGAAACCAAATGAACCCTACATGGACTTTAGACTCTTATAAGCACAGCGAACGGCAGTTTAGTACAGAGCATTTATATGGTTTTTTGGATATGCTACCACCAACACTTCAAATGAATACTGAATATCTTCACCGATTGGGAAAATCTTCACAGCTTTCAAATTACAACACACCGTTGCTACCAAAATAACTGACCATGAGGAAATCACGTTATTGACAAGGACTACCGTGGGCGCCATGATACTACGTCACAAACTCAGTGTGGAGGCTTTCTTTATTCAGGGGGTGTTGGCTGGACGCGATCTTTGTGACGTCATGTCATGTCATGTTTAGAAGGCCTAGATTTCTTTGTATTACGTGTATACTTTCTGTGTACATTAATTCCAGATTATGCAAATAAACGTAAATGCTCTCGCAGCAACAATTAGAAGTATTAATAGTTGCTTGATACCGGTGATGATTACGTCCGTTAAGCTGCTGGCAAAGCCATTTTCCAAAAAAAAACCACATTTTCTCTGTACCTAGAACTTTGTGCTACTTTATACCAAATTAAAAGCAAAAATTAACTTTTTTGCTCCAACGGTTTTTCCAAAAATTGGTGTCTTTGGTGGCTTGGTGGCCGGCTTGGTGGCCGATCCCTCAGCGCTCTTGGAGGGTTTACAAGACATCCACAGGAACCCGAACCAGTTATCACACTGACTGAAAACCAATTGGGAATTCTTCTGGAAGTCCCTCAGTTATGGGGCATCAGAAGTTTCATGTGCTTATAAGGTGCCCCAATGCCTAATCTCGCCAGCGTTTATCTCTTTCAAGGTGAAAATGAAAGAGGAAGTAAAATGTCGTTTGGTTGCCCCTGTGTATTGAAGGTAACGATGCAAAGCTGGCCAAAGCCGATGTTAAGCAGACAATGCCAATTGGCCAAAACATATTTTCTTTATTTACAAATTATTGTGATATTTATTTTTTTGCTCTTAGCGTTTTTGGCAAATTAGAAAAAAACGACTTTTCGAAATCCCCGACAGGCGCAACACCAACGTGTAAGAAAACTACTCGAAGAAACAAATCCAACAAAATTATATTTTCTTGACACAAAAATAATCACAAAACACTTCTCTATCCAACAATGTTGTTAAGAACATTGTTTAACATTTAATATTCCCCGCAAATATTGATAATTCTTTACACTACTGTCAAAAAACAACAGTTTCAAGACACACAATTACTCATAAAACTAAACTACACTACTCAATATTTCGCATTGTCCTTTCCCAACAAGCAGAATAAAACATTGTTCTAAACAACTACACCAACACTGATTTTTTGCTATCACGGTTTTTTGCAAAATTCAACAAAACCACTTATGAGTCACTGGGACCAATGTACTACCGCCGAATAAGAACTCATCAAGGCAAAACTCTCCTTCAAAATTATAGTCTCTTCGTAGGACATCAATCACAACACTATTGTTTACACTATACACACTATAAAACGCTATTTTTTAAAAATTTTTGATTTCCGATTCTATCTATGAAAAAATTGTAAATCATTTAACTAGGTATCGAAAAACACACTGATGGAGGCACATCAATCCTAATAATACTAAACTACACAACACTTCGCATTGTCCTTTTCCAACAAAACCAAACACCATTCTAATAAACTACATTTACGCTGTTTTTTTTTTTGCTCTCACAGATTTTTGAAAAAGTGCACAAAACCACACATATGTGTTCCAAGATATCGCACCCCCGCCAAATAATAAAAACACTCCTCGAAGGAAAAATATCCTTTAAAATTAAAATGTCTTTTCACAGAATCAACAACAATACAATGCACTACAAACTAGTATGGTTTTTAAATGTTTGACTTCCGAAACTATCCGTAAATTAGTGATGCTACAGAATAGCACAGACTTTCCCGCACTAGTTTTTTATTTCCATTGGTCTCGACTAGCTATTCGATCTTGCCATTTACTCTTACCAGCTGCCATATATCGCCACCCAAATATTGTTTTTACTTTTCCGTATACTATACGTACGTACGTACGTACGCGAAAGAACGGCGGATTTTCGGCAGAAAAACTTATTACAGGGTAACAAAAAAGTGGATAAATCCAGTTGCTAAATTAAGAAAAAAATCTCCTAACACATGGTGCAGCTTGAACCCATATTTTGTGGGTCCTTGATACCGACAAACCAATTGAAAGCAAAACGTCCGTCCGTCCGTCCGTCTGTGAACAACGCTAGCGACTAAACCGTTCAGCCGATTTTCTCCAAAATTGATATTCCCCGATCGATATGAATATTCTAGCGGCCCCTTGAATTTAAAACCGATATTTTAATTTTGAAGGGTACTTTACATGAAAACCCTGGGACATTTTCAAAATGTTCAAAAAATGGCGCCAACAATTTTGAATAAATTTTGTTGTTGGATAGTCTGAAGGTCGTTTAACAGAATGGCGTAGGTGTCATGTTGGTTGAAAACTGATTTTTCGAAAATTGAAAAAATTTAAAAAAATGTCGGCATCTTAATATAGATTCAAAATGCTGGCGAGTGTGTTGCAGGTTGCATTTGACGTGGGTTGCATTTGACGGTGGCGGGAAACAAGTGAATGTTGCAATCTCAAGCATTTTTATTTGTTTCAATTTAGTGTATGTTGTGTAAGCACGTGAATGTGATTTTCTACATTGAACAGAAATCTTGAAATACAGCGTCATATAGTGGAGTTACAACAGAATTAACAGCACATAAACCTTCTGGGTGAAAAACACGTAGCAGTGCCAACTTTCTTGGAGATTGGTCCAACGGTGTCGGCGTTTAGCTCTTTTATATAAATATACCAACATCCGGTTTGAACGAACGTGACGTCGGTTTCAGGGGGGGGAATTTAGTGGGATCGTGGCTCATCCGAAGATTTCAAACTAAGAAAGAAAACACAAAGCGGTGACCACAGAAACAACATGTAATTGGACACACGTTGCAAGCAAACACAAAATTACAGAATGACAACAACATTGGCCATAAAATAGAAAACAAACAAAAATCCTTTAACAGCAAAAAGAAATGAAGAGGATAATTAACTGCAAAGGCTCTAGCCGAATAAGATGGTAAAAAGTGCCCCCGCTTGGAATCGAAAAGTGAATCTTTCCTGAGAATTGTGACCACGAAAAACATTTTTTCATGAACTTTTAAATTCCTGCACCCCCCCTCACATCCGCCGTAATAACGAAAAACGTGTTTTTGTGACTTTATTTTTTTCACTGACTCCGTCGCATGAATTTTCATGGAAAATAAAGGGTACTTATGTAAAATTTTACTGAATTTTTCAAAAATAATTTTTAAAAATTTATTAACCGCGAAATTCAACCTTTTAAATGAATTTGAAAATTTTGCAATTTTTTTAAGAAAGTTGTTTTTCCACCGGGAGCACGAGAAAATTCTGAAATGTTACCCTAAAAATCATCTATCTTCTGGAATTTTTTCAGATTTTTATGATTGGTGCGCCATGTCTAAAAAAATTAAAATATATATATTCGTCCCATTTGGCGTATTTTCATGTATATAGAACTTTATAGAAACATGTAATTACAATATTATTTGTTTTCTAGCCACGGTATTTGCAATATTAAAAGGCGCTAATATCAGTAAATAATTTTGTTAATAATATTTTGACCGTTAGATATAATCGCACCAGATGGTGAATTATTTTGTTCAGTTATTTTTATTAAATTGAGAAGTTCGAAAAATTATCAATTATAAAGCATTGACTTTAATTTAAGTGAGAGTTTGTTGAGGATTTTAGATGCAGTGGTGTGTACTAACAAGATAAATAACTGATCAAACAGATTTTCTATTATACTAAAAAATACTTAAAAGTTTAAATATCAAAACAGTAACTTACTTTTATCTTTCTACACTTAACTTCGCCTCTTTTATCCCCTTTTTCTTCAAAAATAGCATCTTCCTTATTTTCTTTTGATCATTTCCGTAATATTTTTAAGTATGTGACGTAATGGAAAGCTGGATTTTTCCAGGGTGGCCGCTGTGATTCGCGAGTAGAGGGGGTAGCTGAAGGTGGTGGGGAGGGAGCCAGGTGGCGGCGCCCCCGCGCGTCCGCCCATACCAGAAGCATTAGCCTACCGCATCATACGTGCTAGCGAACTTGATTGAGAATTAATTTGCTTTAGTGTCTTTGTTCGGTAGTGGAGGAACACCAAATTCGTGTGATGGCCTGGCGCTGCTTGCATCATCTACATCTTTTCCACTGTCACTTATACCTGTTTCCTTAGTATCATAACTAGCATCACTATTATTGCCAGCAGTAGCCACTCGCCTAACCATTTGCACTCTTAAACAAAGCGCATAATACACTTCCTATAACTCTTACGGCATGTTAGAGATGCCACGATAATAATGGCTACTAGCTCGTATCAGTACGTAATGTGCTCCGACTTACCACTCGTAGGGCATGTGTCAGATGCCACCCCAACATCCCTAATTAACTCGTTGGGAATGCCACAGATGCCCACGTATTTTCCTGATATGTAAAATAAAGTTTTCATTGTTGAATCGATTTGTTTTCTTTGGTCAAAAAACAGTAGAAACTGTATGTGACGTATGGGGGAGGAGATTATCCGGGTTACTCTTCTATTTTAAACAATGGCGCAGTAATGTGAAAAAGAGCTGGAACGGGGGAATGTCGAGTATATTATTTTAAAATGTGACTGAAAATATTGTTACTTAAATTAATATATAATTTTATAATATTGTCTCTACAATTTATAATTATAATTTATTTGGAGCTTGATGCATCGAATAACAAGAATGGTGAACCATAGCACAAAAGTTAAGTTTACAGATGATAGAAAATGTATCAAAGGTATGCAGTTCATTCACAAAACTTGTGGAAACGAATCTACAATTAGAAATGAAAGAGAAGTCAGAATTGTAAACGAAAATTAATGGCGAGGTAAATATAAATTATGTTTTGTGCTATAATTATAGAAGAAAAAATTATTTTTCAACGGATATTTTGGGACCATTTTATGCCACTGAAAACGATGCTACGATTATGACAAAAGTAACATCCGACCCACGTGGTCTGAACAACATATTACAGGAAGTAAAACTTATTACAGTACAGAAAGGAGACTTTTGCATAGTAGACAGAGGTTTTAGAGACGCCAAAAAATATTTAGAAGATAAAAAAGTACATCGTTCTTATGCCTGCACTGAAAGGTAATCGAAAGCAATTAACAACTGAGGAATTTAATTCTTCCCGTTTCGTAACGAAGATTCGCTGAGTTGTGGAAGCAGTTCACGGAGTCATTGCTAAAATATATAAACTCTTGCATCACCAATTAGACAACAAATTATTACCACAGGTAGGCTTGTATTGTAAAACAGCATGCTATTTGAACAATTCTTTTGGTCCAAGAATGATTTCCGATATGAGCACAATAGAAGATATTGTTCAACACATGTTACTTCCACAACCTACAACTAATACCCTGGCAAACGAAGTCGAGGAACAAAGATGGGCCCGACGATAAGTCGATTTCAAAAATGTAACTCAAACAGATATTCCTGGTTTTCCAGAACTCACGGAAGAAGATTTGATTTTTTTTCTAAAACATATCAATTAGGTCAGGCTATTTCATATTTAGCAGAAATGTTTACATAAAACAACAACATCGATTTACAATATTTAAAATTAAAGCCAACCATCCTCAAGTTCGAAGTCCGTTCACGGCACATAAAAAGAAAAACCTATAAATGCTTTGTGGAATACAAACCTCATACCATTGGATCTTCAGGAAAACTACAATATTGTTGCGACTGTGCAAACCGTCTTCGTACAATCGGATGTTGCTTGCACATTGCCGCCATAATTTATTACTTGTCTCACGGAAGATACAATAAAAAAACAATAAGGCCAGCGGAATTTTTGAATTTTATTTTTGGATACGAGGATACAAATCCTGTAATCAATGAGGATAGAATATTACATATTAGACGAAGACTAATATGTTTAGGATGCTTACTACTAACTTACATGCTATGCTTCATCTATACAGAGATGAGGAACTTCTGTTAATTGTCAATTTCAGTGATTTTTTTCTGGAACGGGAACTTGTTTTGAATTTGGGTTGGTGGTATAGGATTTCGGGCAAGGTTGAGTGCATTATTGAAATAGAATTTGGAGGCGAGGTAATTAATATGGTGGGCTAATGTGGTTCAATACATATTTTTTGTGGAGTTGGTCGTTGGTGACAAACCAAGGGACGTTAGTGATTATTCTTGATACTGATTTTGGAAAATTTGTATTTGGTGGATGTTGGTTTCTTGCGGCTTTAATGCAGATAGGGCACGCCTATATTATTATGGCTATGCTCTATAGTAGTGAGGAGTTTTTGTTGATAATAGGTTTTAGTTGTAATTTTATTTTTACTTGACAAACTTAGTTTGTAAATGTTTTTTTCTAGTTAATTTTCGTGTTTCTGTTGAGTCCAAGATATTTAATTGTGCTCTGTGGATGACAGATTATTGGTTTGTTGTTTAACGTGAAGGGAGTTGGAGAAGTGTAAGTTCTGAGGGTAAATATTTTGGAAGCGGTTTTTAATGGGTTAAATTGGATTTTTAGTTTAGCGGCACAGCTATCAATTAGATTTACATATAGCTGCATTGTGTTACGTATTTTGTATAGATCAGGTCCTGGGAAAAATAGCGCCGTGTCATCGGCAAATTCGGGGATTATTTGGTAAATCTGGGTGATTTTGGCAATTTTGGGCGATTTAGCATTTTGTAAGGATGGCATTTTAATTCTTTACACAAAATTCTTCTAACCGATTCACGATTGATTCGTAGCTCACCTTCATGACGTCTAGCTGACCGTTCTGGGCTTCTGACTACAGCTTCCCTTAGCCATTATTTCTGGTGTCGTTACACTGCGTTTCGGGCCAGGCTTCTTAGCCATTATGTTTCCTGTCGATCTGAATTTCTTCACCCATATGAGGATTGTATTGCGGCTCGGAACAGCTCCATGTCGACCAACATTGAACCGTGACCGAAACAATCGCTGCCTGGCTGTAATAGACTCATCACCTCTCTGTCATAGACAAACTATCAACGTTGCATGTCCCATTGCTCCATGGGGACTGAGTAAATGAAATGGCGCCTTTTATAGAGCAGAACTATTCCACCACGCCCATCTCCCACCACTGCACTCTCAGTTCTACGCAGTTCAAAACCGTTCCTGTCCTGTGTGTCACCCTGTCCATGAAAATACGCCAAATGGGACGAAAATACGAATTTTAATTTTTTTAGACATGGCGCACCAATCACAAAAATCTGAAAAAATTCCAGAAGATAGACGATTTTAGGGCAACATTTCAGAATTTTTTCGTGCTCCCGGTGGAAAAACAACTTTCTTAAAATAAATTCCAAAATTTTCAAATCCATTTAAAAGGTTGAATTTCACGGCTAATAAATTTTTAAAAATTATTTTTGAAAAATTCAGTAAATTTTACATAAACACCCATTATTTTCCATGAAAATTCATGCGGAGGATAAAGTTAAAAAAACACGTTTTTCGTTATTACGGCGGATATGAGGGGGGCAGGAATTTAAAAGTTCATGAAAAAATGTTTTCCGTGGTCACAATCCTCAGGAAAGATTCACTGTTCGATTTCAAGCGGGGGCACTTTTTACCATCTTATCCGGCTAGAGCCTTTAGGAATTTCAAATATGCACTAATAAAAATCCTAGTAATGTCTTCCGAGACAAAAAGAAAAAAATGAATTGAAATTCAATAAAGTGAATTAAAGATATCTCAAGTGAGATGAGTGCACAATAAAGTTACTTCACAGGAAATAGTACAAGTATTTCAAACGTAAAATGTCCTGGTGCTATCAGTTTACAGAAATTGCAGTTAACCATCCACCCACATACCCTGCATAATCACTCTTTAGTAGATTCTTTGCAAAGAATTCACTGGAATTACCATGGAATATTCACATACAGTTTAAATGAATACATAGTTTTAAGAACCCGAAATGTTACCAAAAGTTGCATGGAAACAAACTAAACGTGTTCATTTATCACTATTGACATGAAGAAATAGATTTTTTAAGGGCACGAAATGTTACCAAAAGTAGCATGGAAACAAACTAAACGTGTTCATTTATCACAACTGAAATGCCACAAATTAACCTTATTTACAACCTACACCTTTGATTTAAATTGAAAAGAATACGCATTGTTCTACTCCACAAACATCCAAGTTTCAATAAATGTTTAAAGACATCAAGTTCATTTAACTTTTCCAACCATTTATAGCAAATACATTAATACTCTGCGAATTATTCACAAATGGCACAAGTTGCTTTCCTAACGACTGGAATTTACACGTTATCATTAAAAGTTTGAAGGTAACCGCTGCACTAGCATTTCATTAGCATCAGATTCTTTCGCACATCAGTGACGTTCTCTCCTACGAAAAGACGCATTACTGTTCACTTATATTCTTCCACAGTTCATAGCAATTATGTTCTCATACCCATTTAATTATTCACAAGTATCACAATGTATTTTATAACTCGACTCGAATTTATCACTATTATCAACGTTTTCATTTAAAACAGGAACTGCACTCGGGTATTATTAACCAAACAAGTTTCTTCCACAAATCAATGCTGTTCTCCTCTAAGAAAGGCACATTGCTTCTAATGTCTTTTGAAAAAGTAGTTCACAATGACCATGGAAATACCAATGGAACGGGTATACCAGTCAATTAGCACGAATGTTAATGGTTATAAACTTTGATAGTGAACTACGAGAATAATACACCAACCTGCATTCTATAGTTAATTACTTTCCACTTCTTAGTACTTTTTATAACGCCCTATTCCAAATTATATTATCTTGAACACCGACCTTAATCCAGTGGCCGTGGCGTTCGCCACTAGCGCAAAACTCCCAGCGAAGAAAATGCGGCGGCCAACGTGCTATCGCAGGCCTAGGCACGTTCTCACAGCAACCATGTAGTACTCTCAGACCATACGCCTTCGCTGATCGTGCCACTGCCGTGTGTTAATAGCCACCACAGGCACGAGCCTCTCCTTCCTCGCTTACGTGAGTCCGCGGCCAGACTATTAACGTACAACCTACCGCCCCGAGTTCCAGAAACGTTCTGAGAGCGATGCCACGAGCCTCCTCGCCGCGAAGGGGCAGCGACTCACCCCCCTTGTCCCCTCTTCTGCTCACGTCACTGCTCAGATAAGATTTGCCCCTTTCTCCACCCCTCCGAGCCACCGATAAGGAAACTCGTCGGCTCCCAGCGGCGCGCGCGAGCGGGCGGTGGAATCGCGCACGACCAACAGCCGAAAATCAATTTAGTCAATGTTTTGGCTGATTGATTTCATCACACGGGTACGTGAAATTCACGTTCGCTACAATATAGATATTAATAATATTAATTTCGGTAGTTTTCTGGTAGTAACATGACACAAAGAGACTTGGTGCGCCTCACCGGCGCCAAGAATCTTCAACACGCGCGTGACTCCCCTCCTTCCAATTCGGTACGCGCAGCTGCGACGCACGCGACACCAGACCCTCCGCGGGGTCGGCCGCCGCCCGTTCGTTTATCTTCCGGAAAGCGCCCTTTCAGGAAGCGCGCAGCCATACCCTTCGAGCCTCTGCGGCGCCACCCAGTGGAAATTAACCCTTTCGGTCATGATGTCCCGTATATAGTGCGATTAGTTTACATACCTTATATATTATTTCTCAAAGTGCTGTTTGGTCTTTTCAATAAATACGAATACGATACCGACATACGAAACCGATCTGTATAAAGAAGCAATGGATTGAAAAATCGTGTTCCTTTTCACCTGCACATGGAACATTCGTATTGCAAAAGGCGTTAAAAATACATAAATATTAAAAAGTAGTAATTCGGGATCTGTAATATCTGATTGCCGCGCGATCTTTCGGAAGAAAATTACACTCGGACGGTGGCGGGAAATAAGTGAATGTTGCAATCTCAAGCATTTTTATTAGTTTCAATTCAGTGTAGGTTGTGTAAGCACGTGAACGTGATTTTCTACATTGAACAGAAGTCTTGAAATATGAGAGGTTAGTGATCTTAGTGAGGTTAGGTCGTTTATAATGCTGGAATACAAAAAAAAAGAATTTAAGCAGAAAACAGTTTGGTTATTTGATAACCGTGCGATTTAATCGCATGGGTTCTCACTAGTATATAATATATCTGTAAATTCTTTTGTGGAACTTTAGTTTACTAAATATTTTTAATAATATTCATTTGTTGCTTAAAAGATACCTTTTGCTTTGTTCTGCATTACAACAATGTTATTAAACGATCGTCGAAAGATATGATGAAACGGATCGATATAATGTGATAGGTGTATTCCGTATCTTTGAGAAATTATGATCGTCCGAACCTACTTCTGCGACGCTGCTAGACCCACACGTGTTTTTCGTAAACACGGTGAAATAAAGAGAAATGAGAGATTGAATATACGGGAAATTTTCCACGTGGATTTCCTTGTTCAAACGCCTTCGGCGATTGGGCAAGATATTTTAACCGCGCACTTTACTATGGCCTAGATTCGGGGATTTTGGAGAACTTTCTGGAACTTCTGGGATTTGGTGGGGGGGACCGGGGCTTTCGCGGTCGTTTGCGCGAGCGCGAGGAGGCACGGTGAAAGAGACACGGAGAGAACAGGGAGAACTGACAAAGGAGGTTGAAGGCCAGAAACGTGTCTTCTTCTGATTACTGACTGCGCTCGCACATCTGCGCGCAGCTACTTCGGTTAATTTCGCAGCTTCGGATGTAGAAAATTTTCGAACCGCATTGTTACTGGTTCATATGATATTATGTGCTGTGCTTGGCCTCAGTGGACAAAGTAATTATTCACTAAATTCATTGCGTTTGTGAGTCAGTTAAGTTTTATTAAAATCCATTTACCGCGTGCAACGATATCCGCTCTCACTAGCATATGCAACTCGTGAAAGCTGAAGGACAGTACTACTTTGCTTTCCAAAACTGCTACGAGTAGTCGTGATTAATTATTCCGTGCCAGTATTTGTCATAATCACGCGGAAGTGATTTCGGGAGCCGTAACGACCGCTCCCTTACTCGTCAATACCAGAGGAGCATTGTCTGGAGGCGTCATGGTGTAAGATATATAGGTGGGTCAACTAGCCGCCTTTTGGACAAAATTTTTGAAGCCAGTTTGAGGCTAGTTCCTCGCTTATCCGTACGGTGCGCACGATCGAGTTGGGCATTCTTGATGGCGCCTCGCGATTTAGTGGCTTCCACTACAGGTTTCAAAGCTATTAAATGGATCACCATCTTGTCCTAGAAATGCCCAAGTCGTTCGCAGCGCTTACATAGTGAGAACTGTGAGAACTAGCCTCACATTAGCTTCAGTTTTAGACCGGGAGTGAACCCACCTATATCTCTTACACCGTGGGAGGCGTCAACCCGGCCAGCTGAGCGAAGCTTTGTTGCCCGGCCACCAACATCTGCGACCTTGACCTGGCCGTCGTCCCAGCCGCAGCAATCTCCAGAAGCGTCCTTTGAGAGAAAGCGACCAGCCGAGCGGAGCAACGACCTCCTCTGATTTTACGGTGATGTTTATGAAAGAGCTTACCTCTAAGCCCTCAACTGCCCCCCAGGCGACACAATAAAACGAGCTTTTGGACTCAGACGTTCAGTTCTTAATTTGTGTTTTAAAAAAGGAAAGGATTCTAAGCCGCGCATTGGCTCCTGAAAGAATCAGCGCAAAGAATTTTTGTAATTTTAATTTTAAGAATCTATTTTTTATTCAATTGTGGGGAAAATGTTACGAGCTCGTGATAGGCATTTTACCAGTATTGAAAATTTCTTGAATGATTAAAACTTTATGTTAACCTCATTCTAACATTGTATTTGTTATTTCGATCGAAACAATGGCCGCCCATCATCCCTCGTTTCTCAGGCCACCTTTCCACCTCCTAAGCTAGTTGAAAGGTAAGACGATCCATCTTTACCGTAGTCTCAAAGGACGACTATGTAGATGGCGTAATGTCTTAACGGCTTCTTTATTTACTTTGTTCTCACAGCCATATATAGATGACATTGTGTCTTAAGAGTTTCTTTATTTACTTTGTTCCCCACAGCGATATGTAGAGGGCGTAGTGTATTATGGGCTTCTTTATTTACTTTATTCCCCAAAGCCACATGTACATGACGTAGTGTCTTAATGGCTTCTTTATTTACTTTGTTCTCACAGCCATATATAGATGACATTGTGTCTTAAGAGTTTCTTTATTTACTTTGTTCCCCACAGCCATATGTAGAGGGCGTAGTGTATTAAGGGCTTCTTTATTTACTTTCTTCCCCAAAGCTAAATGTATAGGACGTAGTGTCTTAACGGCTTCTTTATTTACTTTCTCCCCCAAAGCTGTATGTGTAGGACGTAGTGTCTTAACGGCTTCTTTATTTACTTTGTTCCCCAAAGCCACATGTACAGGATGTAGTGTCTTAAGGGCTTCTTTATTTACTTTGTTCCCCAAAGCCACATGTACATGACGTAGTGTCTTAACGACTTCTTTATTTACTTTGTTACCATTTCTGTACTGTTGAGTCATGAATGGCAGGGAGGTGTATAAAAAAACTTAAGTTTTCCTTCTTTCCCTCAGTCACATGTGGATACCGTCACGTCCTCATAACTTCTTTGTTTTGTGTTCCACAGACCCAGGTGAATGAGGTCATGTTTCTGACTTCATCATATCTCTTGTTCCTAACTTCCGGAAGTGTGATAATTTTCTGACTTCATTTCCCTTCATCCCTGGTAGCCATATGCTATAGGAATAATATTTTTTGTTTGTTCTCTATATCCACATTTGGATGGAGTGGAATGTTTGGCTGATTTCTTTTTTTTCACAGCAATTCGTGGATGAAGATTAGGAATATTATACAGCCTCGGCCTAGGGCCGCCATTAACCCGCCATTTACCGTTGTGTACTCCGTCCGCACCTCCACGCCACGCCCCCTGGGCCTCTCTGCGCTGGTGGAGCCCGCCGTCGTCCTGGGCGCGGGGTTGCTGGCGGCGGCCGTGGCCTTCCTCGTGGAGGTGGCGCTGGGCATGCGGGCCAACGGGTGCTTCGTGTCGAGAGCGCGTCAGCTGAGCTGCCGGCGCACTGCACGCAACTGACTCCGGGGGCTTCATTGAATTTCCTTTAATTTAATCCACCTGGTTAGTTAGCACTGAGCCAAATCACCGGTATGTCTGGAACTGGGACAAGCAACCGACTCCGTGGGAGGTGTGATTTAATTTGATTTAATTATTTTAATTTGTTCTATCCTGCTGAGTTTTCTATGAAAAAAATTTCAAAGGCGACTCATTGTCTCTGTCCGGTCAGTCCTAGGGTTTTGTATCTCGGTGTTTCGTTCGCAGCTACATAGGCAGATCGATTTCAGTTGCAGTGTGGAGGAGAGTTCTATTGACTAGCTGGTGTGATCGGGATTTTTCCATGATGCCTGCGACCAGGACCAGGCAAATCCCCGAGATCTACTCTGTACAAATAGGCTACAGACGTCGTACACAGCCACTCAGACACTATTATGCAGTACACATGCACAACAACACAAATCGCGAGAGCAGTCGGTTGCTTACAGCTTGTTACCTAGTACGAAGCTCTGTTGGGGTGATACGTAGAAGTGAAAATATCCCTACCAGTTAACGTGTGATTTGGCAATGGCAACGTTCCTTCAGTGGGTGATGAACTCTGCCATCTTAGTGGCAAAAAATTCACCCACTCTCGGAACGAATGACCATAGCAGGTGACGTGCACGAAAACATCAAACACTTGAGGTTTTACAATAAAATTTCTAAACAATGAAACTGTAGCTACTTTCTTAAACAAAGAAGATTAAACAAGTACGCTGAGATCCAGCGCTCCCGCTCCCACTGGCAAGCGACAGTTGACGGCGCAATTTTTAATTGACACGGTTTTTCAATTATTCAACGAATGAATTTTTTGTTGAAAATCAATAGCCGTAATATCTTTTTGTTTTATTTGGAAAAATTATCCCTGGCCTCATTATTTATTTATCTCGAAAATATAAAATTGAGATGAGTAGCGCAAAAGCACAAGATGAATAGTTTATTTTTATACATTTGTTGCGTCTACAATTGTCGCAACGCGTCTCTGTGCCCTCTCGGTGCGTTGAACACTTTTGCGCTTGGGAGTAATCCTCCATTATGACATTACGTCACGTTATGTCGTAGTTAGAGAGGACCGCCAGGTAGCCTCTTCGCGCCTCTCTTGCGCGCCCCTCTGTCACTACCCAGCGGCCAGGATTGGGAAGGAATTGGGATTGAGGTAGGGTTTAGGACACTTCACTGGACTAGGCCTTGTGAAGCAGTCAAACTGGTTTTGTTGGAACAAATTTCACATGAGATCGACAGGAATCGAACCCGGACCTCCTTGGTGACAGACTAGCGACTTCGCTCTGTGCCACCAGATGATAGTTCGCACAAAATATCACTCACATCAAGAACACTCAACGGGCGTCAATGTGCAACGGACACACGGCAAGGGAGACACTGCCATCTACGCATTACATCGCTGTTCAGAAAACATTGGGTACCCAATGCTAGTGTACAGGCTGTCTCGCACTCAGGATAATTAGTGGACTGTATTTGATTGATTGTCCTAGATAGTCGGTATCTCTTTTTATAACTCAGTTTGGGCTGCAATGTGTTTCCAGGTCTGGCTCCAAACAAGTACATGTGCTTGCACAAACACGTTTTATTGTCGCCCACACAACTCACTGGCATTGATACACGAATACTCAGTTAATAATTTGGTTGCCTTGATACACAGTTTATGACTGTTAATTACTACATTAAGTTGCGGTATCATACAGCTCTAGGGCGACACATACAACACGGGTCTAGCCCGTTTTCTACTTAGAATTGCAACACACACCTGACAAATATAATTTATTACTGTTTGCGCATTCCGAGACTTCAAATTTGTAAGAGAACATCTTACACAAGTAATTAACGTGCAAGCTGCACGGAGCCTGAGGACACGAGGCACGTACGGGTGTCTCGCATGACGTACTCTCAGAGACTGAATTTTGTTCGCGGGGGCAGTTGCGCCGCAAATTCTATTGCGCACGGCACTTATACTTGGGTTTTTCTTTCTTAGCGCGAGGGGTTGTGTCATCAAATTGGAATATCTCACGGTATTTCGCGTCGTTCTTGGTGGTGTCGCCAGGAGTCGCATGATCGCCCGCACTGCTCGATACAGTCGCGATCATGCAAATCCTAGCGGCACAACCGAGAACGACGCGAAATACCGTGAGATATTGTATTTTAATGACACACCCCCACGCGCCAAGAAAGAAAAACCGAAGTATAAGAGTGGGAAAAGGCATTGGCCTATCACCGATTAGCATTTAAATTTGTATAGGAACCTCCTGAACAGAAGATTCGTTGAGGAGGGCTGAGAATCGTTTTCAACGGTTAAAAGACGTCGTTTGGTCGCCGGCTCGCAGGCGTGGGCCGCGTGATTGATACAACAATCCAGCGAATAATAAAGAGAGATTCATGTAAGGACAAGCAATTTTGACAGCTAGTGCTGGCAACATAACCGAAGGTTCTGTGGTCGTTGTGTCCTTGATCCCATTGAACTCTCCTTCCTCTATTCGTTCGTTTGCAGTTGGCTAACTTGTAAATGGTTCTGGACGCTTCCTTTTGTGATGTCCTCGTCCGACGAAAATATAGTGCGCCACGAGAAATAATTGAAATTAGGAAGTGTAGTGCTATGTGCACTTCTGTAAAAAATTATTTTTTTATACACATTATATGGAATTTACTTTTTGCTTGATAAATATTATGTTTATTTTAAAACCGAGTCTTGAATGTAAGGTGCGTACTGGTGCACGTGTTTCTGAACGGCTGCCGCGGCGGAGGGATACTTCTCTGAATTACATGTGATGTTCACTTGTTTAGCAAACTGTCACTTTTGCTTGTTCTTACGTCAATTCTTCTATACTTGTGCCGACGTGACTGCCGGGAGTGGGGGAGAGCGATGTCGCCACTTACTCGGGCTGCAGACACGTGATCGTTCTTGCGTCAGATCAGCTGCTGAGGCATACACGTCCAATTTGTATTTTTGGTAGAATTGTAATAATGACACTAGTTTATTTGATGAAACACTGTTACACAACTTTATCACAGTCCCTTACACTAATTCCGCCAAAGCAAGAAATAACGGCATATTTTTGTACTAAACGTGCGAAGCTGATGAAAAGTACAGCGGGACGCGTTTTAAAAAGGAAGAAGCATTGTATTTATTATGAAAGTTTTATAAGAGAGAAGTATCTAAATACAAGATATCCTTGGTTTGAGTACATACTTTTCATAAAACGTTCACAATTTTTAAAAAAAATAGCAGGACTTTTCGAAGTTACTGACTTTCACTGTTATTTGCAAGGTTTTCAAGGAGACGTCCTATTGAATACATTGGCATACAGATAAAAATTATAAATGTCCTTTAAGGTGGATGTACATACACATGGTATCATAAGTATATCAGCCTTTAAGCAAGTGTCAGCTTTTAGGTAAGCCTTTATCACTAGACGACACAATCGCACACACGACGCATAACCAAACAAGTAATGGCGCTCCTCTTGGCGCTCGGTGCTCTTCAATTTTCAGTTGCTTCGCGCTATTAGATTTCATTTGTTTCTTAGCAACTCTGTAGTGGCATCATCACAATTTGAAGCCTCTATACTGCGATTTTTCTAAGAGCGACCCTCAAGGCCACTCAAATCCCATCTTCGCGATGGAATATGTCACGGCATTTCGCGTCTTTTCTCGATCTTGCCGGTAGAAGTCGCATGATCGCAAGCACTGCTTGATACGGTCGCGATCGTGCGAAATCTAGCGGAACGACTGAGAAAGATGCGAAATGCCGTGACATATTCCATCGCGAAGATGGGATTTGAGTGGCCTTGAGGGTCGCTGTTAGAAAAATCGCAGTATAATTGCACAACGGAACCCTCTCTCCCCTGTCAGACGGGAGCTGTCAAGTCGGCAGATGTATTATTCACAGAACAGGGGTCGCCGACACGTTCCGCCAGCGCGACGCTTCAGGCGGCCGGCGCCTCACGTCCGGCATGCGTCCTGTCGGAGCTGTTATTCTTAAACGCACCAACAAATTATGACTTGCCCCACTCGCGCAGGGGGGGGCGATCGAGAGCACGTAGGTGAGCATGCACGATCTCTTGTGAAAAGTTGGGGACGATCAGTTTCACGGTGGCACTCCCGCCGTTAGCCTCAAGGTGGAGGCAGGGAGTAGGCGATGCTAAGCTCCTGTTTGTCAGTTCAACCCGACAACCCACCAGTTGGGCCCCTGGCGCGCCGACCTTAAGGCAGGATGGGGTGAAGGAGACCTCTCAAGGTACTCTGGAATCCCGGCGGGAAATTACCTACCGTCAGGTTGGCTTGGTTGCGGCCCAATCCAGATCGTTAGCCTGGAGATGCAGGCAGTGGGGAGTCGGGATGGGGGTCCTGAGCCGCCTGCACTTTAGTTCAGGTGACCCCCACTTGGGCTCTTGGCTTCGTCGTGGCAGTGGCCCAATACTCTGGGCACAGAGGAGGGACCCGGCGCACGTGAGTGGCACGTCGTCATACAGGTGATTTTTGACTTCGGATAGCTAGTAACTCTGAGCTGGTAGAGCAGCCCTTCCTAGGGATTAAATGGGGAGGTTGCCGTGAGGGCAAACTGGGTACCGGCCGGATCCGGTTACCGAGCTTTAGGCGTACTTGTGCGTTGGCGGGGGGTGGGGATATAGGCTAGCGCCTAGGGGCCCACCCCGAGGACTTGTCCCTCCGGTAGACCAAGAAGTAGTGTGGGGTTGTAAACCACACAGGGGTCCGCTGCCCCGCTGGCGGGAAGAGGGCCCGGAGCCTCTCGGACTTCGGTGTTAGTGGTCCTCTGACAGGCTTTCGGATTCGTCGTGGCAGTGGCTCTTGGGTATTTGGGTGGGGTTCGCCCCGGTGAAAATCAGGCCCTTTAAAGAACTCGCACTGACCTCTGGCCAGTAGGAATGTCGGCTGGAGCATCGCCGCCCGGCCCAAGCGTTTGTGTGGGTGGCTGTTTGGCTGCGTGCCGACGTGACTCGGTCGCCTCGCTTGCTGGGTGAGGTTGTGGTTGAAGTGGACCTCCCCGTCTGCGGGGCAGACACGTGAAATGGAGTATTCCACGGCGCACAGTGTGTAATTTTGACGATCTAGGAGGAAAAAATTAATAACTCTCTTTGAAATGAATTTCTGGTAGTTTTTGGAGGTCTGTTGTGTAAATAATGACCGAATAAACAAATCTACTCGTAAAACTTAAATTTTTACAAAATATTTTGTAAAATATTTAGGAAATTTGAATATTTGTACTAGCCCTCATGACAGTATACGTTTTTCAAACGCTGAATTTGTTTAACTCTATTGGACATAATAGTTGAATTTTACAAAACATACTATGCAAGAAAAACGAAATGAAAGTATACAAAAATAAAAAGCCGAAAATGAAAAAATAAAAAGAAAAATTAAGTGAGAGGAATGTACAACAAATATTTACAAATTAGTTTGAAACGCTATTCGCGTATTCTTCGGATGGTGGTTTTTCTAAATATGCCATCTCTTTTTTGCCTTATTTCTTCATTCCAATAACACGAAAAGTTCATGTTTCTCTTTTTTGGGTGTAGTTATAGTTATGGCGCTTATGCTCGACTTGAATGGATCTGAGCTAATAAGCAACCGGTGGAGCAAATTCATATTTGCGTTTGCTCTTGACGTTTTTCTAGTTCTTTTTCGCCACTTTCGCTTTATTTTCTTCTACTCTCACTTGCCATGTTCGTATTTCTGAACGATAAGAAATGTGCAAAATGCATTCAAAATCATTTTTTTGTTGGCGTATGTGTACATACTGGTAGGTTGAAATATTTGGGTGGGATGAAATATCCATCATCAAAGTAAGTGACAATGATGCAGGCTTTTGAAGAATGGATCTTTGAGCTTTGTTAATTGTAATTCTCCTATTGGAAGAGGCTTCACAGAGCTCCTTATCTATAGCTGCCACATCTCTTTTTGTCATACTTCCTTAGTTTGATTACGATAGCTATGGATAACTTTTCTGAGCTAGTAGTGTCTACAAAAGGTTTCAATTGTATGGTTTTAGCTTTAATCCCACAGTACCTGAAAGACTCATTAGGTCTTCTTGCTCTATTAATTTTTACATTTATTTGTGATGGACCTGGGACTGCCTTTAACATTTAATCAGGAAGGGTAAGAGTTTCTTGTAGCCAGGATGAATTATATTTCAAGAACGACTCTTTACTTCTTACGGAGTTTTGCAATCCGGTTTCAACTTTTTGACAAATACATCAAACGTAAGGCTTAATTTTGTCCTAAAATGCTTTGTGAGGTTCTATAATTCCTAATTCACCTAAAAAACATTTAATATAGCTTCAGATCTCTTATCAATTGAATTTGTTACTCGTATATCAAATAACAACCTGCGGGTAAGTTGAAGACCCTTTCTGTAAAAATGTATATATAATTCAGATAAGCAGGTATAAGCAGCTAGTCTTTTCACGATTAAAAACCCAAAAGCACTAGTTTTATAATGTATATGGCCCGAAAGGTGTATAATGGTGTATAATACACTAAAACTCTAATTGATTTTCGAGAACGTGTAATACATTCAATATAAATCGCTCATCTTTTCCATTAACGTTTTTAGGCACATTAAAAATGTATACTTAAATTTTATCTACATAAAAATAATTGTAAAAGCATGTAAATTACTAATGGTAAACCCACAAATCACAGAATGAGACGAGTAGTATATTCCTACCAAGAGAACTTTACGGACTGAAAAGAGCCATTCGGAGCTGAGCGCTGGCGGAGCGGCGATGGACGACTTTGGACATGCACCATGGGGTCCTTGTGACCTTCAAGAGAAAACTAACAACGTTTCCACATAGTTCAGACATACTACTACACAGAAATATAACAATTTTGCTATTTCAATTCAGTCGAAAATTGAATTTTTTCCAGCTAGTTGGCCAAAATTACACACTGTGCGGCGCGGGCTGAGGTTAGATTCTCACGGACAAGACACCCATCAGGAGCCTCCTCCCCCAAAGATACAAAATCCCAGATTCACGAATTTTTAATGGCGAATTCACTGGTGAAGTCCGTTTTTCGATCCGACTCTTAGTTTTCGAGAAAATCGCAAAAAACATGATCGTAGGTTGGGAGTCCAAAATAAGCTTCTTTTATAGATTCGACGCACCGTTTACGAGATATTCGCGAAAAACGGACAAAATTTTCGATTTTCGAATGTGACCCGAATATTTCCGGCCCCAGCACGAATTTTTAATGGCTAATTCAATGGTGAAGTCCCTTTTTCGATCCGACTCTTAGTTTTCGAGAAAATCGCAAAAAACATGATCGTAGGTTGGGAGTCCAAATGAAGATTCTTTTATCGATTCGACGCATCGTTTACGAGATATTCGCAAAAAACGGAAAAAATTTTCGATTTTCGAAATTGACCCGAATATTGCCCGCCCTAGCACGGATTTTTAATGGCGAATTCACTGGTGAAGTCCGTTTTTCGATCCGACTCTTAGTTTTCGAGAAAATCGCAAAAAAGATGATCGTAGGTTGGGAGTCCAAATGAAGCTTCTTTTATCGATTCGACGCACCGTTTACGAGATATTCGCGAAAAACGGAAAAAATTTTGATTTTCGAAATTGACCCGATTAATGCCCGCCCTAGCACGAATTTTTAATGGCGAGTTCACTGGTGAAGTCCGTTTTTCGATCCGACTCTTAGTTTTCGAGAAAATCGCAAAAAACATTATCGTAGGCTCGGGTTCCAAATTAAGCTTCTTTTATCGATTCGACGCACCGTTTACGAGATATTCGCGAAAAACGGAACAACTCTTTGATTTTCGAAATTGACTCCAATATTTCCCGCCCTATAGTTCTGGCCAGCTAAAAAGACCAGCTAACATGACAACTTTTGAAAAATGCCACTGTCGGATGAGGACATGTATTCATACTCGATTTAGGGTACTTTCGTTTCGTTTTGTGTTGGCACATGCCGTTGCCAACCTTCACACAATTATCCTATATATTTTACGTTTACGGGGTAGGAACATTTTTTAAAATTAAAGTTTGCAATGAAAAAATGACTACTTCCGTAGATTCCGCCAACATTCAAGCCATTCATGTGGATTGTGATCTGTCAGTTTGCTATTGTTTCTAGCGATTCGCATATTGCGGTTTGCTATTTTTCATAAATCTGCATTTAGTGGTTTTGTCAGATGTATTAATTTAGTTCTACGCGTTTTTATTTTTATTTAATATTTTCCAATTGTTTTCATCACTAATCATACTAGAGTTAGTCGAGATAGTTTTAGTGGTAAAGGTTATTTTTTCGATTTTGTATTTTTTCTGTACAATTAATTTTATTATATTTGTTATTAATTTTTCTAAACCCAACTTATTAATCATTGAAAAATAATGGATAGCCCAACTACATCTAGGTCTTTTCTTAGTATTTTGTCTTTAAGGTTAAAGTGAATTCAAAGTTCTCTTCAAACGGGAATTGTAAATTTATTTTGTGGATTGTGGACGAAATTAGTGGAAGAAGGGGTACTGTTACTCAGAGGAATCACAATTGTAATCACAAGTCAATCACTTGGAAATCACACTAATCTGATATCACAAATAGAAAATATTATTACAGGTAAGATAATTTTTTTCCTAAATATTATCTTACAAAACTGACAGGTACAATTTTCATAATTAAAATAGTTATTGGTGTATTTATTTTCTATAACTATTAATTATCATTAGTTATGACAATTTTATGAAGGATGGAATTTACAATAAAATAAATTATAATTTGGGTGCAGAATCATTTATATTTTTTAATTACTTTGTTATTATAGAATTTTATTCATCTATACAATGATCGCCGTATTTTGTAGTATTTTATGTGAAGTAACATGAATTATATATTATGTAGGTCTTGGTATTTCTATAAGAAACCTGTTCTTCAGAGATTGTGGGTGATGATACATTCAATTTTCAAGACTCTCGAACCTTAAAGCGTATAGTAAAAAACATTGGTTTTTTTGTGGTAAGGAAGACAGTTATGCCCCTGTGAATGAGAGTGAAACAATAGTTTTTAAAAGAGAGTACATCCTAAGGAATTATATTAAGAACCCAAACAAAGTCCAGCACACCAAATATTGTAGTTTTTTTAATGAACCATGGCTTAATTTATGATTGGCAATTTCTTATATTTTTTTCTGGAACATTAATATTGTTTCAGTTTTTTGTAGCTGTTTGTAACCGTTTGTTGGTAACATTTTCAACATTACTTGTAACTTGGTTTTGGGCAAGTGGCACCACATTTCTCTCCTCAAATCTCACATGCATTTCGAAATTTTCTTTGACATAATAAACTAATTTTAATAGTGAAAATAACCATTGTCTTACCTTGAGCTTTTTCACAATCTCCATCAGTACTACAAGAATGTAAGTGGGGTAATAAATATATTAATCTTTTACTACTTACTACTACCTTTTGGGAATAATTTAGCATGAATTGTAAAACTGGAGTATGTGGAGCATTTGGAAAATTGGAGTACACTGGAAACCAGAGTATAATATTATCATCCTGATTTGAATTATTTATCAAGTTACTGAGAGGTTTTATTGCAAAATGACTGCATAATCAGGAAGTAGTTTATGGTATTGTAGTCACAATAACTGATAACACAAGAGCGCAATATCATTGTGCAACTTTATACACTATTTACTGTGCCATTTAAATTGTCAGTATGCTACATTCCTATTTCAATAAATAACTTTAAAAAAATCAAAAGTTCTATTTATTACCATAACTATCCCTGTAACATGCACCACACCCAGTTTTAATAGAGAAGAAACAGGTATAAGTCTGTCACTGATTAGAACAGGCAACTTACTGAAGACTACTGAATGAATTTCTTAAGTTTTTAAATCATCACTAACTTTTGAAAGATAATTTAATTAAGCACCTAAATAAAATGATGCATTGCATAAATATTAATATCATTGGACTGTTAGAAACATTTAATTTGGTCACAAAAATTACCATGTATATGTAAATTAATAATCTTAAATAATTGTGGTATTTATTTTTTTCAACATAAATCTTAACTGACAGATAAATCATGAACAAATTGATAATACTACCATCTCAAAATCATTATCAACACAAGTCAGCAGATAACTTTTAGCACAAGACCACAGATAACTTTTAAATGTATGTTTTTCATTTGCTATTGGCGCACTTTAACATCACTCACGCTTGCACTTGCCGATAATGATAACTCTTATTTAGTTTAATTTTTCACCAAGTTAATATTCGTTTCTAGATGAAAATCTTGTTTAATTGTAACGAAAATCGAGACAAACATTATTGTACTTTGAACTCTTCCACCGCGAGAGAAGTGAATGACAACAAAGGAAACAAAAGCGAGAGAGTTGATCGGAATGATTGTTTCATAAGTTGGCTATTCCGACAGGAAATCCTTTAACTGCCATATTGCGAATCTAGTGCGGCCCAATACACGGCCTAGACTATAGCACGAATTTTTAACGGCGAATTTACTGGTGAAGTCCGTTTTTCGATCCGACTCTTAGTTTTCGAGAAAATCGCAAAAAACCTGGAAACACTTACCCTTCTTAAAAATTCTCCATCTCCATAATTCTCATATTTTTCTTGATGAACATCAGTCCTTTTTCTTTTCTTGTTCCTTTCCTGTAGTCTATCTACTTTACAAATTTCTTTCATGGCTTTTTCAGCTTACCAAATGCGCTCTTCATCTATTAGCTTTAACGCTTTATATGTATTTACACCAGGTTCAATACCCATTTTCTGAAGTACAAGCCTTCTGCTTTGCATCCCATCATTAAAGCAAATAGCTGCATCTAACACACCAATCTTGAGAGCATTTGCACCAAAAAAAATAGTTTTTCGCAACCTCTCCCACCTACAAGAGTTGAAACTCTCATTGGAATTTTGCGTTCCCCCATGCACACATTTCTTCATAAGTTTCTCATCACTGAGGTCTCTATATACAGGCTTGAAGGCATCCATTATAGCCATGGGAAGAGAATATTTATGCTTATATTTATTTCCCTCAGCTCCCCCCTTTGATACCCACACCACGAGTCAAGATTCTTAGGGCACAAATTATGTACATGATTTGCATGTGTGGACATCTCGTGGATGTAAGAAGCCCATAATGCTTGCTTCATTAACTTCACATCTTTATTCTTTCTTAATGCCATGCCATAATAATTTTGGAGCTTGTCAATTTTCCCATCATTTAGTCTTTCTCTTCCTTTTATGCCTTTCCCATCATTCCATTTCTTACCAGAAAATTGCTGCCTTAGTTTTCTTAGTCTGGTACCAAGCCTTTTCTGGACATGGCCCAATCATTCCAACTTATTGACTGTAAGTTCTTCCCCATATGGATTTTGCTTTGGATTGGCACGAAGCTTTTACTGCCACCGTCCCCAAGATATTGGGCATAACGCACACCTCATGAACGCATGAACGTTGACAGGACGTCTTTCACTTCCATGTTACCACTCGAGCCCTCATAGTTATTCACATAGTTATGAGTATTTTCCCCTTTCACACAGCCAAGGCAGAATTTTGTGATCTTCTCCACATCCAACACTTTACCTGTGTCCACAGATGTGGCTGTCACCACACCATTTGGAGAAGTGTGGCCCCTCTTGTTCCAATTCCCATTCAATGCAGCAGTAATATCATTTCCTTCATTTTCTTCAATGGATTTCTGTGCAGCCCTCACCGTTGATGTTTCTGCTACATTATTTGTAGAAGAGTATATCACTTCATTATACCTCTTAATTTTAGCAGCAGGGTGAGGCTGATCCATCAACGTTCAAAAAGTTCTAGCTGCCTATTGTTCCTTACCAATGCATCGCATAGCATAAGCTAACCTCACATTCACAATAAAATATTTATTCGTTCTTTCTGAAGACATGCATGAGACTACTGTGTAACATTTCATACATTTCAACACTAATTTTGTCGCACATCCTTTTCTTCTCCCATTATCTTCAGGCAATTCCACACACGCATCGTTATTGCAATATTTGCACCTCACATTTTACAATGGACAATTGTAGAGAATATTCATATTTATAATAAGCTTATTCTCTTCACAAGTTTCAGAAACGTGTGGCAATTCCTTCTCATCAGAATGAAACACAAGCTTCCTTCTGGATGCACTTGAAGGCCACCTTCTTTCAGGTGGTTTACTTGTAACAGAAGTTATATGAGTAACAGAATCAGGGGCCCTATTGTTAACCGCTCGTGATCATCTCGAACGTTCGTGATTGACGTCATCACGAATGAAACGCGAGTTTCCGTATTCTTAACCGCTCGACCCGTCTCGAGTGGTCGTGATTTCCGTTCGCATTATCACGAGTGGGGTTTGGAGCAGTGAGATTCATCACGAATGGTATACAGCATTAACATAACCTCATTATCTTCACATTCCGAGGGAAATTGCGTAGTAAATTATAGTAACCACTTATCGTAGTTTTATCTAACAACTTTGTATGCTCATAGGTGTTAATACATATTATATCAAGTACGATTTTTATATGAAATAACATTTATAATATATCTTTACTAATAATATATGTAAAATTTAAAAATTTTAAATATTAATGCTAAATATCCTGATTCTACACATGATTCATTTATATGGCAAACTTCCAAATTAAGCACAGTACTTAGAAACATTCATGCTCATGGATATAGGTTATTTTTTGATTGGAGATTCTGGGTATGCTTTAAGGCCATGGCAAATAGTACCTTTTGTATCCAGAGCTAATAATACCTTTTAATAATAGTAATGGTGTTTTGAAAACTAGATTTAGATATTGTTTAAATCACAGGGTTTTACATTATAAACCAGAAAAAGGAAGTATGAAAATTAATGCTTGTGCTGTGTTACACAACCTTTGTATCATGCACAATATTCAACTGGAAGATGAATTGGTGCCTGTAAATTTTGATTTTGGAATGTATAATGCTGAATCTCTATGATGAAATAAGCCATGTTAACAATGAGTTATTGGAGGGAAGAAGAACAAGATCATTACTAGTTAATAGATATTTTACTTAAAAAAACATACATTGTATCTTTTTATTTGATATTTATTTTCAGCATCTTTCGTAGAAAATGACTTTGGAAACTTTTCAGACACTAATACCTCATTCTCGGGCTGTCTCAACGACTCTATCATAAGTTCTTTTTGCCTTCCTGAAGTATACACCTTTTTCGAATCCATACTTACAACAAAGTATACAATACACAAAACTAAATACTAATTGCGAAAGAAGTCTATTGCTTAACTCTACTAAAAACGAACTATAACATGAACTAAAAAGAAATTAGAAGCCTGTGAGCAATGAAAAATAACTAAATAACTATCTCCAACCAAAATGTAATACTACAGAATTTCACTGAACTTGGACCGAACACAATGTCTTTCCATACAACGTGCGTAAACCTCAGATGTTTGAGACAATCGAGCAGCGAGTGTTGCGTTGCCAAACGTTACCGCTCGTGATGTGCGAATGGTATCGCGAAGGGTGTTCAAGAATACGGTTTTCTCGTGGTCTTCGCAATTGGACCGTTTGAGACATCACGAATGCGAGATATCACGAATGATGTTAAGAATAGGAGCCCAGTTTTCGCAGTGTGACTATTGCCACGGCAACGCTGCTTAGGATTAAAAGCACGTATTCGCGACATTGTAAACAACTTTACAGATACACTGAACTTTTTATATTTTCATCAAAACAGCACTTATAAACGTAAACAAACAAACACGCAACACACGTGAGGACACGACACTACACAGACTTTGCAAATACACTACTCCTTGAATGAAACAAATACTGTTGTCTAGCAGTAGAACCAACTTATGAAAGCAATACTTTCAACGCAGAGCGTAGAAAATAAAATTATAGCCTAGTTTGCACTTTGAAGAATAACTTGTATTTTGACAGCTGCCACGCCCCCTAGGACGTTTCACAGAGGAATTTTAAAATGGATTTAAAAATAGAAACATTGCTCAAACGAATAAGTATGTGGTATCAAAATGACCGGGAGAGCACGAACTTTCAAAAGAGCATGTTTGAAAAATTGATTTTTTGAACAAATTTTCACATGCTACCCCCTAACACTAGAACGGCCAGAGGCATCATTTCGACTCATAGCGTTCTTTATGTCCTTGTACCTTCTTTCTTTTTGAAGATTGGATTTTGTTATTTCGTGACTTTTCATCAATTTTAATTATTTACTATATATTAAAAACTGAACCGTGTAATAAGCATACTTCGTGAAAAATGATCGAATTTATCTAGAACGCCCGCGAGGCGTCATTTCGACTCCTTGGATACTGGCCCGGTCTTGTTGGTTCTGTTTTATAAATTTCAACGCTGAAAAAAATGTTTAATGTGTCTCCTAGTATTTCAGATACCGTCTTCAAAAATATGCGAACATTTCTTCCATTTTTCATTGTTTTCAGATCTTGTTCAATACATGTAAAGTCTTGAATCATGAGGTGTTTCGTTACAGTACAGAAAAAACCTCATTGTTTTAAAAATCAAATTATTGTTACTTTAAAGGAAATAATTGTTATCATATGATGGTTCAATGACAATATATTTCTTGTTATTATTTATATAAGGGGAATGTTTCGAGTTTAGAAGAGATTTTTAGTGTTCACGAGGGCAATTTGGACTCAGATGGTGATTATGTGGTCAGATATACTTCGTTTCTGATTCACTCTTGTTTTATAAATCATGATTCATCATGATCATTTTATAAATCATGATCATGATTTTATAAATCATGATCAACAGCTCAGTACAAGAAATCAACATACAATACATGTACGTTACTTTACAACGCATTGCCAGATGACATTAAACAATTAAAGTCGGTACACAAATTTAAATTAAAAGTAAAATCTTTTCTGCTGCAAAACTGTTTCTATACAATTAGAGACTATTGATCGTGAAAAAGAAAAATAATGTTTATTGTAACAAAACAAAGATATATAATGAATTAGTTTACGTTTGCATTGTATACATTTTTAAAAAATATTTAATACGCCTGTAACAAGTAATGTACTTCAGCTTCCGGGTCAATGACCCCCGTCTCGATCAAGTTTTTGTCCAGTTTCCCTGATCCATTGAGCAAATACTGAGATGGCCCCTTGTTTTGCTTCTGAACGTAAATGTAGCTTCACTGTGATCACGTTTTGTTGAGCACTCCTTTTGCTTGTAGTTCATTTACTGTTGAAATTTATTTTCTATAACTTGGGAAGAAACATTTTTCAAATATTTTTATTTCTCTAAAATAATTATTTTCTAAATTCATTTTTTCGTGTTTTTTTTTTAATTCTGGCCCTCAAGAAAATGTGGGCAGATAAATCTCTTTCCCCACACGTCATATACAGTTTTTACTGTTTTTTTTAACAAATAAATAAATAAATAGATTTTAGAATTTATAAGAGAGGTTTGAGAAGAAGTAAAGGCTAATTTCACAGATTTTATCTGAAAAATAATTGATACATTCACAAACTGTAGACGTATTATGTCAGATGAACTGAGTTAATTCGCCGCCGGTATTTAACTTTTAAACTCGATGTATTCACACAGTTAATGGTACACATATCGAATGAAAGCAGCAAACAATTATGAGTTGTGGGGAATGATTGCTGAAAAGGTGTGTGTCGATTTCTACTTCATTCACTGGAAATATTGAGGAAGTCTTGAAAACAGAGGAAACTCCTGAAAAATGTAGCCGTGAACAATGCATCAGAATAAGAGTTGATCGGCAGAAGTTGATCAAACGTCTGTACAATATTCTACCAAATGTGCTTCAAAACTGTGGCCTGTGCAAGGCATTAAAAGCCTGAATCACACAACTGGACATATTTTGTACTGTATGCATAGTTGAGTCAGTAATGTAGAAGGTCAGTAACCCGAACAAGAACTATGTTCTATTTAGAACATGTGATTAAATGTCTTTGAAAACTACATTATGAAACGGACGTCAAGTCTCTATCGCTGTGAAGTAAACACAAATTTCTAACATGCGTTTGTTCATAATAAAAATTATTTAAATAAAATAATTAATATAAATGAAGTTGACAACGGGAGACAGTATGGGAAGTGCAATGCAGAGGAAATCTATTTTTCTGACGCATGAGAAGCACGTATTAAGGAAAATTAAAAGTTTATAATATTTTTAATTGTTATTGTTGAAAAATTATTATTAATGGATAAAAGTATACTTTTCAAATATAATTTTGTCCATTTACTTTCCCATTCCGTCCAAGATGTTTCTGTAACTTCCATTCTACGGAATTGAATTGGCAATAATTGTTTAAGATATATTTAATTTGGGGCGTAATAATTCCATTATATACTAAATGATTATCTTTAATATTGTTATACGTACGCGGATAAAAATATTTGCAATATTTTCTTTCAAGTAGTATCATTGAAGGCTCGAAGTCGAAACGACTTCGCTGGGTGTTCTACAAGGTATACGAAAGTCAGGTGTTTAGTGTTAATAAAGACTGGTTGCGTGTGAGAACCGCAAAGGGAAGATATACTACTGAAATAATATAGCAGAGGATTCTAAGAGAAACCCTTGATCTAAAATTCCCTTTCCTAGCTCCAGTAGTTCTCAATCTCCGTTGATATTTCAGGCTTGTCCTTTAATAACATATTACATCACAAGTTGTAGACGAATGCATTTGGCACAACTTAGTATCGGTTTTAAAAGCTCACGCCGAGTCTTCCGTCGTTGAAGGAACTCGAGGAAGATAAAGGCACGTGTTTCCTAGTTTCATTCTACGCAAACAGGAAGCTGCGGTCTGGAACCCCAAGTGACGTCACATAACAATTTTTTAAGCAGGAAATTAGCAAAGACATAAATTCTCGACGTGACTGAAAATTAGAATAATACTTATAAAATTCAAAACTAAGAATTCTCCTCCTAGTTATCTGACAGACGCACCCCGAACCACTAGTAATCAATGAAGGTTCTCTCTTTGTCCGCCTGATGTCGCTGATGTTCAGGTGTTCCTACAGTCCCTAGAAACAGAGAGTAGCATTTTCTATTGTTCCACCGATCCCGCCATTTTATGTCCAGTTGTCAGGAAAATCGGAACTGTGTAGTATTTCGTGTGTCGAGAACCACGAATCTATCCCAAACCAATTTTATTTTCTTGAAAATCTTCATAATGTCACCAAATGTTATAATTTCCCATCAGTTTCTGATTGGTGCCTGACGAGGTTGTCGGGTGAGAGGATATTAAATGGCGGCGGTAGCGCTACTCTCTGTATCTAGGGACTTTAGGTGTGCCGATTATATTTCGGTTTTTCTTTCTTGGCGCACGGAGGGAGTGTCAATAAAATGGAATATCTCACAGTATTTCGCGTAGTTTTCGGTTGTGCCGCTAGGAGTCGCATTATCGCCGGCACTGCTCGATACAGTCGCGGCCATGCGACTCCTAGTGGCAGATCGAGAATGACGCGAAATACCGTGAGATATTCCATTTTGATGACACTCCCCCCCCCCACGCGCCAAGAAAGAAAAGCCGAAGTATAGCTAGCCGACGCTTTTCACATACACACACACACACACACACACACACACACACACACACACACACACACACCGCCTTCACAGGAAGTGAGTCCTTTTCTTGCGGACTTCCTGAATTTTTTTCGATTTCCCCCCCTCCAGTTGCCGTGGAGGGGCGGGAATTTATTCAATAACGATCATACATTTACACTTCAGCCGATTAGGCTTTTGGAGTTCAGGAGGGCTATATCTTAAAAGGACTAACTCAAAAACTAACTTATTACTAGGGCCCGGATAATTACGTAATTACATATTTCTGTAAGTTAACTCTATCAAGTCGAAACCACGATATATTTACGTTTCATGTCGATTAGTGCCTAAAACCGATGATTTTTTAGTACATATATTTACATATTTTATCCGAAAGTACATATATTTACATATTTTACACAAAAGTACATATTTTTAAATATTTCTTAATATTTTCGTTTTTCTGCATTATTTTTGTATAATTCTTCATTTATCCTACATGTTTTTGATAAGAAATAGCCAAGACAAACAATTCAGCATTGTCAATTTTTCTGCAGCCTCCTCTCTAAATTGGCGCTATTGCATTGCGAAAAAATGTTGATATTGCAGCACTCTACAAAAGGGCAAGATGTTGTTGCACTCCAAAGCTTCAGGTGTTTATAGTTCAGCGCAAGTAAAGCAGAGAAAAAAAATACTACTCCAAAATACTACAGAAAGGAATTTTGTGTATGAAAATGGTACGTCTAGCAAGCGATAACTCGCGCCCACAAAGCATTTTTCAGAGGTCTCCCTTGAACTTAATACCCTTCGCCGAAAATTACACGCACTAACGCAGCTCAGAAAGCGCCATTGACAATTTTCTTTCCCCTTTTGTTGCACTGGAACCTAAACCCTTGTTTGTAAAGTATCTCTGTGAGATGAAAATCTACAGTAAAATCATGATGTGGAACTGCAGCTTTTGGATAAGAAAAGGAGAGAAAATAATTCACGGCGATTGGCTTAAACCTAGTGGTAACGCAGACGGGGAATTTGCCACAGACAAAGTTTGGTTTATCTTTTCAGGGAAGTCCAGCAATAGCGTTTTGGGTAAGAACATTATTAAAGAAAGCGGAATTTGTACTAAGAGTCAATTGATTAAATATCGACCAGCATTGTTTTTATTCCCCAATCCGTGAATAGCATTGAACAGTGACATGTTGGGACAAAGTTTAAATATACACCAGTAACTTCATGCGATGTGGAACACTTAGTCGGTATAAGGCCCTCGAACAGATAATAGGAAAATGTTCATCCCTATAGAGTATTTGAATAAACTCCTCGTAAGCATGCTTATGGATGGCCGCTCCGTCTCTCATGGGTAGACCACTTCCCGTGCACCATTCGAGACAAACGAGGTGTCATTCGACGCGTCTCGGTCTCCTGATGGGGAACTGATCATTTGTTTCCACATATGGCCATAAAATTCTAAGAAATCTCCAAAAACGTGTTTTTTCGTGTTTTGGCGCTGTGATCTTGGTAAGCATGCTGGGAACAAAATCAACGCCCCCTAACTAAATGTAGGTGGCGTTGATTAAGGCTAAATGTACCGAAAAAACTTGTAGGAAAATTCAATAGATCGCAGCACTATCAGAAGAATTTACTTTACCGATAACGTCTGAACAAATGGTCCGATTTTCGATCTGTAAACGGCATTTGACTCCTTTTTGTAATAGAATTTACGCTACGAAGCCCTTTTTCCAAAAAAACTTGCAGAAACTCGATTTTGAATTTTTTTCTCGTACTTCCGGGAACAATTTGAAAAATGTGGGCTTATAGGGCGATGGCGACAAGCTTCCAGAATCCAACGCCGTGTCAATCTTGCAAGTCGGATGAATAGGAGCGTCGTAAAGTCAAATTTGGAAAAACACCTCACACCCCTCCCCCTTCCGCGCCGCGCCGTCGCGCCATCCGCCCGTGCGCCCACGCGCTCCCTGCGCGGCCACCGGCAGGGAGTCTCTGGGCACGCCAGGCTTGTTTGCCTGCGCGCGGCTGCCGCGCGCGAGGCTGGCAAGCCAGGCAGTCATGCTTCCGTCATTTTCCATCTTAATATATTTTTTCCCCATAAATGAAACTAGTGATGCTGTAACAGAGGTAAACGGTCTCATATCATATTTAATAGCAATTAGTTCTTGTTTCATTTTGATAGTAGTATAGATAATTTGAATAGTAGTATAACACTACCTTGTTCACATACTCCCGTCTTCCTTCAAATATGATCAAAAAATTGTTTGAAGTATTACTCAAAATATCGATTACCGTTTGGAACCGATTTCAAAAAGGAAATTGAATATTAGTGATATTCACACAATTCCATCTCCTCACATATTATTTTAGATATCTATTACTTCTGAGGTCTTCCGTTATCATTCCACTGTTGAAAGAATGAGCAGAAATTATGCACGAGCTCTTTTATCCTACGACTCGATTTTTACTTTCCCGTATACGTACGTATATACGGAATTGTTTTCGTAGTATAGGGAAAGTTATTTAATGCTGCGCGAAAAAAACGGCGGATTTTCGGAAGAAAAAAATCATTGCAGGGCCCTGATAACGAAAAGGAAATAAATCTAGTTGCTAAATTAAGAAAAAATCCCCTAACGCGTGGTGTAGCCAGAATCCCTCTTTTGTGGGTCCTTGATACCGAAAAACGAATTGAAAGCAAAAGGTTTGTCTGTCTATCCGTCCGTCTGTGAACACTACTAGCGCCTAAACCATATGTATTTTTTTTTTTAAATGAAGTCGATCTGACTCTAGTCAAAGCTTTGAGATTTTGAAAAGTAATCTATAAAACATAGCGGTACTTTGCATGAAACCCCCCGAAATTTTTCGAAATTTTCTCAAAAACGGCTACAAATGTTTTCTTTAAATTTCTTGTAAGAATAGAGTAAAACACACTTATTAAGGTGGAATCGGTCATAATTTCACAATTAACTCTGAATTTTCGAAAATTCTAAAAGTTTCAACTTTTTCGGCCTCTTCCTACAACTACAAAATTGCAGATAGAGATTTTTCCTTCAAATAAAATTTGTTCTCCAAAGCGAGTTCTTTCATTACGATCGTGTACACTTTTTTGAAAATTTTAGTATTTTCGCACAATATTGCTTGCAACATGTGCAATTTGAAAAAATTATAAAAAAACAGATTTTCTCAAAAATTGCTCCAAATTTTTTCTTTGAACTTTTGGTAGGGATAGTGCACAATGTAGTCTATGATATTACATAAACGCCATATTGCTCTATTCATTTTTTATTTGCAAAATTTACAAAAATAGTTGTTTAACTTGTCTCTCACGTAGGTAATATTTACATTGGCGGCGATTTGTTTACATTATTACATTTATGAGTAAATGTGTTTTAAATAATGTCATACAACGTTTCTCGTATACTGAACTGTTTTCTATGAAAACTAGCTCAAAATTCCGCATTTTCAGTAACGCTCAAACACCATTTTCTTATAAATGGCTCCAAATTTTTTCTTCATGCTTTTCGAACGTATAGTGCAAATTGCACTCTTTAATATGGCGTGAAGTTTATTTTGGGGTATTTTTTTGTTTTTTCAAAAGTTTCACAAATGTAATTTTTGTGAAAGATCTCTCACACCTCTAATATGCACATTACCAGCAATTTGTAAACACTATTGTATTTGTGAGTTAATGTGTTTCAAAAGACTTCAAAGGAAGTTTTTCGGAAACTCAAAATTTTTTTGTGAAAAAGAGCTTCAAATTTCGCATTTTTATCAGCACTTAAACGCCATTTTCTTAAAAACAGCTGCTAATTTTTCAAAGAAAATTCCCATTCTGATCGAGGTTTTACTGTTCTTTAATATTCTAAAATTGATATTTCCGTTCTACCATCAGGAATTCGAAAACTTAAGAAAATATCAAAAAATGTACTTTGGGCGACGATAGATGGAAGCTGTTACGACAGTGTAGCAATTTCGAATAGCCAACCCAAACCCAAGGAAGTAGAAAACTAATATGGGAAAGTCTGTGCCATTCTGTAGCACCACTAGTTGCTCTCAAAACGGCTTGTCTCCTTGATAGAATTCACCTGGTTAATCCCATTTTCCAAGTAAAGTAGCTGAAGATAATTTTTTAAAATGTTTTCGTACTTTCGGACAAATTTGAAAAAGTGGTGCAACAGAATTTCACCGACTTACTCGTAGTAAAGTATTCTAATTTCCGTGTTCTATGCCAGCTTTACCATCTTGCCCCATCTTCTTCCCAGCTGTTATATATCGCCACCCACAATACATTTCTTAAAATTTTCTCATTATTCGATTTCTTAGTAGTAGATTCGTAATATTACTTTTAGAATATTAATGAAGAGTAAAACATCCTCCTATATGGCAATTTTCATTAATAAACTTGGAGCCGCTGTTAAGAAAATGGCGTGTAAGAGTTACTGTAAATGCGAAAATTGAAGCTCTTTTTTACAGGAATATTCCGAGTTGCTGGTGGGAGATACCTGGTTGGGAAAGAACCCCGCAAGCCGACAGGTAGATAGGTCGGTGATTTAGAGCTTGTTCCGGCTGGGGTGGTGCCCCGCTGGTGGCAGATACCTGGTTGGGGAAAACTAGTAGACGGAAGGTCAGCGCCGGATCTCGCCATCCAGCGGGGAACATCACCTCCACCTCCCGATTAAATAAACACGCCCTGCACTTGCGGTACTAAAGACCTCCGTAGTTGACGTGCCCGAAGTCACTACCAATCAATCAAAAATGACTCCAAATGTTTTCCTTAAATTAATTGTAAGAATAAACTAAAATATACTTATAAAGGTGGCATAGATCTAATTTTCATTATTGACTCTAATTTTTGGAAAATTGCAAAAATCCGAATTTTTTTCGGCATCTTCCTACAACTGCAAATTTGAAGATAGAAATTTTTCCTTCAAATGATATTTGTTCTCCATACTTAGTTCTTTCAATAAGGTCATGCACATTTTTTTAAACTTTTAGTTTTCGCGCAATATTGCGTGCAACATGTGCAATTTTTAAAAAACTACAAAAACAAGATTTTCTCAAAAACTGCTCCAATTTTTTTCTTTTGAAAAGGATAGTGCCTAATGTACTCTATGAGATGACATAAACGCCATATTGCTCTATTCTTTTGTTTTTTCAAAAATTACAAAAATGTAATTCTTTGACTAGCCTTTCATTTCGTAAATATTTTCATTAATGGCGTTTTGTTCACATTATTACATTTAGGAGTGTATGTGCTTTACATTATGTCTTAAAAATTCCTCAACAACAGATGTTTTCTATGAAGACGAACTGAAAATTCCGAATTTGCACAAATGCTTAAACGCCATTTTCTCAAATTGCGTTTGCTCTAGTTTCATTTGCGGAAAAAAACAACATTGAGATGCGAAGTGACGAAAGCATAACGGAGTGCCTGCCCGTCCGCCGCAGGCCCTCCGGATTAGCAGTGCCGGTGGTCTCCGCGTTGAGTCAGCGGCCCTTCCCCCACTAGGCGGATGACGGGGGCGGTGTGGAAGGCGGAGTGCGGTGAGGTGTTTTTCGAAATTTGACTTAACGTCGCTCCTATTTATCCGATTTGCATGTTTGATACGGCGTTGGATTCTGGAAGCTTGTCGCCATCGCGCTATAAGCCCACATTTTTGAAATTGTTCCCGGAAGTACGAGAAAAAATTTAGAAAATGAGTGTCTGCTAGTTTTTTTGGAAAAAGGGCTTCGTAGCGTAAATTCTATTACAAAAAGGAGTCAAATGCCGTTTACAGATCGAAAATCGGACCATTTGTTCAGACGTTATTGGTAAAGTAAATTGTAATATATTTGGTGCTGCCACGTGGTGGCGACAAATTGAACTAGTGTCGGTACATTTAGCCTTAAACTCCAGTACCAATACCGACGAAGATAAAGATAGAGAGACGAGGACGACGACGAAGAAGAAGACGACGAGGACGACGAAGTACAAGAAGACGACGAAGGAGACGACGAAGTAGGAGGAGGAGCAGGAGGAGACGAGGAAGAAGGAGACGACGACGAAGACAAAGAAGATGAAGACGAAGACGGAGAGAGAAAAAAGTCAAACAACGGAAGGTAGTTTCAAGCGCCTGTGACGTCACATTCAGCTAGTTTGTAAGTATTTGAAACAAATATTTCTTTATCATTGTTACGGAGATAATCGTAAATAACAGAATTGTGAGTAGTATTTTGTTTTAATTTTGTTCTTTACGAGTATATTAAGTCTACAGATCAACATTTAAGCAAAAGTATTTTATTAAAACGAAATGATATAATAATTAAAGAGTTACATATTTCTTACTTTTTAGTACATATTTCTATACATTATAATACATATATGTATATATTTTCCTAATTTTTAGTACATAATTATCCGGGCCCTACTTATTACTAACTTAAAAACTATTATAGGGCTGGCCTCTTTCGGCCTGGCCTAGTTTCATTTACAATTGTTTTAGAGGGAGGTCGAAAAAGAGATGGAGAGAAGTTCTGTGAGGCCGGAACAGGCAGACGCCTAATCCCTGAAGTGAAGAAGAAGAAGATTGTTTTAGATGGTTGTTGAAAAGTTCTTTATAATGTTCTTCTTCTTGTTTTCTTTTTTATTTCATTCACTCACTCATTCATTCGTATAACTATATTTACAACTCATTCTCTCACACACTCATTCTCGCATTCATACTCACTAAACACTTCACTATATACACTGCACATTGCTCGCCACGGCGCCGACTTCACTCAAGCGTCCGTGGCGCCGCGACGTCTTCGGCCCCAGGCGGCCCAGGCCCGGAGTGGCGCGCGTCCTCGCCGCCCCACGGTGTGACCAGAGGGCGAAAACGTGACCAAAACCCCAAATATTAAAATTTATTTCGAGAACTCCCGCCCATCCCAGTCGATAGAGGAATGTTTCGTACGTCTATTGTGAAAGTATGAAAGATAATCCTTGTACCTGCTGTGCTCAGTGGAAGTTTGAATTTGGACCAAGCGGTCAGTGCTCTTCTAGCGTCAGAGGCGATAGTACGCTATGGTTTCCGATAGTTGTAAAAACGTGCAACAAAATTATTTTATCTGTATTTTTCAATTATGGCTGTCCCTATTGGTGGTGAGTAAAAGAAAAATTATGATAATTTAATATGGATTGCGATAATTTATATTCGATGTAATGTGATATAAAATCGCGCGGTTTCCGGCGTCGGTGAGCGGCGAGTTCCTGGCAGCGAGGGCGCGGCCCGGAAAAACCAGCGGCGCGACGTCCGCGGACAGCGCGCGCGCACTCCGCGCCTCACCGCTCATCGTTTCGTGCCTCCAGGCGCGTCTGCGGCGGTCAGCGTTAGTCGCGTAAGTGCAGTGCATGTTTTCACCATGTGATGTGGCGGTGTTCTTTTCCGGTTGAATGGTGAGATGCAGCGCTCACCTACTACCCGTCGGCTAGCCTCCCACCAGCGGGGCACCGCCCCTCCCGGGACAAGCTATAAGCTCCCGATCCATCTCTCGATATGTGTGGTAGTGTAGTGCGTGTTTTTTCTCGGGAGGTGGCGATGATCTTTTTCCCACTGGATGGCGAGATCTGGCGCCGACCTACCGTCGACTAGCGGGGTTTTCCTCTCCACCAGGTATCTCCCACCAGCGGGGCACCGCCCCACCCGGGACAAGCTAGAAGCTCCCGATCCTTCTCTCGATATGTGTGGTAGTATAGTGCATGCAGGTGTGTGTGCGTGTGTATGTGTAAGGGGGGTGATGATAAGATAAGGGAGAGGAAAGAAAGATCCATGGCCCGTTTCGTAGGGTTGATTGATTGATTGATTCGTGTTTCCGGGCGCGTCAACTACTTTGGCCATTAGTCCCGTAAGTGTAGTTTTTCTCGGGAGGTGGCGGTGATCTTTTCCCCGCTGGATGGCGAGATCTGACTTCGACCTACCGTCGACTAGCGGGGTTTCCCCTCAACCAGGTATCTTCCACCAGCGGGCACCGCCCCAGCTGGGACAAGCTGTAAGATTCCGACCGGTCTCCCGGCATGTGTGGTAGTGTAGTGCATGTTAGTGTAAGTGTGCGTGTAAGAGGAGAGGATAGGACAAGGAATAAGAAGGAAAGATCGCGCGCGGTCCGTGGCCCGTTTGTTAGGGTACTGCTCCGGCATTCGCCTAGTGTTGATCGGAGAAACCACGGAAAACTACCGATCAGAGCAGTCAGCCGATAGAATTCTCCTGCAGACAGCGACTGAACTCGACCTGACTGTGTAGCTAGTGTCTAAAATCTTGCCGTCGTCGGAATTCGAACCTAGGATCTAACGATCAGAGGCACTCAGTGACATCAGTTGATGTCACTAGCCACCTCAGCCAGTGTGTGGGGCTGGGAGGGTTGATTATTAAAAACACTAGCTGAAACTAAAAACACTAGCTCACATCAAACATTTTGAGATTCCACTACATAACACAATATATATTAGAAAAGAAAATTACGACGTACGCACTTGAAGGATAATCGAAAACCTAAAAAAATGTTTGTTCTTTAATATCATTTTAATGGTACTTGCTTCAGGTGAATAGATCTTAAAACCAAAAAACGGAACATTGTGCCTTTTTCTTTACAAAAACGGGATATAGGCGCAAAAAGGTTTCATATTCCTCAATTAACATTGCTTGCTACGGAAGTTGCGCAGAAACTCACAAAAACAGAAGATTCGAGTTATTGCATTTGTCGATTACTATATCGACAGCGATGTCAAATAAAGCGAAAGCTCTTTCTCCTTTCCTAGAACCACCACTGAATCTCTCCCTTGTTCATTTCAATAGTCTGTGAAACATTTTGTTACTCCGTACGTAGTACATATGAATATAATCTACTCGCGCCTACTTTTATATAAACTAATGCAAATCCAACGTAATATATTATGATAAGTTTAAAATTATAGATGGCCTCTTGTGCCGATCACAAAAACTAGACATTTTGTGTACCAATTTCCATTCAAAACATCCGGGACAGAGGCTCAAAAATTAAAAAAAAATTAAAAAAAGGATTGTCTCGGCTACGGGACATCTCGTCACCTGCTTCAAATAATATTAACGAGATGCAACAAATATTCTACACAAAATGCCTGAGGAGCCTGTTCGATTTCTTCGTTAAAAATTGTGATGTCAGCTGTTGTAGGTAATCTAAGATTCCTGACGTCGATCAGCACCATTGTAGGTTCAGCCGATTTCGGGGTAACTAAAGACTAGTCCAAACCAAACGTTTGCGAGATAAGTTCACTTGAACTTATGGAAGAAGCCTCAACACTATCAGTATCATATCCAACCGCTTCAGATGTTCATCCATGCTAGTTTCGATCAAATTTTTTTTCGTAATTTGTCTTTGCTTTTAGGGCATTTTAAAAACATTTTATGAGCATTTTATTGATCATTTCTGGCGATAGTTTATGTCATCAAAATTACCCCCCTGCTTATGAGCGATAGGAACATAGAGGAATAGGCTGGATGGGATGGATGGGAAGTTGTTGACAGGGCGGCCATAACAGGCCTGATAGGGCTGGACGCCCAGGGTGACGGAGGCTGCTTAAGAGACGATTCGGAGAAATAACCGGGCATCGTCGGGTAATCAGCTAATGATTAAGGAATTAATAATAGTTTTTAGTTTCTCGTACACGTACATATATACGTAGTATAGAGAAAGCTATGCAACGCTGCAAATTTACCACAGGAAATTCGCATTATGGGGCCGTGATATAGAAAAAATTGATAAATACTGTTCTTTAATGTAGTAAATTACTCACTTTAACACGTTATGTAATCAGATTTCAGGAATTGTGGGTCCTTGATACCAAAAAAATGTTGTTTTTTTTTTAAACACCCGTCCATCAGTCTGGTGTATGTGAACAACACTAGCCCCTAAACTATACGTAGGATCTATTTCAAACTGAATAAACCCCTGTCGATCAAGTCTCACTCGAAGCTCCGTGATTTCGAAAAAACACTCATTAATTTTTGGGTGTATTTTACATGAAGATCCTGAGGCATTTTCAAAATTGTGTCAAAAGTAGCTCCAAATTTTTTTCTTTAAATTTATTGTAAGAATAAAATACACTTATAAAGGTGGCGTAGGTTCAATTTTCTCTGTTAACTTTGAATTTTCGAAAATTGGAAAATATCGCAATTTTTCGGCGTCTTCCTACAACTACAAAATTGCAGATAGGGGTTTTTCCTTGAAATAATATTTGTTCTTCATAGTGAGTTCTTTCTTTAAAACCGTGTACACTGTCTTGAAAAATTAAGTTGTTTTCGCGCAATATTGCGTGCAATATGTGAAATTTTACAAATGAGCAAAAACAAGATTTTCTCAAAAACGGCTCCAAATGTTTTCTCTAAACTTTTGGTTTAGATCAGAGGTGTCTAACTTGTAAGGCCTCAAGGGCCACAACCAAAACCTTTGGCATCGGAACGGCTCATGTTTTCAATACACGGCCGATCTACACCTGACTTCACCGTGTTGTTGTTCTCGGCACTTTTTCCGGCTGCTCTAAAACGGGGAGAGGGAGAATGGAACCATGCATAATATCAGTCCGTTCCATGCATAACACAGTGAAACACATTGGGACGATTTTGTTTTTCTCAATTTACTAGAAAAAAATCCTTTTCTCTAAATTTAAACTATTTTTACATTAACCTTCCAGCGGGCGCGCGAGCGTAAATTTTATGACAGTAGCAGATTTTTTGCATTTGCTGTAAACTCAATGTCGGCAAAGACTTGTGACCTGAGTATTTAAACATAGCCGAGCATCAGCACTGGATTGGAACAAGAGCTTTCTGATACAAAATATGAATGATTATCAAACGGATATGTTTTTGGAAGGAAATGGCATTCTTCGATATTATAATGTGACATAAATTTGCATTGTTCTACAAAGATCTTTGTTTTATTCAGGAGTTATTTAATAACGTACAATTTACGACAGGCGCCTGCTGGTGTGAAAATTTTACGCGCGCTCGCTGGAAGATTAGAGGGGGGTTGAGCGCGGTAGGGCGCGTGAGCTAGGCTCTCTCGCACTCTCTCAGTCTGAATCAGTGAAAAACTACTGATTGACAGTGACTACTCGCTGATGGTGTCAGTTATAACCCTGCCACTGACAATCAGTGAATTGAACTGTACAAATCAGAGAAAATTGGGTCCACTTTTTGAATCAGTGAAACTTCACTGTTTGAATCAGTGAAATCTGTGCTAATTGAACGTGACGACTGAACGATCAGTGAGCGATGGTGGCGCGGCACTTTTACCACTGACGACCAGTGAAATGCTAGCGGTCATTATCAAAAGGTGAGGTATATTCGCTGATTGTCAGCGAAACTAACCATTTTGACCGAAGATACCAGTGACTTCGGCTCTCACTGATTGAATCAGTGACAATTTCACTGTTTCAGATTCAGGGAGCACGACACGGATGCGAAGGTCTTTCACTCAACCAATAACATTTCGCAGGCCAAGAGTTGGACATGCCCTGGAATAGATTGTGCTGCCTAAAATGGTATGAATGTCGTTTTGCTGTAATCTTTTGCTTTTTCAAAAATTGCAAAAATGTAATTTTTTGATGTTTCTCAGGTCGTTAATATTTACATTAACAAATACTTGTTTACATTATCGCATTTATGAGTCCATGTGATTTAAATGATGTCTTATAAAGCTTCTCGAAAACTCAAAAGTTTTCTGAGAAAAAGAGCTCCAATTTTCGCATTTTCAGAAACGCTCAAACGCTATTTTCTTAAAAACGGCTCCAATTTGTTTCCTCAAAACGACGGATAGTTCTAATTGCACTGTTTAAGATTTTTTTTTCAAAAGTACACAAATGTATTTTTTTTAATTATCTCTCACGCCTTCAATGTGCACATAACCAGCAATTTGCATATATTATTGCCTTTGTGAATGGACATGCTTGAAATTACTTATAATAACGTTTTTTGAAAACGTCAAAGAATTCTGTGAAAAAAAGAGCTTCAAATTTCGTATTTAACAAGTAACGCATTTCGCAAATAATACTTAAACGAATACATTTTCTTAAAAAGTAATGCATTTTCTTAAAAACGACTCCCATTTTTTCAACCAAAATCTCTATATACGATGAGCTTTTAATATTCTTTAATATTTTTAAAGTAATATTTTACTTCTTCCATTAGGAAACCGAAAAAATTAAAATAAAAAAACATAGCGACGATAGATGGCAGCTGGCGAGAGGATTAGCAAGATTGAAAATCTATCTCGGACCATATGAATAGGAAAACTAACAAGTACGAGAAAGTCTATGCGAGTATGTAGCTCCACTAGTTTTATAGCTGTATAAACATTGATGAAATCGTTATATTAAATTAGTGAAGATATTAATAAAATGTAAGTGTAATACTAATATCGAATAAACCGCGGAATGAATTATAAATTGAATGGTTGGCATTCTCTGATACATCAACTTGTACTATAAAGCAATGTACTCGTATGCCCGTTGGTACTGAAGAAACGTTTCAACTAGAAATTGGATTTTGTAGTCATATACCGTTTTTATAATAGTTATAGTAGTTACTGTTACAATATACTGTCAATCCCCAAGTTCCATCAATAATGTTTTATTAAGAACCCTCGCCTCGATAAAATCATCGAAATTTACTAACAAATATTCTGATATTTTTTTTCTATCTTGTCTACAATGTATTTACATAGTAAACTGCTGCGGAAGATGGTGATTGTTCGACAGAGAAAGTGGTATAGGTCTCTCCACGTAAGAAAAGACCCTAAAAATTCAACATGGAGTTTCGGCACTACCAACCTCATCGAAATGAAACGCAAAAGATATAGAAGCGGCGTGTTTAAATGCACGTAGTGTCCTTCAGAAAGGCAGATTTGCTGAAATCATTTTAATTTATTTATAAATCGCAACAAGTATATGGTAACAAATTTATTTATAATTTTCATATGGAAATAAAATCTTCAAAATTTTCATAATCTTGTTTAAACTGAAGAAAATACGAAATAGTAGAATTTCATTTATAATAAAAACTAATATAAATGCCATAATCAGAGGATGTATGGAATAAAGACGAAATTAAATGCAACGCTCAAAATAGCTTTAATTTTGAAGCAATATGCAGTGTAATGAAATAAAATTATACTTCACTGTCTCGAAATTTCTGTATCACAATGATTTTATACACATAACATTAAAACCTGACTGTGATGAGAACTTATCAAAAGAATGAACGTATTCATTGTACAGAAATGACAAATGTTTGAAATTTAGTGAACCGGATATCTGAATTCATTTAACTTAAAGGTTTAGTAAAAGAATAATTTATGCACGACAGGTGGGTTAGATTTTAATAACAAATTGCAAGGGCAGTCATTAAACAATGGTTCACAGCAATTATTTCACTTTTATCGTTGAATTTTTACAAGAATTTTAGTTCCTAATTGCCCCTGGGCTTACAAACATACATTTCATTCTTGCATTTATCTTACGCGATTGGAGAACACCAGGGAAAACAAAGAAATAAGTATGCTACCATTATAACATTACCATATACAAAACAAATTAAATAAAATATTTAGTTAATCCTAAATTGGGTTTTCCAAAAATTTTTATTAAAAGTATTTATTAAAAAATATTTAATGAAAGTAAACATCCAGCAATTTGGTTAACTCAATAAATTACTTCAAACACATCTTAATAATCAGTATAATGGCTGAGGGCCAATTTCTAGCATGTATACAGAAACATATGACAAAATAATGGAGGTATTGAATTTCGCAATAGTGATAATATAGAAATAATTCCAATTTTATAAAATGAAAAATATTCCTTTAAACACTGCAATCCTGGAACAAAGAAAAAAATGCCTTTTTACTGAATTTTTAATGAACTGAACTTTAGATTCTGCATCTAATGTATACTGCAGTATCTAATGTACAGTTCACGATGAATTCAGTAAAAAGGCATTTTTTTACTATAGCAACAATATTTGAGAAAATAGTAACATTCAACCAATAATGTTCTTCAAAGGAAAAAACACAAAAGAAAGTTTGGAAAAATGTACATTAATAAATAAAAATTTGCATTCTCGTTCTCACAAACCTTTCAACATACCAATTCTATTTAAAATCTCTTTTCAAATACGAATATACTACGACATCTCCAACACACAATGACACATAATCTATATTATCTCTGATACATTAAAACAACACTCTTCAACTTCAAATTATACATCTTTAATTTCCAACATAGTTCAAGAAATTATTTCTACAATTATCCCACAAATTCTGACTTTATTACAAAACATCCTTCCTCCACTTTTTAATGTCTATTAATACAAATGCTATTACACTAATAAAATGGAATTCAAATGGTCTAAAATGACAATAAAATATTTTTCATCCCCGTTCTTTCTTAATATTGGCATGGGATGTATTTCTAAAACACATCTAATCCAAGGAGAAAAACTACTCTTAAAATATTATAACATTTATAGAAATGATACAATTTCTGACCATGCTTCTGTGTAGCAATAATAATAATAATAATAATAATAATAATAATAATAATAAATTCTATATTTCATGAACAAATATTTTTGTCTATATCTAAATTTCATAATTATAGCTTTACAAATTAAATTAAGTAACACTACTTACTCTCTATATTCAATTTGTAAACCCCCAAACACATCCCATTCCTTCTCAAATTTATAATCCAATTTTTCATCTTCCAATCCAGTGATACACTTAGAATATTTCAAAAGCAAAAAACACTTCTTAGAGATGCAACTCATCAAATCCCCAAGGTATTCATTTGCAACAAATATGTCATTCAAAATAATTTAGTCATATGTAGTCCCTTCAAACAAACTTATTGCTCTAATCACAACATTATAATACCAAATATTTTAAGTTCAATTATTACAAAAAATGTAAATCTACAATGCTTTCAATCTTCACTTTCTGAATTTGATTTTTATCATCTTCTTATTAAAAGATTTTAATTCTTCACTATTAAAGATAAATTATTGCCTTCATAACATTTGTATAAACTGGAATATGTAACGTATTTACATAAATTCAAATTTTAATATCCCAAAAAACAATAAATAGATATTACTAAAAAAATTATAAAGAAACAGAAACATTAATTAAAACATTTCTAGATGCTTACACATTACACATTCAAACACACACATTAAACCTTCCCATTCATACTGTATCTCTCCCTTCATATTACTTAAATCTAATTAAATTCAAACATTATCTAAGACTTTTAGCAACAAACTCCTCCAAGAAAAATTAATAAGGTATCATGAACTATGAAAATACGTGTAAACCACTATGAATTAGAAAATTTTCAAAATTATATTGCACAAATAACCCCAACATTAACAAAATGTTATTCTTCTGATCCAATATTAAACAACAGTCTACATCAGAATCTCCCTACATCAATTTTCAACAATCAAATCAGATTAAACTTGTAATGCAGAAATTGAGTTTTTTTTCTCTTTTCCACATTACTTGGTCCCTTCACAAAATTTGAATATTCACAAAGCTTCAGGAAATGATTCTATTTCATACAAAATGATTAAAGGACTTAATTTAGAAATTACTAAATTATTTCTTTGCAATTTAATTGCCACCAAATAACATAGCACATCGGTCATAAACATTAAATATTAGTGACTCCCATGTCAAAGTTCAGAAGGCCATAATTGCATATCTGAAACTTGTAGTAATGTGATACATGTTTCACTCACATGTTAACTAATTAAAAACATATTCATTTAATTCAGTAAGCAACCGCCAACATTAGAATTGAATTCTGATATATACAGAAAAATATATATACAATGCATTCAACACCCTGGTTCATTATGTACAATTGAACAAGATGGAAGCACAGATAAAAAAATAAATTTAATTGCCACCAAATAACATAGCACATCAATCATAAACATTAAATATTAGTGACTCCCATGTCAAAGTTCAGAAGGCCATAATTGCATATCTGAAACAAGTAGTAATGTAATACGTTTCACTCACATGTTAACTCATTAAAAGCATATTCACTATTCACTTACTTCACTAAGCAACCGTATTTCATCTGAACAGAAAAACTGAAGCACTGACAGGAACGGCTGACAATAATATGAGTAATTATGAAATAAATTAATTTTAAATTATATGAATTTCTATTCTTAGTTTTTTCCTTGTTGCTTTGAGGCAAGACTTTATTTTTGGGCACATCTGCAATATTGAAGTACATGCTCAGAGAGCTTAATGATATGTTTAATAGTGATATAATAAAGAAATGACAATGAGAACTTAATGCATATAGAGCTTAATATGTACATATTTGTCGCAAGCGTATCAATATCACAGTATACCTTATTGCTTATTCGCTTATTTCACTTTGCTTGTTCACTTTGTGTGCACTTCATATGTTCTTCAACTAAACAAAATAAAGTTCTGTTAGGATCGACTGACTGAAAAATGAGAGAATTTTTTAATTTACAAAAATTGTCTTAAAATTCCCAATCCAGTAATTTCGGCACTCACATTCTAAAAATCACTGGGGACCAACATGTACTTTTAATTTGATTGTGGGTAGCTGCTACAAGGTGTCAAGTGTTTAAGGTTAAGTTTCTGCAATATCAACAATTCTGCATAACCTTCTTCCATTGAATTTGTCCATATTTCTGACGTGACATGGTAACAGATTTTTGTAATTCCTTTTCTTTTCATATGTTATGAAAAAATAGCCACCGTTGTATGATGTCTCTGTAACATAGTAAGAAAAAATTACTATGACAACAGACATGTTATCATGGTCTAATTCTTATTACATGCAATTAGAATTCAATAATATTGTGACATTATAGCTTACCTCTCACAATTTTCGCTACTTTCGCCAAGACGCTGCTGTCAGGTAGTTTTCTTTTCCAGAATATAAGTTACCCTCGGAAACAAAACGCGCATTGGAAACGCAATGTAATAGCTTTTAAATAAGAAATACGTGGTCGAGCTCGCTCGCGTAGGCTCTCAAGGCAATTTTTTTTGCCGCTAGACGAGGAGTTGGCACAAACTTAAATTGTACGCACGTGTGGCAGTCACCAGCCAAGGAAAAGTCCCTGATCGCAATGCTTCCATTACGTGGGGTATTTAAGTTAGGGTTGGCACCCACTTCCTCCAACTTTTATTCTAATCAAAAGTCCCTAAGCCAATGTAGTAAGTATGGCGGGTGATTTCCGGGAGGTTGGTATATTGCGTCATATCTTACGTGAAATAACTCATATTGCGAGTCATTGTATTCCAAAATGTGGATAAATCTTACTTCTCAACGTAGTAACTACTTCATTAAACACATTGTGTAGTCAAAATCCGCGTAATGTAAGTGTAGTGCACACTTTTTTACCGCGGGATTTGGCGGTGATTTTCCCTCATTGGAGATCTAGATCCGGCGTCGACCTCAACGTCGCTTGGTAGATTGATTACTGATTCCAGACGCGTCAACCGCTAAGGTCATTAGTCCCTTACGTTTAGTGCATGTGTTAATCACGGGAGTGGTGGTTATCTTCCCCCGCTGATTGGCGGAATCCGGCGCCGACCTACGGCGGCATGTGGGGATTTTCCCTTCCCAGGTATCCCCCCACAGTGGGGCAACTCCCCAGACGGCAAAAGCTCTAACCTGCCGGCATATGTTACTGGTCTCCTGGTATATGTAATAGTGTAGTGCATATGAGTGTGTGTCAGAGTTAGGTGTTAGGAAGAGGAACGAAATTTCGCGCGCGGTCTATAGCCCGTTTGTTTGGATACTGCTCCGGCATTCGCCTGATGTTGATCGGCGAAACTACAGATAACTACCGATCAGAGCAGCCGGCCGCTGGAATTCTCGTCTAGACAACGGATAAATGCGCCCTAGCAATGTTGGCGGTGGCGAAAATCCTGCGACTATCGGGTTCGAACTCTGGGGCTTCCCGTCAGAGGCACTGCAGTGACATCAATTGACGAGCTGGGCCACCTTTGCCAGTTTACCCGTCGACTAGGGAGTTTCCCCCAAACACTGTATCCCATCAGCGGGACACAACTCCAACCGGGACAAGATCTAAGCTGGATGATCTTGTGTGTCCGGGTGTCGCCGCGTCGAAGGCTGAGTTGCCGACGTTTCGACCATCCAGCATCCCATCCACCATTGGCATTCCAGCCCTGAGGAAGACCACGATAATATGGTCGGAACGTCGGCAACTCAGCCTTCGACGCGGCGTCACCCGGACAGCCAAGATCATCCACATGAGTCCGGCCGCGGAAGCCTACGACTTCAAGATCTAAGCTGCCGACTGGTCTCCCAACAAGCGCGGTAGTGTTGGGAATGCAAGTCTGTGTAAGTACAAGTGAGTGTGGACATGACGTGGTACGGGAAGGAAAGATCGCGCAGGGTGTGTGGCCCGCTTGTTAGAAAACTGCCCCAGCATTCGACTAGCGATTGTACGAAAATGGTAGAAACGTGCTAGTATTTCTCAGTGACAACCGTAAGGAGGATGTATGCGTATGAGTGGGAGGCGCCGAAGAATTCAAGTGTGTGGTTGCTTAGGCTTCCGCGGCCAGTGCCAATATTGGCTGGGCTATCCGAGACGCATGTTTTGAATTTGCACTAGACTTGTGCATGGAACTCTCTCTGAAACACATACACTTTGAAGAGACAGATAAACAGCTGTGGACAGATGGTGCATTCGAAAAGAGTACTTGGGGTGCTTATCAGAATATTAGTGGGGTTTATGCAAGAACGATTAAAGACACCAAACAGTTTTAAAACGAAGAATAATTTATGTAGGCCAAATTTAATAGTAATCCATAATTGAAAAATTTTGGGGCAGTTTATTAGTGCAAAAAATTGCATACTTATTAAAGAGCTTGCCATACTTTTCTAAGAAATTTGGGATACGTAATTGTTATTTGAGGGAAGAAAAACAATTTTAGGTAATTTCGTGGGGAATAAATTTAGATATTAGTAAAAGCAATTACTTTTATTCATCTCTTTTGACTTGCATGTTTATAAAACGGGTTGCAAGTTATCTCTCATTTACTTCACATCTCGCAGTTGAAAATTCACATCCAAATTTTTTTTTACATCAGCCAACTTTCATAAACATTAATATTCTGATAAGCGCCCTAACTACTCATTCGAATACACCAGCTGTCTACAGCTGCTTGTCTCCCTCCTCAAAGAGCATGTGACTCAGAGATGTGTCGCTTGCGTTTCCGCACCGCCTCAATGTCCAATCAGGGAGCTCTAAAATAAGTCCCATGCACAAGTCTAGTGCAAATTCAAAACAAGCATCCGGGACAAGCCGCGTCTCCTTTGTTGTAGCTAATGTTTCGGCCAACATATTGTGGCCTTCCTCAGAGCGTTCTGAATCATCAAAACGCGAGATTAGGAATCCAATGTATCGTCCTGCTCTTAGACGGAAGTTTCGCGTGAAGATCCAGCTGAGCTATTGTGCGAGAGATCTAGGAATACAGTGTATCGTCCTGCTCTTAGACGGAAGTTTCGCGTGAAGATCCAGCTGAGCTATTGTGCGAGAGATCTAGGAATACAGTGTATCGTCCTGCTCTTAGACGGAAGTTTCGCGTGAAGATCCAGCTGAGCTATTGTGCGAGAGATCTAGGAATACAGTGTATCGTCCTGCTCTTAGACGGAAGTTTCGCGTGAAGATCCAGCTGAGCTATTGTGCGAGAGATCTAGGAATACAGTGTATCGTCCTGCTCTTAGACGGAAGTTTCGCGTGAAGATCCAGCTGAGCTATTGTGCGAGAGATCTAGGAATACAGTGTATCGTCCTGCTCTTAGACGGAAGTTTCGCGTGAAGATCCAGCTGAGCTATTGTGCGAGAGATCTAGGAATACAGTGTATCGTCCTGCTCTTAGACGGAAGTTTCGCGTGAAGATCCAGCTGAGCTATTGTGCGAGAGATCTAGGAATACAGTGTATCGTCCTGCTCTTAGACGGAAGTTTCGCGTGAAGATCCAGCTGAGCTATTGTGCGAGAGATCTAGGAATACAGTGTATCGTCCTGCTCTTAGACGGAAGTTTCGCGTGAAGATCCAGCTGAGCTATTGTGCGAGAGATCTAGGAATACAGTGTATCGTCCTGCTCTTAGACGGAAGTTTCGCGTGAAGATCCAGCTGAGCTATTGTGCGAGAGATCTAGGAATACAGTGTATCGTCCTGCTCTTAGACGGAAGTTTCGCGTGAAGATCCAGCTGAGCTATTGTGCGAGAGATCTAGGAATACAGTGTATCGTCCTGCTCTTAGACGGAAGTTTCGCGTGAAGATCCAGCTGAGCTATTGTGCGAGAGATCTAAGAATCCAGAGTATCGTCCTACTCTTAGACGGAAGCTTCCCGTGACCCAGATGAGTTATTGTGACCTTCCTCAGAGCGTTCTGAATCATCAGAACGCTCTAAGGAAGGCCACAATATGTTGGCCGAAACGTCAGCCACAACGAACCAGACGCGGCTTTTCCCGGATAGCCCAGCCAATATAGAATGGAATTGAATTAATGCCTTATTATACGTGGCGAGGCTCAGGCCAAGGGTCCTGCTCTTCCATCTGACCACGCAAGTTTCGCTACGTTCCTTTCATCAACTCGCGGAGAAAGAAGGTATTATCTCGGGCGACGAAACAGGCGATTGGAATTTTGCTCAGAGGCTTCATTTAGGCTTGAGGATCTTTTACATGCAAGTAAATCTACTAACGTGGGACGGCAGGCTTTACTTCCCCTCCCAAGGAAGGCGTTCGAAGGATTTTTTCGCCCTTAAAAATCCACGGTTTGAACCCGCGAACTTGGGTGCAGCACTCCGTTACGCTAACCGCTACACCGTTGCCCGCCGCAAAATAGATTCGAGTGTGTGTGAAAAGGCTCAAATGAAGATTGGGGACGAGAAGACCCTACAGATCTTGATAATGTATATTAAAATTTTTATTTTTTGGTGGTTCATTTAAAAGTATTAATATCTTGTATTTCACAGGGGTGACAAGAGAATAATTTAACTTCTTTGTGCTTAACTATGATGATTGTTGAAGTGATCCTCTATTGTGTGTGTCCTCCGCAGCGGGGGCATGTGCGCGCGCGCGCTGGTGTGCGTGGGCGCGGCGCTGCTGTGCGCGTCGGCGGAGAAGGTGGCGCTGCAGAAGTGCTGCGACGCCTTCGAGATGCTCGCGGCCGACGGTTGGAGCTGCCAGCGCGCGCCGTGGGCGCACAACCTGTCCTTGCTGGCGTGGCAGGGCGACGTGGTGGCGCCCCACAGGCAGCGCTGGCTGGACGCGTGGCTGCCGCCGGGCTTGCCCGTGGATGCGCTGGGCGGGAACCTCACGGCGCAACCGCGCAGGAAGGACGGCTACATGGCGCCCGAACGGTCCGTCAACGAGACCGCGCTGTGGAGCGCCCGCGACCCCAACCGCACCTACGGCCCCAACGTGCTGCTCTTGGACGGGAGGTTCGCGTGGAGACCCAGGTGAGCTACTGGTACGCGAGATTAGGAATACAGTGTACCGTCCTGCTCTTGGACGGAAGCTTCGCGTGGAGACCCAGATGAGCTATTGGTGTGTGAGATTAGGAATACAGTGTACCGTCCTGCTCTTGGACGGGAGCTTCGCGTGGAGACCCAGGTGAGCTATTGGTACACGAGATTAGGAATACAGTGTACCGTCCTGCTCTTAGACGAAAGCTTCGCGTGGAGACCCAGGTGAGCTATTGGTACGCGAGATTAGGAATACAATGTACCGTCCTGCTCTTGGACGGGAGCTTCGCGTGGAGACCCAGGTGAGCTATTGGTACGCGAGATTAGGAATACAGTGTACCGTCCTGCTCTTGGACGGAAGCTTCGCGTGGAGACCCAGGTGAGCTATTGGTACGCGAGATTAGGAATACAGCGTACCGTCCTGCTCTTAGACGAAAGCTTCGCGTGGAGACCCAGGTGAGCTATTGGTACGCGAGATTAGGAACACAGTGTACCGTCCTGCTCTTAGACGAAAGCTTCGCGTGGAGACCCAGGAGAGCTATTGGTATGCGAGATTAGGAATACAGTGTACCGTCCTGCTCTTGGACGGAAGCTTCGCGTGGAGACCCAGATGAGCTATTGGTGCGTGAGATTAGGAATACAGTGTACCGTCCTGCTCTTGGACGGGAGGTTCGCGTGGAGACCCAGGTGAGCTATTGGTACGCGAGATTAGGAATACAGTGTACCGTCCTGCTCTTAGACGAAAGCTTCGCGTGGAGACCCAGGTGAGCTATTGGTACGCGAGATTAGGAATACAGTGTACCGTCCTGCTCTTGGACGGGAGCTTCGCGTGGAGACCCAGGTGAGCTATTGGTACGCGAGATTAGGAATACAGTGTACCGTCCTGCTCTTGGACGGAAGCTTCGCGTGGAGACCCAGGTGAGCTATTGGTACGCGAGATTAGGAATACAGCGTACCGTCCTGCTCTTAGACGAAAGCTTCGCGTGGAGACCCAGGTGAGCTATTGGTACGCGAGATTAGGAATACAGTGTACCGTCCTGCTCTTAGACGAAAGCTTCGCGTGGAGACCCAGGAGAGCTATTGGTATGCGAGATTAGGAATACAGTGTACCGTCCTGCTCTTGGACGGAAGCTTCGCGTGGAGACCCAGGTGAGCTATTGGTACGCGAGATTAGGAATACAGTGTACCGTCCTGCTCTTGGACGGAAGCTTCGCGTGGAGACCCACGTGAGCTATTGGTAAGCGAGATTAGGACTCCAGTGTACCGTCCTGCTCTTGGACGGTAGCTTCGCGTGGAGACCCACGTGAGCTACTGGTACGGTACATTAGGAATCCAATGTACCGTCCTGCTCTTAGACGAAAGCTTCGCGTGGAGACCCAGGTGAGCTACTGGTACGCGAGATCTAGGAATCCGGTGTATGTTATTGCAATTAGAAGAAAAAATCGCGTAGAGACCAGGTGATACTGGTACGGTACATTAGGAATCCAGTGTACCGTCCTGCTCTTAGACGAAAGCTTCGCGTGGAGACCCAGGTGAACTATAGTACACGACATCTAGGAATCCAGTGTACCATCCTCCACTTAAACGGAAGCTTCGCTTGGAGATCCAGGTGAGCTACTGTACGCGAGATCTAGGAATTCGGTGTATCGTCCTGCTCTTAGACGGATGTTTCGCGAGGAGATCTAGGTGAGCTGTTGTACGCGAGATCAAGGAATTCGGTGTATCGTCATGCTCTTGGACATAAGTTTCACGTAGAGACCCAAGGGAGCTATTGTATGCGAGATCTAGGAATTCGGTGTATCGTCGTGTACTTAAATGGAACCTTGTCATGGAGATCGAGCTGAGTAATTGTACGAGAGATCTTGAAAACGCGTAGGTCCTCCAAATGTCACTCTTTCCAAATGTACGCAGAACGGAGGAGAGAGCTAACGTAAACTTTGAGGAGCTTTGGTTTAAGAAATGTGGAAATAAGGCAATGCAGAAGACACGTATGTATCGTTCTAGAAATATGAAGTGTTAGCACACCGATTCTAAACCCGGCATGTGCTGACATCCAAATTGTTCCGTTTTCAGAGGCCAGAATTTCTCGATGCGATGTTGAATGCTCCAGTTATTGTTTCCATCTAATTACTCTCCAATTAAATGCCAAATAATTAGGCTATTTCGTTGCTATAACTTCTTTTGTGTGGACTGCGCAGACCCCTTGGCGGATTCCGCAAAGTCCATTACTGCGTGGACAACGCCCCGCCGCCGAAGGGCCCCTACCTCATGCGACGGGGCTTTATCCAGACGGAGGAACAGATGGTGTTCAAGTGCTGCTTCATGGCGCACGTGCTGGCCACCAACGCGTCCGGGAACATCCACTGCGCGGGCGACCCACGCGGCGGCTGGTCGCCCTCCGCCTCGCCCGCGCTCGCGCCCTTCGACCCCGAGGCGCCCTTCGCCCTGCGCGTGGGCGACCCCGCCGCGCGCTTCCTCACGGCGCCGGTGCCGCGCGACGGAGCCGCCTTCATGCGCGCGCTGCTCCAACAACGCTTCTTCGAGACGTTCCGCTCGACGGCGTGGGGCCCCTGCGCTGACTTCCTGCGCGACGAGCACGGCGCATTGCACGAGGTGCGTTCTCCATTACCTAATTATTTTTCCCAATGCTTCCCCCGCACTCTCGTCCTTGGCGTGGCCAACCCCGCCGCGCGCTGCTCCAACAACGCTTCTTCGAGACAATACTCTTGACGGCGTGGGGCCCCTGCGCGGACTTCCTGCGCGACGAGCAGGGCGTCTTGCACGAGGTGCGTTGTTCATTACCTAATTATTTTTCCCAACGCTTCCCCCGCACTCTCGTCCTTGGCGTGGCCAACCCCGCCGCGCGCTGCTCCAACAGCGCTTCTTCGAGACAATACTCTTGACGGCGTGGGGCCCCTGCGCGGACTTCCTGCGCGACGAGCACGGCGCCCTGCACGAGGTGCGTTCTCCATTACCTAATTATTTTTCCCAACGCTTCCCCGTACTCTCGTCCTTGGCGTGGCCAACCCCGCCGCGCGCAGCTCCAACAACGCTTCTTCGAGACAATACTCTTGACGGCTTGGGGCCCCGGCGCGGACTTCCTGCGCGACGAGCATGGCGCATTGCACGAGGTGCGTTCTCCATTACCTAATTATTTTTCCCAACGCTTCCCCCGTACTCTCGTCCTTGGCGTGGCCAACCCCGCCGCGCGCAGCTCCAACAACGCTTCTTCGAGACAATACTCTTGACGGCTTGGGGCCCCGGCGCGGACTTCCTGCGCGACGAGCATGGCGCATTGCACGAGGTGCGTTCTCCATTACCTAATTATTTTTCCCAATGCTTCCCCCGTACTCTCGTCCTTGGCGTGGCCAACCCCGCCGCGCGCAGCTCCAACAACGCTTCTTCGAGACAATACTCTTGACGGCGTGGGGCCCCTGCGCGGATTTCCTGCGCGACGAGCATGGTGCATTGCACGAGGTGCGTTCTCCATTACCTAATTATTTTTCCCAACGCTTCCCCCGTACTCTCGTCCTTGGCGTGGCCAACCCCGCCGCGCGCAGCTCCAACAACGCTTCTTCGAGACAATACTCTTGACGGCGTGGGGCCCCTGCGCGGACTTCCTGCGCGACGAGCACGGCGCATTGCACGAGGTGCGTTCTCCATTACCTAATTATTTTTCCCAACGCTTCCCCCGTACTCTCGTCCTTGGCGTGGCCAACCCCGCCGCGCGCAGCTCCAACAACGCTTCTTCGAGACAATACTCTTGACGGCGTGGGGCCCCTGCGCGGACTTCCTGCGCGACGAGCACGGCGCATTGCACGAGGTGCGTTCTCCATTACCTAATTATTTTTCCCAACGCTTCCCCCGTACACTCGTCCTTGGCGTGGCCAACCCCGCCGCGCGCAGCTCCAACAACGCTTCTTCGAGACAATACTCTTGACGGCGTGGGGCCCCTGCGCGGACTTCCTGCGCGACGAGCACGGCGCATTGCACGAGGTGCGTTCTCCATTACCTAATTATTTTTCCCAAAGCATCCCCCGTACTCTCGTCCTTGGCGTGGCCAACCCCGCCGCGCGCAGCTCCAACAACGCTTCTTCGAGACAATACTCTTGACGGCGTGGGGCCCCTGCGCGGATTTCCTGCGCGACGAGCATGGCGCATTGAACGAGGTTCGTTCTCCATTACCTAATTATTTTTCCCAACGCTTCCCCCGTACTCTCGTCCTTCGCGTGGCCAACCCCGCCGCGCGCAGCTCCAACAACGCTTCTTCGAGACAATACTCTTGACGGCTTGGGGCCCCGGCGCGGACTTCCTGCGCGACGAGCAGGGCGCCCTGCACGAGGTGCGTTCTCCATTACCTAATTATTTTTCCCAACGCTTCCCCCGTACTCTCGTCCTTGGCGTGGCCAACCCCGCCGCGCGCAGCTCCAACAACGCTTCTTCGAGACAATACTCTTGACGGCTTGGGGCCCCGGCGCGGACTTCCTGCGCGACGAGCATGGCGCATTGCACGAGGTGCGTTCTCCATTACCTAATTATTTTTCCCAACGCTTCCCCCGTACTCTCGTCCTTGGCGTGGCCAACCCCGCCGCGCGCAGCTCCAACAACGCTTCTTCGAGACAATACTCTTGACGGCGTGGGGCCCCTGCGCGGATTTCCTGCGCGACGAGCACGGCGCATTGCACGAGGCGCGTTCTCCATTACCTAATTATTTTTCCCAACGCTTCCCCCGTACACTCGTCCTTGGCGTGGCCAACCCCGCCGCGCGCAGCTCCAACAACGCTTCTTCGAGACAATACTCTTGACGGCGTGGGGCCCCTGCGCGGACTTCCTGCGCGACGAGCATGGCGCATTGCACGAGGTGCGTTCTCCATTACCTAATTATTTTTCCCAACGCTTCCCCCGTACTCTCGTCCTTGGCGTGGCCAACCCCGCCGCGCGCAGCTCCAACAACGCTTCTTCGAGACAATACTCTTGACGGCGTGGGGCCCCGGCGCGGACTTCCTGCGCGACGAGCATGGCGCATTGCACGAGGTGCGTTCTCCATTACCTAATTATTTTTCCCAACGCTTCCCCCGTACTCTCGTCCTTGGCGTGGCCAACCCCGCCGCGCGCAGCTCCAACAACGCTTCTTCGAGACAATACTCTTGACGGCGTGGGGCCCCGGCGCGGACTTCCTGCGCGACGAGCATGGCGCATTGCACGAGGTGCGTTCTCCATTACCTAATTATTTTTCCCAACGCTTCCCCCGTACTCTCGTCCTTGGCGTGGCCAACCCCGCCGCGCGCAGCTCCAACAACGCTTCTTCGAGACAATACTCTTGAAGGCGTGGGGCCCCGGCGCGGACTTCCTGCGCGACGAGCACGGCGCATTGCACGAGGTGCGTTCTCCATTACCTAATTATTTTTCCCAACGCTTCCCCCGTACTCTCGTCCTTGGCGTGGCCAACCCCGCCGCGCGCAGCTCCAACAACGCTTCTTCGAGACAATACTCTTGACGGCGTGGGGCCCCTGCGCGGATTTCCTGCGCGACGAGCATGGCGCATTGCACTAGGTGCGTTCTCCATTACCTAATTATTTTTCCCAACGCTTCCCCCGTACTCTCGTCCTTGGCGTGGCCAACCCCGCCGCGCGCAGCTCCAACAACGCTTCTTCGAGACAATACTCTTGACGGCGTGGGGCCCCTGCGCGGATTTCCTGCGCGACGAGCATGGCGCATTGCACGAGGTGCGTTCTCCATTACCTAATTATTTATCCCAACGCTTCCCCCGTACTCTCGTCCTTGGCGTGGCCAACCCCGCCGCGCGCAGCTCCAACAACGCTTCTTCGAGACAATACTCTTGACGGCGTGGGGCCCCTGCGCGGATTTCCTGCGCGACGAGCATGGCGCATTGCACTAGGTGCGTTCTCCATTACCTAATTATTTTTCCCAACGCTTCCCCCGTACTCTCGTCCTTGGCGTGGCCAACCCCGCCGCGCGCAGCTCCAACAACGCTTCTTCGAGACAATACTCTTGACGGCGCGGGGCCCCTGCGCGGACTTCCTGCGCGACGAGCACGGCGCATTGCACGAGGTGCGTTCTCCATTACCTAATTATTTTTCCCAACGCTTCCCCCGTACTCTCGTCCTTGGCGTGGCCAACCCCGCCGCCCGCAGCTCCAACAACGCTTCTTCGAGACAATACTCTTGACGGCTTGGGGCCCCGGCGCGGACATCCTGCGCGACGAGCACGGCGCATTGCACAAGGTGCGTTCTCCATTACCTAATTATTTTTTCCCAACGCTTCCCCGCGCTCTCGTCCTTCACGTGGCCAACCCCGCCGCGCGCTGCTCCAACAACGCTTCTTCGAGACAATACTCTTGACGGCGTGGGGCCCCGGCGCGGACATCCTGCGCGACGAGCACGGCGCATTGCACGAGGTGCGTTCTCCATTACCTAATTATTTTTTCCCAACGCTTCCCCGCGCTCTCGTCCTTCGCGTGGCCAACCCCGCCGCGCGCTGCTCCAACAACGCTTCTTCGAGACAATACTCTTGACGGCTTAGGGCCCCGGCGCGGACTTCCTGCGCGACGAGCACGGCGCATTGCACGAGGTGCGTTCTCCATTACCTAATTATTTTTTCCCAACGCTTCCCCGCGCTCTCGTCCTTCGCGTGGCCAACCCCGCCGCGCGCTGCTCCAACAACGCTTCTTCGAGACAATACTCTTGACGGCTTGGGGCCCCGGCGCGGACATCCTGCGCGACGAGCACGGCGCATTGCACGAGGTGCGTTCTCCATTACCTAATTATTTTTTCCCAACGCTTCCCCGCGCTCTCGTCCTTCGCGTGGCCAACCCCGCCGCGCGCTGCTCCAACAACGCTTCTTCGAGACAATACTCTTGACGGCTTGGGGCCCCGGCGCGGACATCCTGCGCGACGAGCACGGCGCATTGCACGAGGTGCGTTCTCCATTACCTAATTATTTTTTCCCAACGCTTCCCCCGTACTCTCGTCCTTGGCGTGGCCAACCCCGCCGCGCGCTGCTCCAACAACGCTTCTTCGAGACAATACTCTTGACGGCGTGGGGCCCCTGCGCGGACTTCCTGCGCGACGAGCACGGCGCATTGCACGAGGTGCGTTCTCCATTACCTAATTATTTTTTCCAAACGCTTCCCCGCGCTCTCGTCCTTCGCGTGGCCAACCCCGCCGCGCGCTGCTCCAACAACGCTTCTTCGAGACAATACTCTTGACGGCGTGGGGCCCCTGCGCGGACATCCTGCGCGACGAGCACGGCGCATTGCACGAGGTGCGTTCTCCATTACCTAATTATTTTTTCCCAACGCTTCCCCGCGCTCTCGTCCTTCGCGTGGCCAACCCCGCCGCGCGCTGCTCCAACAACGCTTCTTCGAGACAATACTCTTGACGGCGTGGGGCCCCGGCGCGGACTTCCTGCGCGACGAGCACGGCGCATTGCACAAGGTGCGTTCTCCATTACCTAATTATTTTTTCCCAACGCTTCCCCGCGCTCTCGTCCTTCGCGTGGCCAACCCCGCCGCGCGCTGCTCCAACAACGCTTCTTCGAGACAATACTCTTGACGGCTTGGGGCCCCGGCGCGGACATCCTGCGCGACGAGCACGGCGCATTGCACGAGGTGCGTTCTCCATTACCTAATTATTTTTCCCAACGCTTCCCCGCGCTCTCGTCCTTCGCGTGGCCAACCCCGCCGCGCGCTGCTCCAACAACGCTTCTTCGAGACAATACTCTTGACGGCTTGGGGCCCCGGCGCGGACATCCTGCGCGACGAGCACGGCGCATTGCACGAGGTGCGTTCTCCATTACCTAATTATTTTTTCCCAACGCTTCCCCGCGCTCTCGTCCTTCGCGTGGCCAACCCCGCCGCGCGCTGCTCCAACAACGCTTCTTCGAGACAATACTCTTGACGGCTTGGGGCCCCGGCGCGGACATCCTGCGCGACGAGCACGGCGCATTGCACGAGGTGCGTTCTCCATTACCTAATTATTTTTCCCAACGCTTCCCCGCGCTCTCGTCCTTCGCGTGGCGAACCCCGCCGCGCGCTGCTCCAACAACGCTTCTTCGAGACAATACTCTTGACGGCTTGGGGCCCCGGCGCGGACATCCTGCGCGACGAGCACGGCGCATTGCACGAGGTGCGTTCTCCATTACCTAATTATTTTTCCCAACGCTTCCCCGCGCTCTCGTCCTTCGCGTGGCCAACCCCGCCGCGCGCTGCTCCAACAACGCTTCTTCGAGACAATACTCTTGACGGCTTGGGGCCCCGGCGCGGACATCCTGCGCGACGAGCACGGCGCATTGCACAAGGTGCGTTCTCCATTACCTAATTATTTTTCCCAACGCTTCCCCGCGCTCTCGTCCTTCGCGTGGCCAACCCCGCCGCGCGCTGCTCCAACAACGCTTCTTCGAGACAATACTCTTGACGGCTTGGGGCCCCGGCGCGGACATCCTGCGCGACGAGCACGGCGCATTGCACGAGGTGCGTTCTCCATTACCTAATTATTTTTTCCCAACGCTTCCCCGCGCTCTCGTCCTTCGCGTGGCCAACCCCGCCGCGCGCTGCTCCAACAACGCTTCTTCGAGACAATACTCTTGACGGCTTGGGGCCCCGGCGCGGACATCCTGCGCGACGAGCACGGCGCATTGCACGAGGTGCGTTCTCCATTACCTAATTATTTTTCCCAACGCTTCCCCGCGCTCTCGTCCTTCGCGTGGCCAACCCCGCCGCGCGCTGCTCCAACAACGCTTCTTCGAGACAATACTCTTGACGGCGTGGGGCCCCGGCGCGGACTTCCTGCGCGACGAGCATGGCGCATTGCACGAAGTGCGTTCTTTATTCCGCCATTTGTTGTTTCTTTATGCGGCCACGCTTTTGATCAATGTTTTGGTATTTCCGAGCGCATAAACCTTCAAGAGTCGTAAGGGGCCTTGTGTCCGTTAAGGGCTCACAGAGAGTCACAAGTTGAAAGTCTCTCTTATGTCTGTACTAGGACGAAGCGCTTTTGTTACCCTAACTGTTCATCCTTTGCGCCTCTGCCTTAGGGTCACCCTTCACGCACACTTGTGGGGTAGGTGGATACGGCACCACTCCGCTATTAGTTTTGTTTCGAATGAGAAAAGATGAGCAGTTATGGTTAGCAGAAAGGAGAGAAAGGATGAGCATCAAGGGTAGCAAAAGCTTTTCGGCCTAGTTCAGGACTCATCAGACAGGCTTTCAGCCTGTGACGCTGTATGAACAATGTGCTTTGTAGGTTCGTACAGCCGATGCGCCAAGTAAGCTACGGTTATGCAATGATGTTGCACCGAGCAGGCAGCGACGTTGTTGCACAGAGGAAGAGAATACCTCGTTCAAGAACACTACTCAACGGCATCTAGCCGTGAAGCATGTTTTGCGTCCATTAAGGGCTATTCAATGATCTAAAGGCCATTAAATGTCCTATGTGTGGCGCGTGGGGTCTTGTCTTTACGAATATCACACGGTATTTCGCGTCGTTCTCGAGCATGCCACTAGAAGTCGCATGATCGCCAGTACTGCTCGATACAGTCGCGGTCAAGCGACTCCTGGCGGCACGACGGAGAACGACGCGAAATACCGTGAGATGGTCCATCCTGAAGACAAGACCCCACGCGCCAAGAAACAAAAACCCAAGTATATAAAAAATGTTAGATACTGCAGGTGAATTATTACGAAATATTTTTAAAATGTCAATATGAATGTCTTCTGAAATATTCAAAAGCAGGATATTTTTAAAAACCAATAAGATATTCAAAACCTGAGATTACGTAAGTCAGGTTTATATCACAACATTGTTATAAATGTGTTGGGCATGTTAAATACGATCTATTCACAAAGGAGCATTTTTAATATGATGTGAGACATAGGAACGAATCATGATAAATTAAAAATATATCCCTTGCGAGACTTTCAGATTCTTTGTACCACGTGGTTCTTATACATTCTTTTAGCCTACTACCAAGCCAACTAAACACAATATTTTTTATGATTTAGTGTAAGTTAATTGCTTTACGTTTATGGACTTGATACGTTATGTTGAAACGTTATGTTTTATTAATTGATTACTGCGTGTCCAAGACGTTTTTACATTTATTCTTAACCAACTGTATTGAGAATGGGGCGTTGAGGCGATGACCGAAATGTCACGTGAATAACTTAGTTATATAGAAATCCCACCATATATTTATCGACAAATGTCATCATTTTTAATTCGCCTACATGTCCTAGAAGATAATAACATTAATTTCTTAACCAACCAGAAATGAAACGGAGCATTCAGGTAATGGACAGAAATGTCACGTGAATAAATTTTTAGTATAGTGCGATTTTTCTAACTCTGCCCTTCAAACTCCTATGGCCACGATGTAATATCATACGGCATTTCGCGTCTTTCTCCATCGTACCGCTAGAAGTCGCACGATCGCAAGCACTGCTTGATACGGTCGCAATCATGCGATGTTTGGCGGCACGATTGAGAACGTCGTGAAATACCGTGACATATTCCATCGAGAAGACGGGCCTCGAGGGACAAAGTTAGAAAAACCGCAGTAAATATGAGATACGTCCCCACATTTTTATTAGCAGTCGCGGTTCGTGGTTTTATATACAGGGAAGGCTGCAAATGCATTGCATTACATTTCATTACATTAGAGTGCATTGCATTGCCTATATTGTATTTCTATTAATAAATCGTATACAGATTCAAGGGAATAGCGCTCCTACCGCGTATCGGGAAAACTAGTTCAAGCGCAATGCTAGCCGCTGAACGGCATAGTAATGCCATCTGGTGAGCACGCCCTTCTTCAGATCTCAGACCCCACCCTTGAAGGCTGCCTCTCAAGAGCCTTTCGTCCGCCGGTAAGCCGGTGCAGTGATGCGTGACGTCATTGCCTCCTCGCCTCCACAGGCCTTATGGCGGAATGAAGTGGGAGACTACCGCTTCTCTCTTCCCTGTCTACAGCTTCAAATGCGTTACGGACGGCCATTAACGAACCGACAAAGAACATTTTTGATATGATTGTTATATAATATAACCCAGAAATCCATTATTAATAAATAAATATTACTCGTTCACTTTACATTTGCAGACGGAGCGCTGCGATCTGTTTACATGAAGTCACCGCCGACTGAATGAGAAACGCGTGACTGCAGTAGATACTGACCGTTTAATATAATATAGATGGCGGTGAGCAGCACACAGAACCCCGGCGGGGCAAGAACATAACCTTTAAGCAGTAGATAAGTGCAAAGAAAAAATAAAAATATTGTACGGGAATGTTGTGAATAACGAGTGGTGTGACCTATTGTATTGTATATTACCTCAATTATTTAAGGGCGCGACTCCAGCTGTCAGAAAGACATAATTCGCCAGCTGTGTCCGTAGCGCTTGTTCTGTCTTCGGAGACAGCTGATTGGTTAGATGCTGATTGACATCGGGACCATTCGTGTATTCTCGGTTGTGTGTTCGGGCCTTCACTTTCAAAACAACATTAGTTCCTAATTCTGCCGTCTGCAAATGTAAAGTGAACGAGTAATACATGTTTAAACATATTTTTAAATTTCTTTTGGAGGGCGATTTCTCTAGGAGAGGCTCCGCCTTACAGCCTTTAATGACGAGCCGTGCCTGATTATTAGCATAACGCGATAATCTTTAATTCGTCTAGAAGTTTGTAAGCTGCGTTCTGAGCCAGCGTGCATTGCAGGTGATGGGCTTCCTGCACACGATGCGGCCGGCGCGCGCCGCCTACTGGGTGACGCGCCACCTGCCGTGGGCGTCGGCGGCGGCGCTGGCGGCGGCGCTGGCGGCGGTGGGCGGCGCCCCGCGCATGCGCGCCTCGGCGCACGGCCGCGCGCTGGCGTGCCACGCCGCCTGCCTGCTGCTCTTCAACGCGCTGCAGCTCGCCTACGCCCTCACCACCAGCGGCGACGTCGACGCCGGCGCGCCCGTGGACCAGGCGCCCCTGGCTGCGCGCTGCCTCGCCTTCGGTCAGCACATCTCGCTTTTACTTTCCTATATATATATATAGGAATATATATATATATATATATATATATATATATATATATATATTCCTTTACTTTACTATAGATAGATAGATAGATAGATAGATAGATAGATAGATAGATAGATAGATAGATAGATAGATAGATAGGTAGATAGATAGATAGATAGATAGATATAGATATATACGAAGTAGTTAGAGGGATCGTTTTCATTTCCGCCTTTGTGCATAAGGCGGAAATGAAAACGATCCCTCTAACTACTTCGTAACTCTAACTACTTCGTAACTCTAACTACATCGTAACTCTACCTACTTCGTACTCTAACTAATTCGTACTCTAACTACTTCGCACTCTAACTCTAACTACTTCGTACCTCTAACTACTTAGTACGAAGTAATATACGTAGTATAGGGAAAGTTGTGTAATGTTACGTAATGGTGCGCGAAAAAACGGCAAATTTTCGGCAGGAAAAAATCCATTGCCGGGCTCTGACAACGAAAACGAGGAACAATCCAGTTGCTAAATTAAGAAAAAAAATCCCCTAACACGTGGTGTAGCCAGAATCCCTCTTTTGTGGGTCCTTGATACCGTAAAATCAATTGAAAGCAAAACATACGTCTGTCCGTCCGTCCGTGTGAACACTACTAGCGCCTAAACCAGACCTGCATAACGCCTGCTCCCGCGGGCATTCTGCACTTGCGAGCTGATCGTCTGCCCGTGGCAGCGCCGAAAGTGCAAGAAGTGGGGAGTAGGAAGCTTTGCGGGGAGGGGAGAAGTCTGACGTTGCACGACGCGGCGCGTAGATTGAATGCCTGGACGTCTAATAATGATCCATGCTTCAAAATTAAATGCCCATTTGTTTAAATGGATTATGTCTAGTATTTTAAGTTACCAGGGTCTTAATTCACTGTTTACGTTCTGTGCACTACTGTGTATCCACCTTTTTGTCCACCACTTTATGTATTTTCATTTTCTATTTTTTTTAAAGAAAATAACATGCTCATTGTGACTCTTAAGCATTATTTTAAAGTATATGCTTATGTATAAGAAAAAATATTATTTAATTCTATCTAACAAAAATTGTAATTCAATAATTGATTGTTCACCAGGAATGTTATAATCTCCAAATCATAGGAAAATGAACAAAATCATGAGAGCAATCTTTCACATCAAGATTGACATAAAAATAGAATATGTGGCAATTCCAAAAAGGGTAATGTTTAATAGCACATTTGTGACCATTTTCCCCATTATGAAACTGAATAAAAGAGATCAACGAGCAAACTTCTGTGACGATATGTTACGGACAATCATAAAGTAATCATGGGTATTGGTTAAATAGAAAAAAGGGCTTTATATTTTGAAATGATCTCGTAAACAACTCTACACTCTTGTCAGAAATTAGAACAGAAAAAAATCATGACTTTTTTAAGAACAATATGTTTTTGCTTTGAGAGAACCGTCTTATTCAATTAAACATAGCTAATAAAAATAGTTTATTGCTGTCATCATCAAACAAAAACAATTTAGTATCAAAATTTTGCGTTTAGCACAACACTAAATTTGTGATTACATCGTAGCAAAGCGAATTACATTATAAGCCCTAAAAGCAATTATAATACTTGGTGTCGAAATCTAATATGCATAATTCGTTGTAGTTTCATATTTCGCCCTGTCATATACCGAGAACAAACATTTGCAATATAATACAAAAGACAATATTACTTGATCTGTATATGACCGTCATGTTCTTGCCGATTGCTCTCTAAATTTAAGCGCTATCTTTCGAATTGCGCATTCTGATTGGTGGTCCCCACTCCTAGATTGGGTCTCATCCCCACCCTTCATCGATTTTCTCATTTGCTCCCGAGTTGCCCGCACGCAGCTCCTCAGGTCAGTGAAAGTGCAAAATGCTGTGCAGGTCTGGCCTAAACCATACGTAGGTGAGTACTATTCCAGGCGCGTCAACTACTGGGATCATTAGTCCCGTAAGTGTAGTGCGTGTTATTTCTCAGAAGGTGGTGGCGGTGTTCTTTTCCCCGCTGGATACCGAGATCTCCCACCAACGGGGCACTGCCACAGCCGGGAAAAGCTCTAAGCTCCCGACCGGTCTCTCGGTATATGTGGTAGTAGTGCATGTTAGTGTGTATGTGTGTATAAGAGGAGGGTATTTGTGCGTGTTTTTTTCTCGGGAGGTGGCGGTAATCTTTTCCCCGCTGGATGGCGAGATCTGCCGCCGACCTACCGTTGACTAGCGGGCTTTTCCCCCAACCAAGTATCTCCCACCAGCGGGGCACCGCCCCAGCCGGGACAAGTTGTAAGCTCCCGACCGGTCTCCCGGCATGTGTGGTAGTGTAGTGCATGTTAGTGTGTGTGTGTGTGTAAGAGGAGAGGATATGTCAAGGAAGAGGAAGGAAAGATCGCGCGCGGTCCGTGGCCAGTTCCTTAGAGTGCCGAAAGGTATCTCATTTGTTATTAGGCGAGTAAAAGGGCATTTGCAGAGTGGGATAGTGTTCCAACAGTGCAAGAGGCATTGAAGGGTGTCAAGATGCATTATGATACTTAGAGACAGTGGACCAGGGGGCCGTCACGGGGTAGGGAAACCTTCACACCTCCCACCACTTTCTCGTATAAACGCTGGCGGGGACGCCCGGGGACGCCTGACTGGGTCCGCCATATCCGGGCCCGGAAATTACGTACGACTACTGGGATCAACAGTACCCTCTAGCGACCATTTCTGACAACTACCGAAGAGAACGTAACTTCCTGTTTCTATGTTTTGAAATTTATGATTGTGGTGAACCGTTTCACGAAGAGTGGCTGTGCAAAACGAATGCCCTTTTGTGGATATCTTTGTTGAGAGGATCGGAGAGGATACCCTTTGTTTCTTCCCTGCAAAATGCCACGACAGAGGCGATGCCAAATCTGTTTGCTTTTCCCAGCGATGTTCAAAGGTAATTGTGTTTAATACGTGCTCGATATGTTAATCTTATATTTTTATAATATTATATTGTTCATGCTTTTATAATTATTATTATTAATATTATTAGTACGATAATTTTCACATTTTTATGAATGTATTTCTATTACCATCACTATATTTTTTGTGGAATAAATAGAAGACGATATTATTAATAATTTTTTAAATATAACTTCAGGTGTATTAAGGGGCTGAAGGCAATTGAGAGGATCGGAGAGGATACCCTTTTCTTCCCTGCAAAATGCCACGACAGAGGCAGTGTTGGTTGCCAAATTGCTGCAAGGCCAAATCTGTTTGCTTTCCCCAACGATGTTTGAAAGGTAATTGTGTTTAACACATGTGCTCGATATGTTAATCTTACATTTTTATAAAATTAAATTATATTGTTCATGCTTTTATCATTATTATTATTATTAGTAGTAGTAGTAGTAGTAGTACGATAGAAATACATTCATAAAAATGTGAAAATTATTACCATCACTATATTTTTTTGTGGAATAAATAGAAGATGATGATAATATTATTGATAATTTTGTTAATGTAACTTCAGGTGTATAAAGTAGCTGAAGGCAATTGGCGTCCTGATGGCTTCTTGTTCATGGCGCACTGTAACTAGTGGTCGATATGTGTGCGTAGATCATTTTACACCACACATGATTAGCGCCTCTAGGAGAGTGCTGTGTAACGCAGTACCAACTCTCTTTTCTGATGTATGTCCTGAGGTACCTGACAGGATGCTCAGGGCATTCTTGTAGAGTGTACCAGAGGAGAGAGGTAAAGTATTCACTGTTTACAGTTATTGCACATTTGCTTTTAGGATGTTACGAGCACATTTTAATTTAACATTATTTTTTTGTCTCTAGTCTTTTCCTTTCATTCAAGTGAACAGAGCTTGCAAACTTTGGGTTTGGACTGGACCAGGCTGTCTTCAGGTATTGTGAAATCCACCAAACAATGGTGATTACATTCTTGTAATGGATGACATTACAATTTCTGAGCACAAAAATTGAATAAGCTGCTCAGAAATTCTGTGAAAAACATTTGTTGCATCTTGTAAACATTACTTGAAGCAAGTACCATTAAAATTGTATTAAATTCAATGAAATTAGCAAAACATACTTTAAAGATGACAGAAAGAAGTAAAAAGTGACTTGGTAGTCAAAATCGATGAAAAATGCAAAAAAGGGCATATAAAAATGGGTCATTTCCTTTTGTTATAACAAGAGCTGGGAAGTTAATGCAATTGCAAGTTTTTTGTCAATGGTCATATTTCCCTGAAATTGTAAAATGTGTGTTTCATGGCAAAATATTGGAAATAAAATAAGAAATTATTTGCATATACTGCATACCTTGTGTTTTCAGAGCTTTTTGGCATATAAATGAATGTTTTTTCATATTGTTCGACTTCTTCGCTAAAATAACACAAAACCATAAATTTCCAAGTAAAAAATTTGTATTAATACAAAGCATGAAATTTCCTGTTGCTTCAAATATGTTAGTACAATGAGTAGATACTTTGTTTTTAATTTGCATATTCCCTGTCTCTGGGTGGCAAAAATATGTAATCTTGTTAAATATCTTTTTATGACCAAACATTTTTGTGGCATATTTGTATGCATATTTCAGTGCTAAAAGCTTGCATAAGCTTCCCAGTTCTAGTTATAACATAAAATGAATATCTATACTAAAAGGTACTGGTCTAAAGTGAAAAGATAAGGAATTACATTTCGTTGAAATCCACCCTCTAGTAATTAGCCTCCTCTGTTGATAGTGAACTCGGATGCAGTGAATTCTCAGTTATAGTGAGCTTAAGTCATTGGTCCTGTTTCATTTACATTACAAATAAGCATAAGCAATCCCTTACTTTGTGAATGCCTGCACAGGAAAACAGTTGTTGAATGGCGCTGATGAACATAAACTAGTGTTATACAGAATAAACTTTGTATTATTGTTTGATAATTGTCCATCACGTTTAATAATTTAGATTTGTCATTTAAAAATGAAGAGAACTCAAGTTCTACAGCTGAAAGAAGCTTTTATTTATTTATTTTTAATGAGGTCCATTCACTAGCCAAATCAAACAAAAAGAAACTATCCTCATTATCTTCATGTATTTTTGAAGTATTTTAAGTATTTCTTTTTTAAATACACCTATTTTATGTATTTAAATACTGCCCAGCCCTGTCTACATTTTATTTGCAATGTATTACATATTCTTTTAAAATTATTCATGAAAGATTAGAAAGACATTTAGTTCAAATGTACATGGTTAATCTAATTTATAGAACTTACAGAATTCACTCCACAAAATATTATTAAAGTTTGTCTCCAGTTTTTCCTCTCATGTTGGATGGGGTTTTTACCAGAACTAAGCAATATTAAAACAAAAGGCACAGATCCATATTGGAATGTTTGAAACAATGCTCAGTAACTCGCAGATTTGTAAATGGTCAATTGTGTGAAAAAGATTAAAGAACTTGTTTTCAGCCACACAAATGTATAAAATTTGTTTACTGGCTAATCTGCAAGCTACAGTATTTGTCCATCCTAGTTATGCAAGAGAAGCATTCGATTAAGACATTATTTTACTAAAAACTTTGGCGTGTATTGTAGGTCATAGTTGAACAGTATTAGTACATATTTATGTTAATATTATGTATATCATTCCATATAAATCTGAGCATGAATAAGAGCTTGCACTGTAACAAGTGGGCAAATACATAAGTACATATTTACTACATATCAATGTATTGACAGTATATGAATTCAATTTACACGTTTTGTATTTACAAATCTTAGTATGTTGATTCATTTCAGTGCTTTGAATCTTGGGCCAAAGGGTTTTGAGATTAATTGATAGGATCTTACTTATCTATGTTTGTATGTTGTGACTAGAAAAGTTCAAGTCGATCACTCAATTGTATTTTCCTTTTTAAACTCTTACTTGTTTGGTAACGGTGCATTTTATACATTTCACATTGCAACTCACTTTAGGCTTATTGCAATATCCATATATCTGTGTGTTTTTTAATTGTCATCACTGTATGCCAATGAATTATGCTATGTTTTTGCTGCTTTTTATAATTTCTTTTTGAATAGATTGTCAGGGTTTAAATATGTATGTAGGGAGCCAACAGAAAGTTGAATTAGTGATATTTCACAATTTTTGGATGTATGTGTATTGTGCCTTTGTATTATGTCTTTGTATTATTCCATGTTTAATTTGAAAATAAATGTTAAAATGTGAAATCACTTTCGTTTATTTTGCATGTTTATCCTAGATTTCTTTCCCTGCCTTCAAATTCCTAAATCGTGTAACATTTATTTTGTTCTTAATTCATCTGCAAATCATATGTACTTATAAATACATTCAAAAGTCAATATAAATAATATTGGAAGTGAAACCGAGCTGTACTCTCTGACACCGGGGTCGTCTTCGCTACTCGTTTTGAGTGGGTCGTCGTGATTGGCTGATTCGTATTCCCGGCATATTTTTAAAGCTTCAACGCTATTAGGGCCCGGGAATGGCGGCGTCCCCCACTCTCTCTGTCGGTTCCCCCCACCAGGTCAAATAAGAGCTCGCCAATATACATTGAGTGCCGTCTCTGTTATATACTCTCTGCAGTGGACAATGCAGAATCAAGAACGGAGAGAGCACGGAGCCTGGAGAAGGGTCTAGAGAAATTACTAATGAAAAATATTGAAGAAAACCATTGAAAATAATTGATTTTTTAAGGGCAAATAAAGATTTTGAAATTTTCAGTTCGTGCTGTTAATGTATTTTGCTGTATCTATTAATAAAATCAATCATTGTGGGGAATTTCTATTTAATTTCGACATCATTGGAAATAGTGAATCTCTGATAAAGCAAACCAAAAGTGTTAGTCCCCAGAAGTTTACTATAACCGAAGACAACTCTATATGAAATTAAATCATTGCTAGATGTGCAGTGAAAAGCAGTACCAATTATCTATATCGATTAGCTATATGGCATAACCGAAGAAATTTACGGTGGAACTATAGTGTAGGCAGTTGACGTGTCAGTGGGTGGATGATAATGTGTGTGTGTATATATATATATATATATATATATATATATATATATATGTATATATATATGTATATATATATACACATACAGATATATAGGCACAGAGGAGCAGGAAAACAATTATTTTAGCGTTACAAATGTATAAGGGATGGAAAAAAAAGCGTAATGTATTTGATTTATGTTTGAAATTTAAAGTTATAAATGATTTGCACGACTGTTCCAATAAAACTTAGCTTCATTTATGCACCAAATAGAAATGTCCTATACAGCATTTCTTTTTTTTTGTTTATCATACTAATCGAATTAGTTAAAAATTAATATTAATCTCGAACTTCTGCACAGGTTTCACTGCGTACTTCTTGCAGACCGCAGCTGGATGGTGGCTTACTGCCGTGTGTATAAATATGGCACATGGTTTCAGGTAAGCTCACTATAGAAAATAAACGCTGTAGTTTCCTTATATATATTGTGACCGTACTTACCTTTGCTGGCTCACGGTTACACATATCATAAAATTTTTTATGTATGGGTACAGGAGTTCTTTAAGGGGGTTACTTTAATCTACAGTATCTGGATTCAAAGGCCTACTATCATATAAACAAAATTTATTAGAACAAAAGAACAATAAGACATCATTACATTACCAACATAGCTTGCATCATTGCTTTGATCATAATTCTATGGTTCATTCTGTACATCTCTAACCTTCCCACCATTACATTATCATTCCCGCTTATGCAACTTCCAACCCTTTGGAAAAACTACGTGCCATTCATATGCTACTACGCACATCATTACTTTCAACGTTACACAGTGAGCATCCTGAACTGGCGTTTCATTTAATTTCCCTTCTATTTGTTCACAATTAGAATTACTTATCTGATCGTTACGATCGTCGATTTCTACGTGACGCGTTGCTGCCCGTTCCGCCTGAGGCCGGGAGGTAACCTTGATGCCCGCGATGCTCCGTCTGCCCACGTGTCACCGCAGCCCGTTTCCAATCCACCGGCGTCGCCTCCCCACGGTTTCTTTCTTCACACGATGACTTTAATCGTATCAGCTCAGCAGCTCCACCGCGTAATCACACATCAGCACAGCCGCACCAACTATCATTAACCCGCATCGCCCACGTGTCCGTGCACTGTTCCCCTTTTTTTATTAAATTTCGTAATTATTCTCTCTTAAATAAGTTCACCACAATCCTTACACTCGCTTATTGCACAGTTCATCACAATTTTTCTTTCTTAAATACCTGTTGTCCCGATTACACTGGATTTCTTGTACATCAAAGCATCGCTCTCTAACCACCATTGCATACCGTCCTCACGCCATGCTGCTCAACCGCCAACTGTCGCTTTTGCGCGGTCAGACCGATCAGTTCCCACTACCCCGTGCGCTCGTTCACGACTCTGTCGATCCGTTCCGCCGCGGTTCCTCACTCTGCGCGCTACTTTTGAATGTGGTGGAGCGCCTATTCTTTGTGTTTTGACCAATACGGTCAAAATATATATATATATATATATATATATATATATATATATATATATATATATATAATAGAGTTATATGCATAGGAAAGTGTATTTATATTATACTATATAGTATATAGTATAATATAAATACACTTTCCTATACATATTTCCTACTGCATATAACTCTATTATATGCAATTTCTCTCAATCTGGAGTATGCCTCAGTGGTCTGATGGTGGGATTGAATAAATTAGTTTTGGGAAAATGTCAACGTATTTTTGTTTAAGTACCTGTACTTTAAGACCACTGATGCATACCCGGAACGGGGCATTGCGCAGCAATTTATTTCGGATAAATTCAACATTAAGAGCCTAGCTGACAGAAGGAAGCTGATCATATTTTTTTCCTTTATTAAATTCTTCGTAATATTTATGTCCAGGTGGTCATGATCCGGTCTCACTGTTGATTCCATGGCATGCACCAAGCTCTTACAAGCCTCTGTATAACTTCACTTCTGCAAGTTTATTGTAAACTCTCCTCTGTATAAACACGCATAATAGACGTAGACAATGTTAATAATTTCCATTGTACTGATATTCATTTATTTGCAGACTAATTGCTCGATTAGTCATTCTAGCCGCCATTACAAACTAGAGTGTTTATTTTTCATTGTAAGCCTGCAATTGTGTGTATAACTGCTGACTTTATCAATTATATATTAATAAATATACGTTTATTGGAAAATGGTAATCACTGTCGACCCGTTCATATGTCCGAGAAGTTGGTTACATTTATTTGAGACAATTGTGAACTGCTATTAAAATTATCCTTTCAAATTAAGAAATACATTTCGGTTTGCTAACATTTTAGCACTTATGAGTACTTATGTGTGTCCGCATGGATTTTGTGTTTCCCTTAGGATGGAGCAGGGGCGGGGGGCTAAGTACGTATGTGTGTCAACGTTTATCGTGTGTTTGGCGTAAGATGGAGCACGGAAGGGGGGTGGGTACTTGTGTCCACGTGCATTGTGTGTTTGGCGTAAGATGGAGCACGGACGGGGGTGGGTACTTATGTATGTCCAAGTGCATTGTGTTTTTGGCGTAAGATGAAGCACGGACGAGGGTAGGTACTAATGGGTGTCCATGTGCATTGTGTGTGTGACGTAAGATGGAGCACGGACGGGGTGGGTACTTATGTGTGTCCATGTGCATTGTGTGTTTGACGTAAGATGGAGCACGGACGAGGGTGGGTACTTATGTGTGTCCATGTGCATTGTGTGTTTGACGTAAGATGGAGCACGGACGGGGGTGGGTACTTATGGGTGTCCACGTTCATTGTGTGTTTGACGTAAGATGGAGCACGGACGGGGGAGGGAACTTATGGGTGTCCACGTGCATTGTGTTTGGCGCAGGATGGAGCAGGAGCGGGGGCTGAGTACTTATGTGTCCACGTGTATTGTGCTTGGCGCAGGATGGAGCAGGGGCGGGGCGCGGGGCGCGGGCGGCGGGCGTTCCTGTGGCTGAGCCTGCTGGCCTGGGGGTCGGCGTCTGCGCTCACCGCCCTCTGCGTGGCGGTGGTGTTGGGCGCGGCCCCGCGCGGCGACGCGCTGCGATGGTTCCAGCCCAGCCTCATGGAGACACGCACCTGCTATTCGGAGATCAAGAAGCGAGGTGCGTACCACTGCTTTTATTTATTTATTTATTTATTTACGTCAAAACAGTTAAATACTGTGTGTGACGAGCTATGGAGAGGAGTGAAATTTGTTCACTTTGTCATAATTCTGTGATCTCTATCCTAAACCATATTCTGTACTGCGATTTTTGTAGGAAGAGCTCTCAAGATAACTCAAATCCCATCTTCGCGATGGAATATGTCACGGCATTTCGTGTCATTCACAGTCGTTCCGCTAGATTTCGCATGATCGCGACCGTATGAAGCAGTGCTTGCGATCATGCGACTTCTACCGGCAAGACCGAGAAAAGACGCGAAATGCCGTGACATATTCCATCGCGAAGATGGGATTTGAGTTATCTTGAGAGCTCTTCCTACAAAAATCGCAGTATAGTCGAATTTGAATACAGAAAAAGAGCGTTTTTTTTTTCAAATTTTGTTGATGAAATATCCGCTCCTATATAATAAAACCTGTTTTCAAAGTTAAAATAGCTATAAATTTGTGCCATTAGCCCTCATCATTTTCTTCATGAGAGAATAATACTTTTTGCCGCGATAATATGCAGAACGATAATTTGAATAACTATATTTCCCACTGAAATTCAGAAGACGTGCACAAATAATGAAGTTACATTTACGTGCAGAAGCAAAGCAAGGGACCGTCTCAGCATTTGCTCAAAGGACCAGGGAAACTGGACGAAAAACCTGATCGAGATGGGGGTCATTGACCCGGAAGCTGTGGTACAAAACTTGTTACATGTTCTTTAGAATTTTACAGTCCAAATGGCAAATAATTACATTAACTATTATTCTTAAAATTAATGTTGCTTTCCTTTTGATGCTCGGTATTGTCACGAATTGTGTAGAAACAGTTATGCAGCAGAAAATATTTTACTTGGGACTTAAGCTTTTCCACATTGCTTTAGCATTTTATTTGAACTTCAAGCCAAATGTGTAGAAAATAGAATCTCTCGTCGATAACAATGCAACTTCCCTGTCGATATTTTTAGGACATTGATATTTTCATGAAGTTCAATATTTTGATGCCGATGTTTTTTATTATCAATGTTTTGTGTTCGATGTTTGTGCGCGGTGCACGTGAAAATGAAAAAAATATAATGACGTAATTTTACAATAATTGTAATATATCCATAGATTAAATATTCTTCAGACGAGTGACCATTAGTAAAACTAAATAAAATCTCGCTTTTTTTAATAATGAAGCCTATATTATTTTTTTGATCATCCTATCAGATAATCCAGATTTTCTAAATTGTCCTGGTTAGTTGTTTACTAAATTCTGACAGTAAACTCTCAATTAAAATATTAATAAACGTTCATTTGTAAATTAAGTACTCCCTGCGGTATTTTCAAACGTTACTAATCCAATTTGAAAAACACTGATGTTTAGTAGCATCGATGTTCTGGTGGCCTTGTTTTCTTAACATAAATGTTTAAGTGTTGAGCATTGATATTTGAAAATCGGTGTTGTTTTTTTGGAGATGTTGCATTCTTACTCCTTGTTACAAATTGAGAGTTCTATCGTGCATTTTCAAGTATCGCGTCTTGGAAATTTATTTTTTCTCAAAACCGCTTGCCTAAGGCAGAGCAATAAAACACGGCACGCATTATTTTACATTATGGAGTGATTCTCAGCGTTGCTACTAGAGCGCAGCTCTGTCTAGACAAGATGCAGAAACCCTTAGCGCATTCCATTGTTCCAAGATCCCACCATTTTATGTCCAGTTGTCAGGAAAATTGGAACTGTGTAGTATTTCGTATGCCGAGAACCACGAATCTATCCCAAACCAATTTTATTTTCTTGAAAATCTTCATAATGTCACCAAATGTTATAATTTCCCATCAGTTTCTGATTGGTGCCTGACGGGGTTGTCGGGTGTGTTGATATTAAATGGCGGCGGTTGCGCTATTCTCTGTATCTAGGGACTCTAGACAAGCGCGTTGTAGACACGAGAATTTCCAAGAATTAGACAAATTCACAGGAAGATGCCATATTGTTTCCTTTGTTGCAACACGAGCAGAGCAGCTCTCGGTCTCCGCATTGTTTGTACAAGAATCACAGAGCATTTGCTCGTTGTCAAGAGCTGTTAGTCGTCATTAAAATGTCAGTGCATTATTGACAATCTTTGCCTATGAAATGTATGCTCCTTGGATACATACTGGTACACGCGCATTAAACATGGAGGCCCAGCTGGCGTAGTCCATTTGTTAAAAAATCACGTAAAAACAACGCCAAGGCAGGTGACGTAATATCTTTCTTGAAATATTTACTGTTTGCAAGCAGATTCTAAAGCAGGTACGTCAAACAGCGCGAGCTGCTTACGAGCCTGAGGAGCCCGGCGTTCCTACCGGAGCGGGCAACCTCCCCTGACTCCGACCTCATTTCCCCTTAAAATCCAGAAAGGGGAGTACATGCGCAAGATGAAATGGCACGAGGCTGCGAACAGTAGCTTCGTACGAAAATATGTTTGCCGGATTTTTTCTATCAAATAACCGAAAACTGTATTGTTTATATTCTTCACTACTAATGACTATTTGATGTTTATTTCCCTATTATATTCTCTCTTATAATGATTTTTATATTATAAATAGAAATATGTTTATATAATGAATGTCTTTGCTAAGCGACAGGAATATGCTTGAAAGGCAAATTCTTCCTTTTGTTTTGGTTCTGGGTTGTGTTACTAAACCATTCAGTCATTTATTGTATTTAGCAGTAATGTGAAATAAATTAACAAGTCTCTGTAAGTTAACAGTTCTTGCTTACGGACCGACAGCGCTTTTAACAGACAAGAATATGTCTGCTAAACCTTCTAACTTAAACGTGAAAAGTTCATGATTTTGTGTCACTCTGAAGTAAACAGGATTACTGAATCAAGGTACTTTTGATTTAATTTTTTTTAATTTTACTTTCAACTGAGAATTTGAAATCTGACTGATATATTATCTCATTTTAATGGATCATCACTTTGCTTTCAACAGAAAATGGTTATTAATGTTGCTAAATGTGGGGCAACAACTGTCATCTGACTTCTCGCAAAGACTGTCATGGACAGTGACTTACCGCCACTCAGGAGAGATTTGTACGATCCTTTCTTTTAGATCTCGCGCCAGTTTCCCGGGATGCAGTGCCCGCGAGCTCCAGTAAGCTTTTTGCTTTGCCCATGACGTTGGCAGCCCTGTTCTAAAGCTTCAATGCACGAAGTCTACAAGGAGGAGGCTCAACTCCGGTGGTGGGGGTATGTACGAAAAACGTCGGCAGCTACTTGAAAAATAATACAAAAAGAAACGGGCCCCTTCGCCTTCAGCGACCTCACGTGGCAATTGAAAGAACTACGAAGGCTTTCAAAACAGCCAATGGCAGCAAACTGACCCACTTGGACCAAACGAATTTTGACGATTAGTGGCCGAGAAAAGCCGAGATAAGTTCCTTCTTTCGCCGCGTGATGTCGCTGAAGGCGAAGGGGCCCGGTTTTTTTGTATTATTTTTCAAATAGCTGCCGACGTTTTTCGTACATACCCCCACCATGCCTCCAACACCGGAGTTGAGTCTCCTCGTTGTAGCCTCCATGCTTCAATGTGTTGACAACATAATTGTTCTATTTCAGGAACCAAAATCCCTCGTAGCTGTAAGACATTCCAGTCGACAGTCCAAATTTCATCTTCACAAATGGTCTCCCAAATTGCTAATGATTATTTTGATACGTTAACGTACAGGGTCACGATTTTTTTAATTACGAAAACGCGAATTTTGTTAATTATCGGTGATTGAGTGTCGTTTTTAAATGTTCTCTCCGCTATGGTCCCCTGTATTTCCATGACAGAATGATTATTTCGTGTTTCAGGACGCGTCAACGTCTATGGTCATTAGTCCCGTTAATTCATTTGATTGCTAAATTGCTCTCCGCCTGTATTATCATAGGAGGTGGCGGTTTTCTTCCCCCATTGAGGGTGAAGTTGCCTAGTGAAATCCCTATTGATTATATACTAGTTAGAAGAGATATTTGGCAGGATCTCATCAAACAGGTAGCATGCCAAGAATGTGGGGACAATGATATGACATGTTCTGTTAAGGCGGCGATATAGCTCCTTTTTCAGATTTGGGTTATTGTTCAATTTTTTGGGAGAGCGATCATCACTTTTGGTTACGGCGAGACGAAACGTTATGGTATGCTCGTTCGATCTCTGAAAAGACACAGTGTACCCCTCTTATTAGAAGATAGTATAAATAAATAAGCAATCAGGGAATAAATCGTTCAACCTTTTACCTCAGTCTCACATGAAAAGCAATGCCTTCTTTTAATCTGTATTCCACAAAATTTCACTCCTGCATTCACACCGCTTCCCGCGGCAAAATGGTTGCTCTTTGAAATGTTTCATAAAAGGCGACAAGTTATGCCAATCTTGCTAAATTAAACTGTTCTCATGGAACGTTAATGCGAGCGCACTGAAGCTCCTTCACTTGGCGGAGCGACTACTTTGAAAAACTTGTTTTGCCGTTTGAATTTGTGTTTCAATGCTGTCATTGGTTTAAAAAGAACAAACGGAAATCTGGTGTGTCTAAGTAAATTTCTCTGCGCTAGTGCTTTGGAATGGAGGCCGGTCGGTGCTACTCTCTTGCGACGAGAGATGGAACTATTACGAAAAAACCTCTACGTCGAATGCTAACAAAGAAATCGTATATTTCCGCGCTTTTAGCCACCAATACGCGGATTTGGAGGGAATTTTTTATAAGTCCGACGCGATACGTTCAAAATGCAAATTCTGAGCTATTAATAAAGGACCAAAGATTGTTATTAAAACCAATCTCCCGCCACGGCGCCAAATATGAATCCATGTGCCAATATGTTCCATTGAAACCATGAAAGGTTTTGCTGCAAATGTAGTTGTAAGTTGCACGGCTTGCAGAAAACGCATACAGATTTTTATAAGTGATAGAGTATCTGAAACAAGATCATCACGTCCTCCTTTTGATGTGAATAAGAAAATAGTGAACATTTTTAAGCATTGGTAAAGGTTATGCTGCTATTGAAAAAGTTTTTATGGGTATGGGTATGAACTACTTGAGTGACTCAAACTACAATGCTCATTTACAAAGCATAGTTAAAGATGGGGCTTTGATTAAATAGAAAATGCTGAAAATGACATGGGAAGCAGAGCGCAAAACTCATGAAACTGAAAATCCTGAGTTGAAGGGACAAGAGATCATAGACATTGCTGTTTCATACGATGGCACGTGGCAAAAGCGAGGGCATTCTTCGTTGTATGGCATAGGCATTGTAATTGATGTGTTAACTGGTTTGGTTGTGGACTTTGAATTGCCATCTAAATATTGTGGAATTTGTACAAATACGCAGGCTCGTATGAAGAATAAATCTGAAGATTTTCAGCAATGGAAAGATGAACACAAGGTAAATGGAAATTGTGAATCCAATTTTGAAGGGTCAGCAAATGCAATGGAATCTGCAGCAGTAGAAATATTATGGAAAAGATGTGAAAAACACTGGAAAATGAGGTACACTACTGTTTTGTCAGATGGTCATGCCAAAACGCATAAGAATTTAGTGGATATAGAAGTGTACGGATCTTAAGTTCAAATAATAAAAGAAGAATGCCTCAACCATATTTCAAAAAGACTGGTAACAGGCTTGAAAAATGTGGTTAAAGAATGGAGAATAAAAGGGGTAACTCTAGGGGGCAAGAAAACTGGAAACCTGAAGGAAAATACGATATTAAAATTAGGAAATTATTACAGATCTGCAATTAAAAAAACATTCCCAACATAGAACAAATGAAAAGTGCAATTTATACTACTTTGTACCGTTGCATGAGTACAGATGAGGAACCCAAACATTCAAAGTGCCCTGGAGGTGAATCGTCATGGTGTTTTTACAACAGAGCCATAGCTAAAGGAGAAGAAGTGCCTAGCCACAAAAAAATATGAATACAGTTCTTTTGCCTGATGTTGTAAAAATTATTCCTGTGTATAGGACACTTGCTTCAGATGAGCTGTTAGAAAGATATACAAGAGGCAAAACACAAAATGCAAATGAATCTTTGCACAGTGTTATATGGGCAAAATGTCCAAAGGAAATATTTGTTTCCAGAAAAAAAATGGAGCATTGCATCACAGAAGCAGTTTGTGATTTCAATATGGGTTGCCAAGCAACAAACAAAATAAAAACATCAGTAGTAGGCAGTCCATCAACAATAGCTGCAGAAAAAATAAGTGCGAAGGAAGAGGCAGAGCATGAAAACTGCTGCTCCAGCTTCCCAGATTGCCAAGAAAAAATTTAAATTTTCAAAATCATCAAAAGAAGGTTCCAAAAAGGCAGCAGAAGGGGTTACTTTCTCTGCTGGATGTTTTTGAGGTAAATATGTTACAAAAAAACTTCATTCAAATCTTTAAATTCATATATCAGGAATGCAGTTTTTCTTGCACATTGCAATATTCAAAATGCTCCTCATGTCACAATTTTTAATAATCTATTGAAACTTTAAAATTAGCTTCTATTAATGTATAAGAATAATGTGTGCTTAATAGGCTAAAAATATTAATTCCTTATCTTTTATAGCATAATACTTTTGACCAAATTTTTTTTTTCAAAATTTAAAATTCAGATTTTTTAGAAAAAACTAATAATGCCATGCAACTATTAAAAGCAACTTTCATTCTCACAGGTTCAAGGAGTATCCAGGGGAAAAATAAACCATCTCCATAAAAAACTCCATCTTCTAGAGAATTTTAGTGACAAAATACCCAAAAAAAAGGTTTTTTCAAGAAAATTGAAAATTAAAATGTATATTTTTTAATAAAACTTTGTCAAAATATTACTTTATATTCACTTGTGATATGGTAAAAATTTTAACTCTCTATCTCAAAAAGAAAAATATTTATTGTTTTCACAGAAATGTCCCCTAAAGACAACGGGTTTTTGTGAGAAGACACTCCGTTTTATTTCAGACAGAAAACATTAGAACTTGGTTACTATCAACAACCCTCCTTTGTTTCTTTTTTGACTAACACAGTAGCATAGCACACGACTTTTACTTAACACGTATAACGTATACGTATAACGTATCGCATAACATGATTCATGTTTAGCAACACATTCCTGTCTTCAAACAATTGGTTGCGATCTGCGAAGGATCCAATGACGTATTTATATTGTGATAATAATGAATTTTATTTCTTTCTAGGAAATTAAATATTTATTTCTTTCATAAACTATTTACTTTGGACGCCAGGGAAAAATTTCCCTTAAATATTATCTTTTCCTGAAATGCATTAATTTGCTAGCTTAGTTTTGGGTTGATACGATGACACCACGCTTACCTGCAGGCTGGTTGTCACCGAGTTGCCCCCTGTACAGAGAAGCCTGAAGTCTGAAATTATTTCTACTATTACGAAAAATTGCGTATAGATTTGGCACAACAATAACTTCATTTATTGAAATGACTTTAATTTTTTTAACAATATAAATTCTATTGATTGCATGCAATTGCTGTTTCCTCATTGATTTATGCTAATCTTTCATCATGACCTTTAAAATCTTTTTATGTCAGCATTACAACGGTACCGAATTCTCTTGGCGTTGTTAGAAGAGACCACGCAGTTTTTTTATTTATTTATTTACTTAAAAAACAGTTAAAAACTGTGTGTGACGAGCTATGGGGAGAAGTGAATATCACCCTTGGCTTCCGGGCCGAAAATCCATCTTCACGCCGATCGTCGCTGAAGTCATTTCTTTCTCTCTTGATGTTTAAATTTAATTCCTTACAAAAATTCCGAATTCTCAGCTGTTAAGCCTATCATCTATAACACTGTCTGCGTCACGGGCGGACGCATAGCCACGAACTGTCCCGTTTCGCGTAAATTCCCGCTTATGTCTTTTAACATATTTGTCAAGTCCGGAATTAAAATAATTAATCAACGTTCAACTAATTCCATCTCGGTGAATAAAATAATTAATTTAAACAAAGTATTTTTCGTATGCATTGACAAAGTTCCAAATTCTATGCTCCCTATTACACATAACACGGCGATGTCCCACTTAAATCAATCAGACAACCTTCGCGCAGCTACCACAACGATGCTTCTCCTCCGAAAGTTCAGAGCCAAGAGAGCTTCTAAACAAAATTATTTTTCCACCAAACAAAACAAAGCCCCCGCTGTACTTTCAACAGACGTCAAAACCAGCCGCGCTTCTAACAAAAGCATCTCGGATTCCGATTGATAATGTCTGTAATCCATTTCTGACCACTACATAACCTACTTATTTATGTTCCATGCTTTTTTGTGTAAAAGAGTTTATATATTACGCCTTAGACCTACAATCAGTTCCTTCTTACGATGGTTTAATATATAAACTTCATCTTGTAGTTATTCCTATTTATCTTATAACTATTATTCAAAATTTCCTATCTAAAAGAACTTTCATAGTTAAATATAATAATTCCTTCTCTCAAAAATTTAACATCTCTGCCGGGGTCCCTCAAGGTTCTTGTCTTTCTCCTCTGCTATTCAATATCTATCTATCAGACATTCCAAAATTCGCTTCTTCTAAATTAGCCCTTTTTGCAGATGATACAGCACTTCTTAACTCACACACTAATATTCTTCTTGCCAGAAATAAACTTCAAATAGATCTTAATCGTTATTGGGTGTGGGCCAACAATTGGAGAATCAAAATCAATATGGATAAATGCCAAGCCAAAATATTTACGTTATGTAAGCCAATAACCCCCCTCCCCTTCTAATTCATAACACTCCTATTCCTTGGCTTTCTTCCTCTTCATCTATCAAATATTTAGGCCTCTATCTGGACACAAAACTGAACTGGAAAATTCACATAAAAATGTTATACAAAAACTTAATTCTCTCATAAATAATAACTCAACACTCCGTATTAAAACTGCTAAATTAATATACACTTCAATTATTAGACCTACTTTAACTTATGCTTGTCCAATATGGTCAAATGCAGCAAAATCAAATGTACAAAAACTTCAAATCATTCAAAACAAATTCTTTCGAAAAAATTCTACATGCACCTTGGTTTATTCCCAATACACAAATTCACAATGAAGTAAATCTCCCTACAATCCATGATTTGATTAAAAATTACAGTCTCAAATTTTTTTATACTCTTCCTTCATTACATCATGTACAATTTTTTAATCTTGGTAAAACTTATCCCTTTCCTTGTAGAATTAATTCCAAATTTCCTAAAGATAAATTTCATCCTCCGTAATTTCATTTATTTTCTCTTCTTTTCCATGTTCCTTAGTCTTACATATTTGTCTAATTCATTAAAAATTTACCTTCATAAATCCTCTTAGAGGTTACTGTTAGTGTCCAAAACGACTGTCCATTATTGTAAATTTCAGTGCCCTGAAAGACAAATTGTCGAACAGGAAGTAATAAATTAATTTTAAATGAAAGTTCCTTCTTACGTCATGCATGTAAACAAACATTCGTCACCTAGTAACCGCTTCGCACCGTCCAGAATTTGTTTCCGCGGTGTTTGGCGCGGCGCGGTGTTTGTTTCCCTGTAATATTTTGTATATTACAATATACTGAGACCAAATTTTGTTTTCAAATTATTCGTGTAGTAGTAGATCACATGTGGCAGCTGTTTGAGTGACCAGGCCGATACCGTGCACGCAAAATAATAGGTGTTCGGGGCTACTATACACTTAATGTTCATGAGTGGACTGTATGAATGGACTGTAGTGATGAAGTACAGTAGTCCCGAAACCCTTTGATAGCTCTTGGGATTGGCGCAGGAGTGCAGGATGCATACACGAGCAAATTTCCAGCACAAACAATATTTAATAAGTAAATGCACAGTATTCACACAGTAAATGCACAAGAAGCACAGAATTAAGATGAAAATTTCTCTTGGTGCATTAATACACCTGTCCAAGCGTAGTTATTGTAGTGACACCTTGGACCGCCGTGGTTACCTTGCGCCGACCAGAAGCAGCCGCGAGTTACATAGTTCAACCAAAATTGCGGGCGCAAACCCACGGAAGAGCGACAGACACAATTAAAGCGTGCACTGCCACGATTAAACAATTTATGTGCGAGCCGTATGCAGCTCATTTGCACGATTATACATTCTTTACACGCTTTACGCGCGGAGCCCTGAACACACGCGGCTATCTTGCACGGTGTGCGAACTACCGAATTCGGTTGAGCCGAATTCGGTTGGGGCAGAGACGTTAGGAAAGGGCTCTCACGCGCGGCAGAGGTGGGGATGGCGATGGCCAATTACCATTTGCCATTTGATCTGGATTTGCAATGATCTGGCGGTTTTTGTCCGTTGCTCCTCCAACGGACCGAGCTGAGGGGGCGAGATCGCCAGGCGCACACGTACGAGCGGCCACGCCCGTCCGTTGCCGTCCGTTGGAGAATTCGCGGAACAGCGGATGTGAGGGCGATACGTGATCTCAGCGGTCAACGGCCGCGCTCTGCCGATTACGCAATTCAACTGTTCTGCCTTGCTTGTGAAATAAACGTATTTATTTTTGCTTTGCTGTGGGCCCGAACAATAGGTCAAATATCAGTATCGTCCATTCCCAAAAATTACCGTTCCGGAACTAGCATTCTCGGACTAACATTCTCGTACTAGCATTCTCGAACTAGCATTCTCATACTGCCATTTTTGGACTAGCATTCTCGAACTAGCATTCACGGACTAGTATTCTCGGTCTAGCATTGGTCAAGTTTTCTCGGACTAGCATACATGGACAAGTTTTCCTGAAGTATCGTTCTGGGACAAGCATTCTTTAGCATTTTCGGACTATCATTGTCAGAGTGACATTCTCCGGCAAGAATTTTCGGATTAGTTACCTCGAACAAACATTGACGGAAAAATTGTCTCGATCTAGGATTCTAGGTCAACCATTGTCGGACTAGCAACTCAGACCAGCATTCTCAAACCAGCATTTTCGGACTACCATCCTCGAAAAAACCATTATCGGACTTCCATTCCGGGACTAGCAATCTCGGTCTAGTATTCCTAACTAGCATCCTTGATATAGCATACTTGGAATAGCATTCTCGATTTAGCGTTCTCGGACCATCATTCTCAGAGGAGATTCTCTGACAAGCATGCTCGAATTAGCATACATAGCTAGCATTCTTAAAGATTCTCGATCTACCATTCTCGGAATGTCATTCTAGGACTAGCATTCTTGGTACAGCATTCCCAATCTAGGATTTTCAATATAGCAAACTTGACTAGCATTCTCGGAGAAGTATTCTCCGGCACGTATTCACGAATTAGCATTTTCGATCTTGCTTACTTGAACTACCATTCTTGGGCCAGAATTCTCGGTCTAGCGTTTTCGAACTAGCATTCTCGGGTTATCATTCACGGTCTATCATTCTCGGATTGTTCTTCGTACTAGCTTTTTCTGACTTGGTTTGTAAACATTTTTAGGATACGTTTCGTGCAGATTCGCGTACAAAGAGACTGTACAAAAATTCCAATATCCCAAACTAAAAGTACAAGAAACCAAAAGTGTTTACACAATCTGACGCTTTCTGTACGATTTGCTTCTCTACGTCGCCAGGGTCTCTGCTGGCCCCCACATGAATATGGAGATTTTGCACGGCAAATTATTCTCAATCGACAGCACTATCAATCTCCTCCGCATCCAGTTCGAGATTCGCATCACGTTTGTGAATCCGCGCATGCGCGGAAGATTGATAGTGCTGTCAATTGTGGTACGTTATGTCGTACAGAATCTCCCTATTTCCTGAATTCAGCAGTGCAAGTACATTCATTCTCGACATTTGTGTACGTGCGTTCTTCGCCACTTTATTAATACATTTTATACTTTTTTTAATGGCGCTGAAACTCTTTACTGACACGACGGACTGAGTTACCTCTGAGACAACATTGTCGCTGACTGCAGAAAGTCTGACCGGGAGTTTGTGGTTCAAGCCGGGGTTTCCACACTAGCTAGACAGCTACATCGGCAGGCGAAGAATTCTACCTGCCGAGAGTTCGGCAATGATCGGTAGTTTTCCATGGTGTCTCCGATAAATTCCACATGAGTACTGGGTCAGTACCACAACAAACGGGCCAAGGACCGAGCGCGATCATTCCGTTCTCTTCCTCGACCGAGTACACCTTGTAAACAAACACACACTACACACGGTCGGGAGACCTGTCAATAGCTTCAAAACTTGTGCGGCAGCGATGGTGCCAATGGTGTAGATATCTGTAAATGGAAGTGTCCCAAAACCCAATGTGTCGGTCGGCGCGTAATCTCACCGTCCAGTAGGAAAAAACACCGACACTTCCAGGAACATAATATGAACTACACTAAAGAGAAATTGACCACAGCAGTTGACGTACTCGAAAACAGGAAGCACGGTAAGAAACCGGCTGATTCAAACGGATGGACCTTCCCACAGACACGGGCGCTAGTGTGAAATGGGGCACGCTGCTGTACTTCTACGGCCCCATGTGCGCGCTGGTGCTGCTCAACGTGGGCGCTCTGGGAAAGACCGCCCTCAGGGTGCACTACCTGCGGAGTGGCAACTCCACGCTCCGGAGGGAGGGCGGCGACGGCCCCGAGCGGACGGCCAAGCCCACCGGCACAGACCCCCAGAGGTGAGTTACTCAAGAACAAAAGAAACTCCACGCTGCGCAAGGAGGGCGGCGACGGCTCGCCAGGCCGGCCCAGCTCACCGGCACAGACCCCCAGAGGTGAGTTACTCAAGAACAAAAGAAACTCCACGCTGCGCAAGGAGGGCGGCGACGGCCCGCCAGGCCGGCCCAGCTCTCCGGCACAGACCCCCAGAGGTGAGTTACTCAAGAACAAAAGAAACTCCACGCTGCGCAAGGAGGGCGGCGACGGCTCGCCAGGCCGGCCCAGCTCACCAGCACAGACCCCCAGAGGTTTGACAATCTTGCGATGGAAACAGTGAGTTGTTTGCTTCTTGTTTGAATTGAACGTTTTTAAATAATACGTGCGATTTTAGTAGCCTAGAAGTGCAATATTTCAATCTTACGTGGCTGTTTCCAATAACGCGGGAAAGTATTTGCTGTTGTAGCACTACTAGTTTTCATTAAAACAGTCTAATAAACGCCAATGTTATTTCAGAGTTGATTTTAATTTCTGGTCTATTTAACCTTACCGGTAAGATGAACTGATCCTATTACATATGTATAAAACAATATCTGTAAGCACAATGATGTTGTTTGTTTCCACAATTTAAGAGAATGCTTCTCTCAAATATTTTGCGAGGTTTCACGTCTATCGGTCAAGTAAATAACATTTTAGAACTAGTTAAAAAAAGTGGACCAGTTAACATTACACTCCCCTACCGTTCCCATATTCGTAACTAACTACGCAAACATTTGTTTACAAAGACTACAATTGATTTTATCTTTTATAATTAATATATACAATATTTCTGGAGATTTTCTTATTTTGATAATTAAATCATAGCTCATGGCTATATTTATGAGAAAGAAATATATTCTGATTTCCAGAACAACGAAGGCCATCATAGTTATCAGTAATGGTGTTAGAGTAAAGCACTAATTACGTAGCAACAGCTTGTGCGCGAATTACAAACTGAAAGGACCTGGGAATCGTAAAAAAGGCAGATTTTCTGAAGAAGGGGGTGTATCCTTTTAAAGGAGCTGCACAGGTGTCAGTTAAAAGACCCCGCAGGATTTTTAAAAATTGCGGCACGTGTGAGAATAATGTGTTCCCGGATGCCCCATATGATGGTCTACGTGCCTAAACCTCAATTTCGGTGTTTGGACATATTTTCGTTTAGTAGTTCCTGCAGTACATCACCAAATTTCAGTTAAAATATTAGTATACTTCCCCTAGGAGTTGGATGATCGCCAGCACTGCTCGATACAGTCGCGATCATGTGACTCGTAATGCCACAACCGAGAACGACGTGAAATACCATGAGATATTCCTTTTTGATGACACACCCCCACGCGCCATGAAAAGAAAAACCGAAGAACACTAATATTTTAACTGAAATTGATGATGTACCGCAGAAAGGGGGGACAACTAAACCAAAATTTGTCCAAACACCGAAATTAAGGTTTAGGCACATAGACCATCATTCGGGGTATCCGGGAATACATTATTTTCACACGTGCCGCAATTTTTAAGTATACATGAGTGTCAAAGAATAGAAATAACTTTAACAATTTCTCAAAACTCTTGCAATGCTGCGATAACACAAAATGAAAATCACACTAGCTAGGCGGGGCTGCAAGACTGATACAGAAAGAAAATGTAATTAGTATAAACATTGCAGAATGTATTGAAGTCTACGAGGCACACATGTCTAGATTTTTCAAACCAGACTACGCTCATTTTACAACTGCGCCTCCTTTTTGCACATCTATTGAGTAGGGGGTCCCACTGCACACAAAAAATGCCCTTCGCTGACGGCAAGCGTTCACAGGCTTTGTTGAGCATTCCCGTGCTCAGCGATAGGCTGCCTGTCACACTCTTCGTCGCCTTCTCTCTCCGCCGGCTTCTGGCCCAACCTCTCTCCGCTGGCCCCGCCTCTCTCTGCACTGCGCCCCGAGATCTCACCGGGCGAGTGGAAGGGGGGCCAGCCGGGTGGGCGGGCGGTGGGGAGAGAGGGGCGGCGACGGTGGTGATGGCGGCAGCGGTGCCGGCGCTGGCGGCGGCGGCGTCGGTGGCAGCGGCGGCAGCGGCGGCGGCGGTGGCGGCGTGGCTGAAGCCGCGTGACGGACGAGGGTGCGCCATGCGTAGAGGCGCAGGGGAACAATAATTAATTAATTAATTCTTTAATTAAGTAAGTATTTTTTTAAGTGGGACGCGCGAATTTTGTGTTCGAGCCCCCATAACACACTGGTGCAGCATGGAACTCCCATAAATTTGCGGGAAGACCACAAAGAGTGCCCAGCTGGGCGAAAGTCACTGCAACTTTATCCGCGCCGAGAAAAATGTGCTAACAATGAGCGCTCTTCTTCCTTGTGATTGTTTCCAGCGTCATCGTTTACCTGAAGCTGCTGCTCTCCGCCGGGGGCCTCGAGATGATGACGGAGACGTGCGCGTGGGCGCTCACCTATTACGAGCAACCGGAAGGCTTCCGCAACATCTACACGAGCAGCAGGGCCTACTTCCTGGATCACACGTTCGCCTACCGCAGCGCGGGCTACTGCGCGGACCTTCTGCGCGCGCTCATCGTGCTGTGGCTGTGCGCGCCCGACAGAGGCGCTCTGCGCGCCCTCTGGAACAGACTGCGCGCCCGCGGGCGGGGCGCTTAACCCATTTCTGCCTAGAATAATTCTGTTCGCACAGCGCTCGCCCATTGTTGTCGCGTTCGTGCCCGCACAGGAGCACACGGTGGTTATTGAGTATTTTTTTTCTATAAGAAGAAGCAAAACCGTTGAAACTTAGCTGCATAAACCCCGTCAACTTCGATGCGGACCAACCACCGTTTGTTTTACATCGGCCTCTCCCTCCGACTTAACCACAGGCTTATAGCAGCTAAGCACGGTTTTAGAAGAAGATTCGAACCGACCCAAGTCATATATACCCCGGCCAGGAATGTACAGTGACTTAGCGATCACGACTAAACCAACATCTGTCATTCAAGAATGAAAAATCGTGCATATATGTTATATATACTGTTATATAAACTGCATGGAGATAAAAATTAAGCATTGAAAATCTTTGCAACGTAGCCACACGTTGCCAAAACTAACGTTACATATATGTAACTCTAGGCAGAAATGGGTTAACCCTTTCACTGCTGCACATCAGGAGCGCTGGCCGCCCCGCAGTGCTGAGTCTTCTGGCCGCCGCCGCACGCCGTGTGCTAACCGGCCCGCGGTGCAAGCAACCCATGGCTTCCACAACACGTGGAAAATCTCGCAACACAAGCATTGAAACGCTATCTAAAAGACACCAAAATAATCTTCAAAGTGTCCAGAACAGGACCCGTGTTGTGGCAATTGCTTAATTTCAACCGCGATCTACGAACGATCACGAGAACTAGAAAGAGCAGCGCAGTGGTGGCACGACGAAATCTGACTCACCGGTGCGGCTTTAGCACTAAGGGCACGCCAATGCTTGACGCACGGGTGCGTCGTTAGCAGTGAAAGGGTTAACCCTCCGGTGGGCGCGCCTATTTGACTCACATAATCGGGCGCGTAGGAGCACTCTACGCTGCCTCGAGAAAACAGTATTTTGCACCCCCAAAACGTCTAACCGTGCACTTAACCCTGGAGAGGTGGCGGTTGCCGCAGTTACGTAAGAGGTGGTGCAGTCAATTCCGAGCCCTTTGAGTTATTTCTTTATAAAATTATATTTAGCACGAAATAAGTGGTTATTTTAATATTAATCAATAATTTCTTAGGTCGTATTAACTTAATTCACTATTATAAACAAATATGCAAATGAGGAATGGAAACAAATAAATAAAAGGGCAAAATAATCATTTATCTTTCATTTTACATATTGACTTCATTTACATTTTCATGAATATTGCAACGACAAAGGTATCAGAAAATTCAGTAAGTTTCATTTTCTAACATTGTCTCTCATAAAAACAAAAAAATTATTGAAAATGCTTCAAAGCCAATCAACACAACTTAGAAAAAGTACGAAATTTAAGATGTTTGTATTGGATTCACAAACATTCTTAAATGATTTATAACATATAAAATTTTGGAAATCTTTCAGACAAAAGCTAAGGAATATGGTGAAAGGTATGTGAAATGTGGGGTGCTTAACCCTGAACCTCCGTAGTGCGATTTTAGTTACTGTTGTATACTACAAAGAGAAAGCTCACAACTTTTCTTAGTATAACAATTTATTATTCCCAATACCAAAATCTCATTCTGAATACAAATGGTTTCGTTTGCCGACAGGCGTAGAAGTCTATCGTATACTCTAGGACCGGCTTCTTCTGGCGGCGATGATTTCAACTCCAGGCTCCAACTCGTACTCTATCTCGAACTCCGGCTCGAACTGACTCCTGCTCGAACTGACTCTTGCTCGTACTGACTTCCACTCGTACTGGCTCGTACTGACTTCTACTCGTGCGGACTCTTGCACGTACTGACTTCTGCTCGCGCCGACTCTTGCTCGCGCCGACTCTTGCTCGCGCCGACTCTTGCTCGCGCCGACTCTTGCTCGCGCCGACTCTTGCTCGCGCCGACTCTTGCTCGCGCCGACTCTTGCTCGCGCCGACTCTTGCTCGCGCCGACTCTTGCTCGCGCCGACTCTTGCTCGCGCCGACTCTTGCTCGCGCCGACTCTTGCTCGCGCCGACTCTTGCTCGCGCCGACTCTTGCTCGCGCCGACTCTTGCTCGCGCCGACTCTTGCTCGCGCCGACTCTTGCTCGCGCCGACTCTTGCTCGCGCCGACTCTTGCTCGCGCCGACTCTTGCTCGCGCCGACTCTTGCTCGCGCCGACTCTTGCTCGCGCCGACTCTTGCTCGCGCCGACTCTTGCTCGCGCCGACTCTTGCTCGCGCCGACTCTTGCTCGCGCCGACTCTTGCTCGCGCCGACTCTTGCTCGCGCCGACTCTTGCTCGCGCCGACTCTTGCTCGCGCCGACTCTTGCTCGCGCCGACTCTTGCTCGCGCCGACTCTTGCTCGCGCCGACTCTTGCTCGCGCCGACTCTTGCTCGCGCCGACTCTTGCTCGCGCCGACTCTTGCTCGCGCCGACTCTTGCTCGCGCCGACTCTTGCTCGCGCCGACTCTTGCTCGCGCCGACTCTTGCTCGCGCCGACTCTTGCTCGCGCCGACTCTTGCTCGCGCCGACTCTTGCTCGCGCCGACTCTTGCTCGCGCCGACTCTTGCTCGCGCCGACTCTTGCTCGCGCCGACTCTTGCTCGCGCCGACTCTTGCTCGCGCCGACTCTTGCTCGCGCCGACTCTTGCTCGCGCCGACTCTTGCTCGCGCCGACTCTTGCTCGCGCCGACTCTTGCTCGCGCCGACTCTTGCTCGCGCCGACTCTTGCTCGCGCCGACTCTTGCTCGCGCCGACTCTTGCTCGCGCCGACTCTTGCTCGCGCCGACTCTTGCTCGCGCCGACTCTTGCTCGCGCCGACTCTTGCTCGCGCCGACTCTTGCTCGCGCCGACTCTTGCTCGCGCCGACTCTTGCTCGCGCCGACTCTTGCTCGCGCCGACTCTTGCTCGCGCCGACTCTTGCTCGCGCCGACTCTTGCTCGCGCCGACTCTTGCTCGCGCCGACTCTTGCTCGCGCCGACTCTTGCTCGCGCCGACTCTTGCTCGCGCCGACTCTTGCTCGCGCCGACTCTTGCTCGCGCCGACTCTTGCTCGCGCCGGCCCTTGCTCGCGCTGACCCTTGCTCGCGCTGACTCTTGCTCGCGCTGACTCCAACTCCTATCGCTGCTTCGTCTCGAACTGCGGCTCGTACTCTGACTCGGACTTTGACTTGAACTCGAACTCGAACTGTCGTCGTGGTGCGGCGCCCCGCTTATATAGCGCCGCTGGGTAGGGGGAGTGCCACCGGCCCCTCCGTTGCCCCCACCGGGGTAGCCCCGCCGTTGGCCGTGTGCGGTCGGACGAAACACGGCTGCTTGTCTCTGGCGGCAACCGGCGTCGCTCCCAGCGACCCTCGTGGCGACCCGCCGATCTATCGGCGTGGCGGGCAGCGCTTGTAGTTCGTGGCATCGGCCACAGATGCCACAGTTACGTTAGCGCCGTAGTGCGGTCTCGAAGACCGCAGAATTTAACATCAGTTTTTTTTAAAAACTTAAGATTTTTATGAATTAAAGCAACACAATCTCGTCTGTTACATCTTTTAGTCCCTTGAAATTGGGCTGAACTAAATTATTGCAAATAAAAGATTTCACACTATTGCAACTACATTTACGACTGATAAAGGGGGAGGGAGGGGTCTGAGGCAGCGTTACGCTACTTTACATAGAGATAGGGAAGTGCGTTACAAGGGGGGAGAGGGTATTGAAAATACTCGAAATTTGCGTTACGTAATTTATGGACGGCCCCTATCATTTGTGATGTATGATAATATTTTAAGTCTGAAAGGCATCTTGTCCGTGCTAAGAGCCGAAAGAATACTTGGAGTTTAAAGATCTCACCATGAGTTCTTGGGATGTGATAGTTTGGGACAAATATTGCAGGTTATAGACAATTAACCAAGATACCTTTCAGACTTAAAGTATGAACATACATCACAAATGATATGGATATCTGATGAATATTGCGGATTTTTAGGTTTTAAAATATGCACTTTAGGTGCCTAAAATAGGTTCTTTCAGCATCTTTTAGGCTTTCTAAATGGTAGAATAGGCACTAATAAAATTCGAAACTTAGAAGAAAACTCACTTTTTGACCATTTATTATATTTCTCAAAAATAAAAACATAAATCAATATTATGTAGAATCAGTATTGAACATTTTGCGATTACACTATTTATGAACAAGTTTGTTTATAGTTAGAATTATTCCTACCGTATTTCGCCTCATAATAAATTACTAATACATTCTCCAAGTTTTCAAGAGAAAATGAATGTTTCTTATCGGTCAAGATCACTTTGCTTTCGGGGAAATTCAATCGCTTTATCTTAGAAACGGAGGCAGCTTCTCCACGAAGTCAGGAAGTAGTGGCGTGGAGACGTTTATCGCTAGATCCTTGTCCGGTATATTCATTTCTTGCTCTCTTACAGGCGACAAAATGAGAGAAGAGGATAAAAAGGTGCAAGAGGACAAATACAATTTAGGTTGTTAAAGTAACTTAAAATTAATATCATCCGTGTCTGTTGTGCCGACACAGGAGAAAAAAGATAAAAGCAGTCATAGACAAAAGAAATTAGGCAAATTAGTTTCATTTTAGGTTTTTAAACGTAAAATAGGCACAAATAGTTATTAATATTGAAATAGGCTCTTTTAGACGTTATAAAATTGACGGGTTTTTGTGTAAAGAAACTTAAAATGTATATAAAAAGCTTCATTTAGTACAAGTTACCCAGAAAAAAAAATAGATTTTTACCTAAATATACCATAACGAAATATCAGCTCTTAAAAACACCGCAAGCACACGTTTTTAATCACTGCGCGAAACCAAAGGGCCACGAGGCACACACATGGGCAGCACTCGTTCTGGCACGCGGAGCCTGCTCTCCGAGAAATTGAATCTGAGCTCGCGATTACAGCTACGGTGTAAGAAATATATCTTACACAGTGATTACAGTGCTCCTCCGGTTATCTCCGGCTGAACCGACGGAGGGAGAAAACGTAATCGGAGGAACCGGAGGTCCGGTCGCACTCGTCCACGTGGCGGGACACTCTCCATTTATTGGTCCAATCAATGTTTGTGACGGATAAAGAAAAAGTATTTTTGTATTTTGGAAATACAAAATACTATCAGAAAGTATTTTCGATACAAATACAAAATACATGTTTCAATATGTATTTTCGATACACAATACAAATTACAAAAGTATCGAAAATACGTATTTTAAATACAAGTATTTTCGATACTGCCCAACTCTGATCGCATCCAAGGCGCCATTTTGTTTTGTCATGCCAAGAGTGTTATAACATATCTCTTCTTTCCATTGCCACTGTTACACCATCCTTCCATTTCACTCTTGGCCGTCCTCTTTTCCTCCGTCTTGCCGGTATATTATAACATGTTTATCATATCTATAGTTCTACTGGCCGCTCCTAGATAACGCCCTAATCGGGGGCTTTCACCGTACCTGATACATTCGTACGACTTTCGTAAAGGCAAGGAGCGTTCATGCGGATACTTTGTAAAAATTCTGATTGGCTATTCACTGTGTACTGGTATAACTCCGCTGCATGATCTAGTGCACGCGGAAGCCCATAAATGTGTCAAATGGTATAAAATGGAGCCGAGCGCTCGCGCGCATTGCTACTTGTACGCGAGATGTAATCCTGTCGCTTTGGTCTTTGTAATTCTAAATTATCTGCTGCAAGTTAGTCCGGCCCGCGGGTCGTGAGGTTAATGTGTATTCTCTCAGTGGTCTCTCTCTCTAAATGTCCGAATTGGACACTAAGAATTTTCATGTATTGGCAGTGAAGTTTTACTTTTGATTTTACAAGTGTTGCCTTATCTAAAGGTATTTTTTGTATATTGACAGCCTGGCCGTTCTCACCTGCGGGTGAACTCATGTAGAGGAAGTCGTTTTTTTCATACACGCAAATCGTCCAGTCGCCATTCGGCGCATTACGGACTGTCAGTAGGCCCGTTTGCAGCGGCACCGGGCGGGGCGTCCAATGTAATTGTGAATCCGTAACTGGTTACGGGTTAAAAGTGGCAGCTTGTGCGGCCCGTACCGTTTCGGCGGTGGTCGTATTAAAGCAAGTCTGTCCACAACGGGCTCCGTGATAGACAAAGGGTCTGTTAAGCCAGGGCTCAGGTCTGTCTTTTGTTGATAAAGTCTATGTCTTGTCAGGGAGAGCAGGCATTGTGTCCTGCAGCGACGCCTGAAAGGATATTCTTTAAATATTGCCAAAGGGGATATTTTAGACAGGTAGCACTGAAATATCATTGCCAATACTTGTGTTGGTTGAAAATGTGTTAAATGTTAATGTTTATGAGAGAGAGAGAGAGCCACTCTTTGCACTGTTTTTTCAAATTGTCAATGTTATTTAGAATTTAATGTTTTTAAAGTGTAAAGGTTTTTTCCCGAGGGTTTTTTTTCAATATATGTTAAGGTTTTTTCAATACAGTTTATCACTCAATTTGTTTTTGATTATTTAAAGAAGGTGCTTGGCAAAGGGTCCACCTTTTCAAGGTTTGAATCATTTATTGCAGCGTAAGCTTTTACCCTAAGATAGGCTATGTTGTGACTTACGTACTGCAACATTAATTGTTGTATAAACAATATTTTTTCTAGGTAGTTAATTGAAACGTGTCTACTTATATTTATGGTAATTTCCTATTGTTATTTCATTATTTGGTCGTTTGCTCTGAAATTTCTTTGTAGTACAGTGTCATTGCTTTTGTTTCCTGGGAGCAATTATCGTTTAAAAGTGATATCTCAGATTGTATTTTGTATTTACAGGTGTCAACTTCAATATGTTGTACATGCTTCGGCATTCTTTTTCATTTAATAAATGTAATTGTTGTATTGAAGTCATATTTCTGATGTGTGATCTCCTCCTGGATAGGGATCCTCTCCTTTCGTTAGATGACAGTTTTTTACGTACCTGCATTAGAGTAATTTTGACTCTTCAAAACCGCGACGACTCGAGTGGAACCAGATCGGACGGGGAACATTCATTTTGGAAGAAATTGTACGTATAGTTTCGCCTCTATGGTTGTTCACAGACAGACGGAAAGACGTTTTGAAAAGAAACACTTTTTCGGTATCAGGGGACCCCAAAACGTGTATTTCCGTTGAAATTGCGAAATCGAAAAAGAGCTTAAACATTCGCATTTTTAATGGCACTTAAACGCCATTTTCTTAAAAAGACTCCAATTTTTTCAAAGAAAATTGCCACTTAGGAAAAGGTTTTACTGTTCTTTAACATTCTAGAGTTAATATTTCCTTTCCACCATTAGGAAACCGAAAAATTAAGAAAATGTCAAAATAAGTACTACTTTGGCGGCGATAGATGGCAGCTGCCATGAGTATGTGGCAATTCCGAATAGCTAGCCAAGACACAAGGAAATAGAAAACTAATACTGGAAAGTCTCTGCCATTATGTAGCACCGCTAGTTATTTCATATATTTCATTTTGGATTTAAGTAATTTATAAAAGAATAATTTTTAAGCGTATGACAGAGGCTTGAATGTAAGAAACGAGCAAAAAAATATGAAATAATAGGCTACACATTGTAGCTTACGTAGGATATTTGAAAGAGATGAAGAAAACTGAGTTTGCGTCGACAGTAACATTAAATTAATATTTTATCTGTTTTAATAAATCGATATTGTCATTTGCAACTTTTCTTAGAACGACAGCTAACGATTTGACCCACCAACTTAATTTTTACGGTGGAATAACTCCTTTACTCCCAATATTCCACGAAGCATACAACTGATATGCTTATTATTATCAAATTGATATTCATATCAATTTCAGAGGAACAAGTACATATCTCGTAGGTGAAAACACACTTTGTCTAACTCAATACCCGAATTTTATTACAATTATTTGGCTTTATAGCTCAATATCTCAAAAATGACTATCAATGGAGTTTTTTAACCACCATTAAAATAACGGCTCCATATAGTGCAGAGAGAATATTACGTTAATCTAATCGACACGAACATGCTTGAAAGATTCGGCGTATTAATAAGTACATATGTTTTAAGAAAGCTTCCCGAAAACGCAAGTTTTCTGTGAAAATGAACTCAAAATTCTGCATTTTTACAATCACTCAAACGCCATTCTGCCAAAACTGGCTCCAAATTTGTCTTCCCACTTTTCCTATGGATAGTGCTTGCACTCTAAGGGATGACACGAATTTCATTTTCCTGTATTCTTTTTTTTTCTCAAAAATTACAAATATATTTTGTTTTCATATCTGTCACTCTATTATATGCACATTTTTTAGTGATTTATAAACACTATTGCATTTATGCGTGAACGTATTTCAAATGACTTCAAATGAAGTTGTTCGAAAACAAAAAATGTCTATGATCTACTTTTAGGAAACAGAAACATTTTTTTTAATTTACAAAATGTACTTTGGGTGGCGATAGATGAGAGATAGTGGTAGTATGTAGCAAGACCGAATAGCTAGCCCTGTTGGCACATTGGCATCAAAAATGATTCAAATTTGGCGCCGTGGCGGGAGATTGGTTTTTAATAACAATCTTTGGCCTTAGTTACCAGCTCAGAATTTGCATTTTAAACGTACAGCGTCGGACTTCCCTCCAAAACCGCGTGCTAGCTGCGAAAAGAGCGGGTATATAAACTCCTTTGTCTTCTTCGCCATTCGACGTCCTTGCATTGGAGCGGGCGGGCCTACTTGTTAGTTTATCTCCCTTCGCCAGGGTGCAGCTCCCACCGGGCTCAACCGCCAAGCGCTCGTGTACATAATAGTACATTATGAAACGATGATGTAATGATGGGTATTAATACACGAGTATCGTAAACTTCACACGACTGTATATAACCCATTACATCGAGTTTCATACAGTACTTTTTCTACGACTTATGGTAACTTTTATAAATTAAACTTCTCCACTGAATCGTATCCTGGCAGTCGACACTCAAGATTCGGCCAAGGTCACCTTGCGGGCACCTCTCTACCCTACACGCACATATGGCTTTGTTTTACCAGATCGCTTGCGAGGGACTACAAAAGTTCCGGGATTAATATTGCGACGCCACCATTTTCGCAGTTTCTTTCATTTCTTGAAATGTCAACACCATCAGAAAGAACCACTATTCACTAAATATTTTAAACTAAAGAATTATCCGGTTTTTAAGGACAACCACACGGCAGCAGCAAATAACACAAAATGACTCGCGTGATCTCACGTGGAGATCTTAACGTCATTCAAATGTTTTCTGCAATAACTACCACTGCGCTAGTCAAATACGATCAAAGTGAAATTATAATCCAATTTATAACTAATATTTTACGTAAAATCACTAGTAATAAAAGAAATTAAGAATGGAGAAGCATAAAATAATATTAAATGCAATTTTAAAATACACACTCGAACGAAACATTTACTGCAAAGATTCTGAGTGATAAATGAAGTGACAATATTGGTTTGTAAGGGACTTTGTGATTGGTCAAGAACCTGTATCATAATGAAAAATGTACCGAAATGACCATCATTATGCAACTGGTTGCAGTCATCCAATGACAGCATTATACAATGGGAGTAGAAAAAAGATTATTTAGACACACTAGATCTCCGCTTCTAAACTATGACAGCATTGTCGGCAAATTCAAACGCCAAAACAGGCACTTCACAGTAGCTGCATTTGATAAACACTGAAATTCATCGCGAACTACAATACAATATTGTAGAAATGACAGAGATTGTTACTCGCCATGTCCCACTAATGAATGAGGATCAAAGATCTATTTACGACCGCGTTATGCTCGCAGTTTCGGCAGGGCAAGGTGGATTCTTTTCTTTGGACGCACCAGGTGGAACTGGCAAAACATTCCTTATTTCACTAACTCTCGCCGAAATTCGATCGAATAATGGCATTGCATTGGCCGTTGCATCGTCTGGCATTGCGGCAACTTTACTGGATGGAGGCAGAACAGCTCATTCAGTATTTAAGCTGCCACTAAACATTCAAAATAAACCAGATGCAGTGTGCAACATAAAAAAACAGTCGTCCATGGCCACAGTGCTGAAGCAATGTAAAATTATCATCTGGGATGAATGCACTATGGCACACAAACATTCACTTAAGGCATTGAACAGGACATTGAAAGATCTTAAAAACAACGACAAACTATTTGGCGGCACTCTAGTACTCCTTTCAGGAGATTTTAGACAAACACTTCCCAATCATTCCACGTTCAACGTATGCTGATGAAATCAATGCTTGCTTAAAATCATCGCCACGATGGCGTAAAGTTGAAAAATTACAACTAGAAGTAAATATGCGCGTTTAAATGCTTCGAGATCCATCTGCTGAAACATTCTCAAAACAACTGTTAGATATCGGCGATGGAAAAGTTACTGTAGATGAAACTGGATGCATAAAATTACCGACCGATTTCTGCACAATCATTGAGTCGCAAAATTCTCTCGTTGACCAGATATCCCCCAATGTACATACACTATATATATTAATCATGAGTGGCTGGCAGAAAGAGTAATTTTAGCAGCAAAAAATGTGGACGTCAACGAATTAAATCTGAAAATACAACATTTATTGCCAGGGGACTTGGTGTCACACAAATCTATTGATACAGTTTGCGATGCCACTGAAGCTGTGAATTATCCAGCAAAGTTCTTAAACTCATTAGATTTACCAGGCATGCCGCCGCATACAACTGAAGGTTGGATCTCCGGTTATTTTGCTTCGTAATTTGAACCCGCCACAGCTGTGCAATGGCACGCGATTAGTTATTAAAAAATTAATGAAAAACGTTGTCGAAGCTATCATTTTAAATGGCAAAATTCGAGGAGATAACATATTACTGCCACGGATCCCTACTATACTCACAGATGTGCCAATTCAATTTATACGTCTTCAATTTCCGTTAAGATTGGCATTTGCTATGACTATCAATACGTCTCAAGGCCAAACGATGTCTGTTTGTGGCTTAGATTTGAGCACACCATGTTTTTCACACGGTCAATTATACGTGGCATGTGGATTTTACGAAGCCGTGGATTTTAAGGGCGAAAAAATTCTTCGTACGCCTTCCTTCGGAAAGGAAGTTAAAGCCGACTGTCCCATGTTAGTAGATTTACTTGCATGTAAAATACCCTCAAGCCTAAATGAAGCCTCTGAGCTAAAATCAAATCGCCGGTTTCGTCGCCTCAGTAATACCTTCTTTCCACTCTATTCGGGGAAAGGAGTGTAGCGAAATTTGCGTGGTCAGACGGAAGAGCAGGCCTCATGGACGGAAGAGCAGGCCTGAGTCTCGCCACGTAAAATAAGGCAATTCAATTCAATAATTTTTATATTCCATCATCGTTCACAGCGCTCCATGACTCTTCAACTCATATATACACACATCCTCAAACACTGACAATAAGTTACTATTTCTTTTCTACTAAAATAATCCTAGGAATAATTTATATGAGTTGAAGAGTCATGGAGCGCTGTGAACGATGATATATATATATATATATATATATATATATATATATATATATATATATATATACACATACATATATCAGAGACAGACAGACAGTGTGAGGGAGGGAGAGACAGTGAGAGGGTCATGGAAGGGGAAAGAGGGAGATGAAGGGCAGAACAATATCTGCCGGGTTTTCCTAGTATGACGTAAAAGTTCATTTGATGTTTTTATTCGTTTTTTTTTTTTCATTATTACACAAATGTAATTTTTTAAGTGTTTACAAATTTCCAGCAATTTGTAAACACTATTGTGTTTGTGAGTTGATGTACTTCAAATAACATTGAATGAAGTTTTTCGAAAACTCAAATAGTTTCTGTGAAAAAGAGCTTCAATTTTCGCATTTACAGTAGCGCTTACACGCCATTTTCATAATATCTGCTCCAAATTTTTTAAAGAAAATTACGATTGGGACAGATTTTACTGTTCTTCTATATTCTTAAAATAATACTCGTATTTTCGTTTTTCGATTAGGAAGCCGAACAATTAAGAAAATGTCAAAAAATGTATTTTGGTCGGCGATAGATAGCAGGTGGCAAGAGTATGTGTCAAGTTCGTATAGATAGCCGAGATCATAGGAAATAGAAAAACTATTACGGGGAAAATCTACGCCATTCTGTACCACCACTACTTTTCTTTTAAGTTGAGAACAATGCCATTCTGTATACACAAGTCTTTTGGTGATATCCACAATATTTCGCCCTTTATTTCCTTAAATAAATGTGTGTATTTTATGGTATGTCACAATATGTACAATGTTTTCCTTTTTCATGATTCATCTTCATCGTACTCACTAATCGTCATCGCTACAAGCTTCAGCAACAGATTCACTGCCAGAAACTGTTCTTGTAATCATTACTACAAGTAGTACTAATAAATCATTGTGTGTAATACCAGAACTGTCCAGTAAGGTCTGTTACACGAGCATTGCACTGACGCGAAACGGCCAAGAGCGTTCGTGTGCCGTTTCGCATTAAGAAGCAGTGTTAATCTACGAAGCCTCGTTACTTAAAGCGTGTCAACGCAACGCTCATGTGACACAGGCCTAAACAGACAGTGATCTGATTTTTATTCACTGTGCCTAAAATAATACTCTAGTAGTGTTCTAGTAGTCTCGACAACAAAACTGAAAATACTGCCTCTTAGACTACCTTTCCTCCAAACGAAACAACAAGTCTTTCGAATCAGTTAAACTTTCGGACCACAGAAGTTAGCAGTCGTAAAAGTCAGGACTTTGATTATTTTTCCTCTAACAGTATGTGGTATCTAGTGTCCCAATAAGCACCTAACTTTTTTTTTCCGAAGATATCACTGCCTCGTTTTCCCCTGATCGCCACTTATGTCAACATATAATGTATATTTGGCACTATCCCTACCGAAAGTTCAACAAAAAAATTGGAATTTTCGAGAAAATCTTGCTTCTGTTATTTTTTAATATTGCACGTATTGCACAATATTGCGCGAAAACTACTAAAATTTAAAAAAAAATATGTTCATGACCTCAATGAAGAAACTAATTATAAACAACAAATTTCATTTAAAGTAAACTTCAATTTTTTTAATTGCAGAAAGACGCCTAAAAGTTTCAAACATTTGAAATTTTCGAAAATTCAGAGTTGACAGTGAAAAAACGGGCCGAAACCATCTTTATCCCTGAATAGTATTTGAGTAACCCCTCATGTGTGTAGATGTGCGGACCACTTCCCGAGCACCAAGCGAGACATACGTTGTGTCATTCGAAGCGTTTCGGTCTCCTGATGGGGAAATAATACCTTGTTTTCAGATTCGGCCATGAAATTCTAAGAAATCTCCAAAAATGTGTTTATTCGTATTTGGTGCTGCGATCTTAGTGAGAATGCCGAGAATTAAACCAACGCCACTACATAGATGTATGTAGGTGATGTAGATTCAACTCCAGTATCTGAAAAGGAATATTTCGAAGAGTGAAAGACGAAGAGAAAGATGAAGGAGAAAAACAGAGGAAAATTTAGATGAAGACGTAGAGCAAGGCGTAGAGGAAGGCAAAGTGGGAGACGTAGAGGAACACGTAGAGGAACATGCAGTGAAGACAGAGAAGAGGAAGGGAAAAGAGGCCATGAGAGGAGGACGGAGAGAAGGACAAAGAGAATGACGGAGAGGAGGACGGAGAGTAAAACGCAGAGGAAGACGGAGAGGAGGAACCAGAGAAGAGAACAGAGAAGAAGACGGAGAAGAGGACGAGAGAGAAAGGCGAAGAAAAATACGGACAGAAAGACGGAAAGTAAAAGGCGGAGGAAGACGGAGAAGAGGATGGGGAGAAAGGCGAAGAGAAAGATGGAGAGAATTACGGAGAGAATTTCGAACGAGAAGGACATGAAGAAAGACGTAGTCGTACACAAAGTCGGTGACGTTTGAGAAAGACGTAGAGACGAAGAGAAATGCGTAGACGAAGAGAAATACGAAGACAGAGTCGTATATGGTATTGATGAAACGTAAGTCGCACTTCGTTCGGGCTTCAATGATCATTACACGTTCTAATTATATTATGAAAACAGTAGATAAATCGATTTTAAAGAACTCATTCTTCTATATCTAAAAGAAATCTGGGGAAAATATTCAAAGGATAAAGTGGAAAGGTTTCGTAAGTTTAAGATTATAGCCTACACATTATACGCAATTTAAGATGTAGAACGTCAATTAATTTAATATTCTTTGAAGAACACAATTTCAATTATTTTGATTGTGATTTGACCACCCACCATAAGGACAGAATGTTCCGTATGATGTTTTAAATAACTTCCCTGCGACTTCAATTTGTAAAGACCGTACTTCAAGGGGAAACTGTGTTAAATGACAATTTTTTTTCAAAGCTTACCCATTTTTTGGAGATAATGTACATTCACTTGTTTTTAAACTTGCCAATCTTGTCTTGAATGTTTCAGGGGAAAACCTTTGGAAATAACATGCCGAAGTATTGACGATGATATTCTAGATGTCCTTTATGAGCACGTGGACTTCACTTTTGGAAGGGTTCTGGCAGAAGCAGGGCAACTGATTTCGTGTGACTTCGTGCCGGCGTTACAATTAGCGTCAAGGATGATAGTGGCCGTGCCTCCGCCTGCGAAGCTGCCGGCGTGGTCGCTGCCTCTGCGCGTGTTCTCCGAACGCATCTGGCTCGCGCTGCTGGGGACGGCGGGGGCGTACGCGCTGGCGTGGCGCGTGGTGGCGGGCGAGTCGCTGGCCGTCAGCGCCGCTGCCGCGCTGCGCGCCTTCCTCCTCGTGCGGGGGCGCCCCTCAGGACAGGGTGCGCGCCAAGCCCGCAGCGCCTGCAGCTGGCCGCCCGCGCTGCTCGCCTCCGCCGTCGTTCGTCGCCGCCGCTTACCAGGTGAGGACACGGCCCTCCACGCTCGACATGTTCCTTTGCTTTTTGTCGAGTCAAAGTTAATTGAGATACGGCCTTTACATTTCAAGATTTATTTCTTAAGTAGGTGATGTCATTTCTCATCTAAAAAGAATTCCGCTTGTTAACAGAAAGGCCAAAAAGAGGAAAAATATTCCCTACTACCATTCTCCTGTATTTAGAATCTAAATAATTGGTTATCTTTTTGATTATTTTCTGCGCCCTACCATGCAACTTTTTGTTCTTAAATAGTGTGTCTGATGTAGCGAGTATCTCTTTATAAATAACTAGGGGAACCCGTCAAGACGTTGGTTCCTCTCATTCATATCCATCTTTCTCCTTCACGCTTCCTTCCTCTCGTTTTCTCTCTCTTTCTCTCCCCGACTCTCTCTCCTCTCACCGTCTCTCTCTCCTCTGTCTCCAACACGTACATTCTTATATATAGATAGATATTGATTGATGTGTAATGGCACGGCAACTGCTGTGGTCATCAGTTTCGTTATTATAGTGAATTGTTTTTATTCTAAAGAGAGTTCTTCTGTGCCCTTGGTGCTAAGATCCGGCGCCAATCTACACATCATCTTGTGAAGATATTTCCCCCTCCTCGTAATCTCCGCAACTGGACGCGCTTAAAGCAAACTGCAACCTTCATTCTGCACAGGGTCACTCTGATTGGCTACCGAGAGTGGAGCTGGGAATCAAAGAAATTTTTATGATGCTCTATTGTTGATTATGGCGCCTTCGATTTGTGTTTCATTTGAAATATTTCGCTATTAAGTTCGTAAGTGAATGTGCAATTTTAAATTTATAAAAATATTAGAAATTATCGTTCATTTTATGGATAGTAATGTTTAGGAGTTTAATGTAAATGATATAATTTAAATGCCGAAATATGATAATTCTTATATGAAACTATTCAACACGGGGAAATGTCAATGTTTCTGTTTCAAAATTTCTGGAATGAATTGTCCACTGAACCAGTGTTTCTTTTCCAGGGCCATCTCTCCGACCTGATTATGATACCCCAATACTACCGTAACATCAGAACACTTGACCAACTGATTGCCGTTGGACTAACAGGATTAGCTCCTTTACACCTTAAATCTATACCACCATAGATTGGTTGACAGGCGCGGATCCAAGGGGGGGTCACGGGGGTCATGACCCCCCCCAAATGATGAACCGTAAACATTTTGTGAGAAACTTCAACATATCTAAAAAAAAATGATAACCTTTCCAGTGTGCCTACAGAATCGAGACTGGCAGAGACATTTTCAGATATTTTCAAACAATTCTAGAAATTTCTAAAATTTACCAGTGCTAAAACTAATGAATGTATATAGAAATTGGAATTTAATTTGTATAAAAACATACTTCATCAAGATCATACAAGACCACTTTAAAAATATTTTTAATACAAAGAAATATATCTAAACAAGTAACATATCTAAAGTCGGAATCAAATACACTGCGCGTTACTAGTGCTGCTAACTTAATGTAAATATTTGTCACTAATTGAACGAGAGAATTGTGCGAAAAATTGATGTCAACACATGGACTCATCTAAAAGACACATTGTTATTCAAAGGGAATGGAACTAGTTAAACTACGTAATAATAATGGTATGAATATAAAATTGGCAAACAATCTTGCTTTCAGGTGTTTGTTAGAATTCAGTTTTCGATTATAAAATTCCAATTCAGTATCGGAACTCCTATCAAACTCAATGTTTATTTAACCTTAAAATGCTTATTGTAATTGTAAAGCGAACCTAATTTGACATTGAAGTCTGACTGTTCTTCTATATTCTTAAAATAATACTCGTATTTTCGTTTTCGATTAGGAAGCCGAACAATTAAGAAAATGTCAAAAAATGTATTTTGGTCGGCGATAGATAGCAGGTGGCAAGAGTATGTGTCATGTTCGTATAGATAGCCGAGATCATAGGAAATAGAAAACTATTACGGGAAAATCTACGCCATTCTGTACCACCACTAGTTTTCTTTTAAGTTTAGAACAATGCCACTCTGTATACACAAGTCTTTTGGTGATATCCACAATATTTCGCCCTTTATTTCCTTAAATAAATGTGTGTCTTTTATGGTATGTCACAATATGTACATTGTTTTCCTTTTTCATGATTCATCTTCATCGTACTCACTAATCGTCATCGCTACAAGCTTCAGTAACAGATTCACTGCCAGAAACTGTTCTTGTAATCATTACTACAAGTAGTACTAATAAATCATTGTGTGTAATACCAGAACTGTCCAGTAAGGCCTGTTACACGAGCATTGCACTGACGCGAAACGGCCAAGAGCGTTCGTGTGCCGTTTCGCATTAAGAAGCAGTGTTAATCTACGAAGCCTCGTTACTTAAAGCGTGTCAACGCAACGCTCATGTGACACAGGCCTAAACAGACAGTGATCTGATTTTTATTCACTGTGCCTAAAATAATACTCTAGTAATGTTCTAGTAGTCTCGACAACAAAACTGAAAATACTGCCTCTTAGACTACCTTTCCTCCAAACGAAACAACAAGTCTTCGAATCAGTTAAACTTTCGGACCACAGAAGTTAGCAGTCGTAAAAGTCAGGACTTTGATTATTTTTCCTCTAACAGTATGTGGTATCTAGTGTCCCAATAAGCACCTAACTTTTTTTTTCGAAGATATCACTGCCTCGTGTTCCCCTGATCGCCACTTATGTCAACATATAATGTATATTTGGTATTATCCCTACCGAAAGTTTCAAGAAAAAAATTGGAGTTTTCGAGAAAATCTTGTTTCTGTTATTTTTTAATATTGCACGTATTGCACAATATTGCGCGAAAACTACTAAAATTTAAAAAAAAATATGTTCATGACCTCAATGAAGAAACTAATTATAAACAACAAATTTCATTTAAAGTAAACTTCAATTTTTTTAATTGCAGAAAGACGCCTAAAAAGTTTCAAACATTTGAAATTTTCGAAAATTCAGAGTTGACAGTGAAAAACGGGCCGAAACCATCTTTATCCCTGAATAGTATTTGAGTAACCCCTCATGTGTGTAGATGTGCGGTTCCGTCACTCATGGTTAGACCACTTCCCGAGCACCAAGCGAGACATACGTTGTGTCATTCGAAGCGTTTCGGTCTCCTGATGGGGAAATAATACCTTGTTTTCAGATTCGGCCATGAAATTCTAAGAAATCTCCAAAAATGTGTTTATTCGTATTTTGGTGCTGCGATCTTAGTGAGAATGCCGAGAATTAAACCAACGCCACCTACATAGATGTATGTAGGTGATGTAGATTCAACTCCAGTATCTGAAAAGAATATTTCGAAGTGAAAGACGAAGAGAAAGATGAAGAGAAAAACAGAGGAAAATTTAGATGAAGACGTAGAGCAAGGCGTAGAGGAAGGCAAAGTGGGAGACGTAGAGGAACACGTAGAGGAACATGCAGTGGAAGACAGAGAAGAGGACGGAAAAGAGGCCAGAGAGGAGGACGGAGAGAAGGACAAAGAGAATGACGGAGAGGAGGACGGAGAGTAAAACGCAGAGGAAGACGGAGAGGAGGACAGAGAAGAGAACAGAGAAGAAGACGGAGAAGAGGACGGAGAGAAAGGCGAAGAAAAATACGGACAGAAAGACGGAAAGTAAAAGGCGGAGGAAGACGGAGAAGAGGATGGGGAGAAAGGCGAAGAGAAAGATGGAGAGAATTACGGAGAGAATTTCGAAGAGAAGGACATGAAGAAAGACGTAGTCGTACACAAAGTCGGTGACGTTTGAGAAAGACGTAGAGACGAAGAGAAATGCGTAGACGAAGAGAAATACGAAGACAGAGTCGTATATGGTATTTGATGAAACGTAAGTTCGAACTTCGTTCGGGCTTCAATGATCATTACACGTTCTAATTATATTATGAAAACAAGTAGATAAAATCGATTTTAAAGAACTCATTCTTCTATATCTAAAAGAAATCTGGGAAAATATTCAAAGGATAAAGTGGAAAGGTTTCGTAAGTTTAAGATTATAGCCTACACATTATACGCAATTTAAGATGTAGAACGTCAATTAATTTAATATTCTTTGAAGAACACAATTTCAATTATTTTGATTGTGATTTGACCACCCACCATAAGACAGAATGTTCCGTATGATGTTTAAATAACTTCCCTGCGACTTCAATTTGTAAAGACCGTACTTCAAGGGGAAACTGTGTTAAATGACAATTTTTTTTCAAAGCTTACCCATTTTTTGGAGATAATGTACATTTCACTTGTTTTAAACTTGCCCAATCTTGTCTTGAAATGTTTCAGGGAAAACCTTTGGAAATACCATGCCGAAGTATTGACGATGATATTCTAGATGTCCTTTATGAGCACGTGGACTTCACTTTTGGAAGGGTTCTGGCAGAAGCAGGGCAACTGATTTCGTGTGACTTCGTGCCGGCGTTACAATTAGCGTCAAGGATGATAGTGGCCGTGCCTCCGCCTGCGAAGCTGCCGGCGTGGTCGCTGCCTCTGCGCGTGTTCTCCGAACGCATCTGGCTCGCGCTGCTGGGGACGGCGGGGGCGTACGCGCTGGCGTGGCGCGTGGTGGCGGGCGAGTCGCTGGCCGTCAGCGCCGCTGCCGCGCTGCGCGCCTTCTCCTCGTGCGGGGGCGCCCCGCATGACAGGGTGCGCGCCACGCCGCAGCGCCTGCAGCTGGCCGCCGCGCTGCTCGCCTCCGCCGTCGTCGTCGCCGCCGCTTACCAGGTGAGGACACGGCCCTCCACGCTCGACATGTTCCTTTGCTTTTTGTCGAGTCAAAGTTAATTGAGATACGGCCTTTACATTTCAAGATTTTATTTCTTAAGTAGGTGATGTCATTTCTCATCTAAAAAGAATTCCGCTTGTTAACAGAAAGGCCAAAAAGAGGAAAAATATTCCCTACTACCATTCTCCTGTATTTAGAATCTAAATAATTGTTATCTTTTGATTATTTTCTGCGCCTACCAATGCAACTTTTTGTTCTTAAATAGTGTGTCTGATGTGCGAGTATCTCTTTATAAATAACTAGGGGAACCCGTCAGACGTTGTTCTCTCATTCATCTCCCTCTTTCTCCTTCACTCTTCCTTCCTCTCGTTTTCTCTCTTTCTCTCCCCGACTCTCTCTTCCTCTCACCGTCTCTCTCTCTCTGTCTCCAACACGACATTCTTATATATAGATAGATATTGATTGATGTGTAATGGCACGGCAACTGCTGTGGTCATCAGTTTCGTTATTATAGTGAATGTTTTATTCTAAAGAGAGTTCTTCTGTCCCTGGGTGCTAAGATCCGGCGCCAATCTACACATCATCTTGTGAAGATATTTCCCCCTCCTCGTATCTCCGCAACTGGACGCGCTTAAGCAAACTGCACCTTCATTCTGCACAGGGTCACTCTGATTGGCTACCGAGAGTGGAGCTGGGAATCAAAGAAATTTTTATGATGCTCTATTGTTGATTATGGCGCCTTCGATTTGTGTTTCATTTGAAATATTTCGCTATTAAGTTCGTAAGTGAATGTGCAATTTTAAATTTATAAAAATATTAGAAATTATCGTTCATTTTATGGATAGTAATGTTTAGGAGTTTAATGTAAATGATATAATTTAAATGCCGAAATATGATAATTCTTATATGAAACTATTCAACACGGGGAAATGTCAATGTTTCTGTTTCAAAATTTCTGGAATGAATTGTCCACTGAACCAGTGTTTCTTTTCCAGGGCCATCTCTCCGACCTGATTATGATACCCCAATACTACCGTAACATCAGAACACTTGACCAACTGATTGCCGTTGGACTAACAGGATTAGCTCCTTTACACCTTAAATCTATACCACCATAGATTGGTTGACAGGCGCGGATCCAAGGGGGGGTCACGGGGGTCATGACCCCCCCCAAATGATGAACCGTAAACATTTTGTGAGAAACTTCAACATATCTAAAAAAAATGATAACCTTTCCAGTGTGCCTACAGAATCGAGACTGGCAGAGACATTTTCAGATATTTTCAAACAATTCTAGAAATTTCTAAAAATTTACCAGTGCTAAAACTAATGAATGTATATAGAAATTGGAATTTAATTTGTATAAAAACATACTTCATCAAGATCATACAAGACCACTTTAAAAATATTTTTAATACAAAGAAATATATCTAAACAAGTAACATATCTAAAGTCGGAATCAAATACACTGCGCGTTACTAGTGCTGCTAACTTAATGTAAATATTTGTCACTAATTGAACGAGAGAATTGTGCGAAAAATTGATGTCAACACATGGACTCATCTTAAAAGACACAATTGTTATTCAAAGGGAATGGAACTAGTTAAACTACGTAATAATAATGGTATGAATATAAAATTGGCAACAATCTTGCTTTCAGGTGTTTGTTAGAATTCAGTTTCGATTATAAAATTCCAATTCAGTATCGGAACTCCTATCAAACTCAATGTTTATTTAACCTTAAAATGCTTAATGTAATCTGTAACAGCGAACCTAATTTGATCATTGAAGTCTGATGTCGGTTCTGGTTTTGTAAGAACGTAAGTTAAGGCTATCAACAGGGGTTAGTGGTAAAGATTAGTCGAAAAGATTTAGTGTTAGAGAATTTTAGTTTGACTGATAGTGTCTGACGCATAAAATACAGTGGCGAAGCTAGAGTCATGCAGTTAGGTATTCTGAAAATCGTATCTTACATTTTTTTTTTGTAAATTAGCTCCAATCATGATTTTTTTATTCAACAAAAACATCGATTAAGTGTTCTTTTAAGCTTTCGTTTCTGCACAGTTAATTTCTAACGGAATTTCTCAAGAATGTCTTAACTCTTTAATGTAATCGTATTCCTTTCACATAATGCTGTATATAAAGGGAAAGTTGGTTTGAGTTGTACAAACCGAACCTTCTCTTGATGTTTTTTCTGTACCAACTTGTCTAACAAATACTTTAGAAAAAAACTGCAGGCATGGATTCTGCATTATTAATGTAAACATTTGTCAGTTCATTTCGAAGCTACTCACTGTCAAGGAATCGATGTTGTTTTATTAGGAAAGGAAACGTTTCTGAACGAAAGGACGCTTGTAGGTGGAAAACTGCATTTCGTCCAGAAATTCAATAAAATGAAAGTTGTCAAAATCTTGAAACATGAAGTATCTGAGTCACTACTGTATCAATAATTTTAAAAGATACAACTTTGTATATTTCAAATAATTCTCACTCTGAAAGTTCATTCATAGTCATGTCTACTTTGATGAGGATTTCAATAGTCTCTTTATATCTAACACGGTATATTACTACGTATCGCTACTATTTCTATCTCTATGGCGGAGTACTTAACTCGTGATTCCGCACTGTTGAACGAAAACTGTATTTCAATATCGTGAATCGTTTAGAAGTTATGAGACTGGCGCATAGTGAGTGGGACATTGTGTGCAACACTATATCTTTAGCTTCATTAATTGTTTCGTAAAGAAAACACTAACAAAAATCACACAAACGGGACATAAACAACTCTATTTTCCCACAACGTCAGGTGATGAGGTGAATTTGCCTCTGAGACGTGGGTGTGCATTGCTGTACAAGTCCGTGCCTACCGAGAGCCTAGGCTGCAACTGGGGTCTCTGCCCAGTGAATGCAATTGAAAGGGAGATAGAGTACGCTCTATTTTGCGCGTGCGCCGCGGAGCCAGCCGGTGTCTATCCACTGGCAGACTCCTCGCCCAGCTACCGGCCCCAAAGTGTATATTTCTGCGGCCCTGCTTATTCCCTCGCGCGTAGGCGGAGAAAAGTCGAACACATTTAATTTTCTTCTACGATTCAGTAACAAAAATACTGAAAAATGGTACACAACGACAGAATTAATTGAAAAACAAAATTGGGTATTATAAGGCTCCCAGATTACTCTTCAGCTTCGCCACTGCTAAAAGACCTTATTTGAATATTTTGCTGTCGCTGAGTCCGAATCCGGTTAGAGAATTTTAGTTCGGCTATTGAGTGAGGATAGATTCCGACGGTTAAAATAAGTTAATTGAAAGTTTAGCTGTCGCTGAGTCCGAATCCAGTATCAAAAGTATCTTTTAACAGCACTCATTCGTGATGAACAGTATTGCAATGATGTTACTTTATTTGGGTTTTAATTAAACAAAGCACCAAGGCAATGCAAAACGAATCAGATAAGTTAATTGAAAAATATTAACTGTTGCATTAAATTAAATTTATTAGATGTTTTCATGTCTCGGTGTAGTTGTCGCCAAACTTATAATGAAGTTTACAGCATTGTTATAGAAGAATCGCCATTCAAAGAGATTCAAATATGGTGCAAATTTATTAATATACGAAAGAGGAATATACACGAAAAAATGTAAACAAGGAAAATTTAAAATGAGAAAAATAATAGTGAGAAAAAATAAAAGTATAATTTAGTTTATTTATTTATTAGAGGCATGCATTTATTACTTATAATAATTTATTAAAATATACTTTTTTTCATTACACACATTTACATGTCTCTCTCATACACGTTTCTTCACAACTTTTTTATATTGCATCAAATGAAAGTTATTTTTGAAAACATAAAATTTATTGTTTTTGTAAATTTTTAAAGAAAATTACGATTTGGGACAGATTTTACTGTTCTTCTATATTCTTAAAATAATACTCGTATTTTCGTTTTCGATTAGGAAGCCGAACAATTAAGAAAATGTCAAAAAATGTATTTTGGTCGGCGATAGATAGCAGGTGGCAAGAGTATGTGTCATGTTCGTATAGATAGCCGAGATCATAGGAAATAGAAAACTATTACGGGAAAATCTACGCCATTCTGTACCACCACTAGTTTTCTTTTAAGTTTAGAACAATGCCATTCTGTAAACACACGTCTTTTGGTGATATCCACAATATTTCGCCCTTTATTTCCTTAAATAAATGTGTGTCTTTTATGGTATGTCACAATATGTACATTGTTTTCCTTTTTCATGATTCATCTTCATCGTACTCACTAATCGTCATCGCTACAAGCTTCAGTAACAGATTCACTGTCAGAAACTGTTCTTGTAATCATTACTACAAGTAGTACTAATAAATCATTGTGTGTAATACCAGAACTGTCCAGTAAGGCCTGTTACACGAGCATTGCACTGACGCGAAACGGCCAAGAGCGTTCGTGTGCCGTTTCGCATTAAGATGCAATGTTAATCTACGAAGCCTCGTTACTTAAAGCGTGTCAACGCAACGCTCATGTGACACAGGCCTAAACAGACAGTGATCTGATTTTTATTCACTGTGCCTAAAATAATACTCTAGTAATGTTCTAGTAGTCTCGACAACAAAACTGACAATACTGCCTCTCAGACTACCTTTCCTCCAAACGAAACAACAAGTCTTCGAATCAGTTAAACTTTCGGACCACAGAAGTTAGCAGTCGTAAAAGTCAGGACTTTGATTATTTTTCCTCTAACAGTATGTGGTATCTAGTGTCCCAATAAGCACCTAACTTTTTTTTTCGAAGATATCACTGCCTCGTTTTCCCCTGATCGCCACTTATGTCAACATATAATGTATATTTGGTACTATCCCTACCGAAAGTTTCAAGAAAAAAATTGGAGTTTTCGAGAAAATCTTGTTTCTGTTATTTTTTAATATTGCACGTATTGCACAATATTGCGCGAAAACTACTAAAATTTAAAAAAAAATATGTTCATGACCTCAATGAAGAAACTAATTATAAACAACAAATTTCATTTAAAGTAAACTTCAATTTTTTTAATTGCAGAAAGACGCCTAAAAAGTTTCAAACATTTGAAATTTTCGAAAATTCAGAGTTGACAGTGAAAAACGGGCCGAAACCATCTTTATCCCTGAATAGTATTTGAGTAACCCCTCATGTGTGTAGATGTGCGGTTCCGTCACTCATGGTTAGACCACTTCCCGAGCACCAAGCGAGACATACGTTGTGTCATTCGAAGCGTTTCGGTCTCCTGATGGGGAAATAATACCTTGTTTTCAGATTCGGCCATGAAATTCTAAGAAATCTCCAAAAATGTGTTTATTCGTATTTTGGTGCTGCGATCTTAGTGAGAATGCCGAGAATTAAACCAACGCCACCTACATAGATGTATGTAGGTGATGTAGATTCAACTCCAGTATCTGAAAAGAATATTTCGAAGTGAAAGACGAAGAGAAAGATGAAGAGAAAAACAGAGGAAAATTTAGATGAAGACGTAGAGCAAGGCGTAGAGGAAGGCAAAGTGGGAGACGTAGAGGAACACGTAGAGGAACATGCAGTGGAAGACAGAGAAGAGGACGGAAAAGAGGCCAGAGAGGAGGACGGAGAGAAGGACAAAGAGAATGACGGAGAGGAGGACGGAGAGTAAAACGCAGAGGAAGACGGAGAGGAGGACAGAGAAGAGAACAGAGAAGAAGACGGAGAAGAGGACGGAGAGAAAGGCGAAGAAAAATACGGACAGAAAGACGGAAAGTAAAAGGCGGAGGAAGACGGAGAAGAGGATGGGAGAAAGACGAAGAGAAAGATGGAGAGAATTACGGAGAGAATTTCGAAGAGAAGGACATGAAGAAAGACGTAGTCGTACACAAAGTCGGTGACGTTTGAGAAAGACGTAGAGACGAAGAGAAATGCGTAGACGAAGAGAAAGACGAAGACAGAGTCGTATATGGTATTTGATGAAACGTACGTTCGAACTTCGTTCGGGCTTCAATGATCATTACACGTTCTGATTATATTATGAAAACAAGTAGATAAAATCGATTTTAAAGAACTCATTCTTCTATATCTAAAAGAAATCTGGGAAAAAATTCAGAAGATTAAGTGGAAGGGTTTCGTAAGTTTAAGATTATAGCCTACATATTATGCAATTTAAGATGTAGAACGTCAATTAATTTAATATTCTTTGAAGATCACAATTTCAATTATTTTGATTTTGATATCAAATTCCACTAAACACCCACCATAAGACAGAATGTTCCGTATGATGTTTAAATAACTTCCCTGCGACTTCAATTTGTAAAGTCCGTACTTCAAGGGGAAACTGTGTTAAATGACAATTTTTTTTCAAGGCTTACCCATTTCTTGGAGATAATGTGAATTTCGCTTGTTTTAAACTTGCCCAATCTTGTCCTGAAATGTTTCAGGGAAAACCTTTGGAAATACCATGCCGAAGTATTGACGATGATATTCTAGATGTCCTATATGAGCACGTGGACTTCACTTTTGGAAGGGTTCTGGCAGAAGCAGGGCAACTGATTTCGTGTGACTTCGTGCCGGCGTTACAATTAGCGTCAAGGATGATAGTGGCCGTGCCTCCGCCTGCGAAGCTGCCGGCGTGGTCGCTGCCTCTGCGCGTGTTCTCCGAACGCATCTGGCTCGCGCTGCTGGGGACGGCGGGGGCGTACGCGCTGGCGTGGCGCGTGGTGGCGGGCGAGTCGCTGGCCGTCAGCGCCGCTGCCGCGCTGCGCGCCTTCTCCTCGTGCGGGGGCGCCCCGCAGGACAGGGTGCGCGCCACGCCGCAGCGCCTGCAGCTGGCCGCCGCGCTGCTCGCCTCCGCCGTCGTCGTCGCCGCCGCTTACCAGGTGAGGACACGGCCCTCCACGCTCGACATGTTCCTTTGCTTTTTGTCGAGTCAAAGTTAATTGAGATACGGCCTTTACATTTCAAGATTTTATTTCTTAAGTAGGTGATGTCATTTCTCTTCTAAACTAGTGGTGCTACAACGGCACATACTTTCCCGCGTCATTGGAAACAGATACGTAGTATTGAAATATTGCACTTTCTGCGCTACTAACATCTTAGCTTTTATTCTAAAACATCCAATTCAATCAAAAGGCGAACAACTCATTGTTTCCATCGCAGTGTTGTCAGAACTATGTGAATTCTACAACTGCATGAAAATAGAATACTAAAGTTTTGTAAATTTTTAATTGAAAAATAAGCCTGATACCCCGGACAATACAGAAATGCTTTTCGTAGGGCCATGATTAGAGAAGAGTATTCTCAGACCATGCAAAAATACTCTACTTACAACAAATGATAGAGCATTTGGTGCGAAAACTAAATATTTTCATGCAAATATCAATATTAATTGACAATTATAACTCCTTTTCATACAGCTACATCAAATCACAACAATGAAACTTGATTCACAGAAATTCGCGAGCGTGAAACCAAATTTCATTGTTGTATTCCCTGCATTGTCGATATTCTGAGAGCTAGTCATTTTTATTTCAAATATTTCAAAATAAATAATTTTTAAAAGATTAATATGTGAATGTATAACAAAAGGTTGAATGTAAGAAACGAACAAAGAAATAATATACAAAATTGCAAATCCTAATTTACGACGCATCCAGCTGTCTGACACGCAGTAAAATTGCAGCATTATGTTTGTCACGAAATTGTAGAAAAACTATTCGTATTTTGAAAAAATTAAGCATACCATTATTTGCAGATGTAGTTTTGATAAATACATTTAATTCAGAAAAAACTGTATTTTCACTATTATAGTTTTAAAAAACTACGAAAACGAAGTGCAGTGAATTCTGAGCGGGCGATGTTTGTCAGGAAATTAGAGAAATACTACTCATATTCCTAAAAATTCAACATGATCTTATTTGAAGGTCTGTTTTTGATGAGCATATTTCATTAAGAACTAGCCGTAAATGGCAATTTTCTTTTAAAAATTATGTGCCGTTTAAGAGAAAATGGCGTTTTAGCACTATTAAAAATGCGAAATTTGAAGCTCATTTGCACAGAAAATTTTTGAGTTTTCAAAATACTTTATTTGAAGTTATTTGAAGCACTTACACTCACAAATATAATCATCTTTACAAATTGCGGATAATGTGCATATTAAAGATCTTTCAAAAAATTTACATTTATATAATTTTTGAAAAAAACAAAAAAAAACTCAAAATAAACTTCACGCTATACTAATGAGTGTAATTAGCACTATCCGTTACAAAAGTTTCAAGAAAAAAATTGCAGCCATATACAAGAAAATGATGTTTGAGCATTTCTGAAAATGCCGAAATTTGAGCTACTTTTCACAGAAAACGGTAGTGTTTTCGAGAAACTTTACTTGACATTATTTAAAGAATATATACTCTTAAATATAATAATGTAAAAAAATCGCCGATAATGTAAATATTAACGACGTGAGAAACAAGTAAAAAATTTACATTTTTGTAATTTTTGAAAAAAACAACCGATAGACCAAAATGGCTTTTATGTCATTGATAGAGTACATTTACCACTATCCCTACCAAAAGTTTAAAGAAAAAATTTGGAGCCGTTTTTGAGAAAATCTTGTTTTTGTAATTTTTTAAAATTGCACATATTGCACGCAATATTGCACGAAAACTACCAAAATTGTGAAAAACATTTACCTGACCTTTATTAAAGAACTCAATATGCAGAACAAATTTTATTTGAAGAAAAAATCTCTATCTTCAATTTTGTAGTGGGAGAAAGACGCCAAAAAAAATTCAAGCTTTCACAATTTTCGAAAATTCAGAGCTGTACGTGAAAATCGGACCTATGCCATGTTAAAAAGTGTATTTTCCTCTATTCATACAAGAAATTTAAAGAAAAAATTTGGAGCCGTTTTTGAGAAAATGTTGAAAATCCCCGGGGGGCTTCATATAAAGTACCCCCACATTTTAAAGAATCTTTTTCAAAATCACAAAGCTTCGACTAGAATCAGATCGACTGGGGAATATCAATTTTGAAGAAAATCGACTGAACGGTTTAGGCGCTAGCGTTGACCACAGACGGACAGACGGACGGAATGCCGTCAATCGATTTTTAAGTATAAAGAAGCAACAAATCATGGATTTTGACCACACCACGAGATAGATGATTTTTTTTCTTAATTTAGCAACTGGTTTTATCCACTTATTCGTTTTCACGGCCCGGCAATTAATTTTTTTCCGCCGAAAATTGGCCATTTTTTCGCGCAGCATTACATAACTTTCCCTATACTACGTATATCACTCCGTGTATACGTACGTATACGGGAAAGTAAAAAGAATTCTGCTTGTTAACAGAAAGGCCAAAAAGAGGAAAAATATTCCCTACTACCATTCTCCTGTATTTAGAATCTAAATAATTGTTATCTTTTGATTATTTTCTGCGCCTACCAATGCAACTTTTTGTTCTTAAATAGTGTGTCTGATGTGCGAGTATCTCTTTATAAATAACTAGGGGAACCCGTCAGACGTTGTTCTCTCATTCATCTCCCTCTTTCTCCTTCACTCTTCCTTCCTCTCGTTTTCTCTCTTTCTCTCCCCGACTCTCTCTTCCTCTCACCGTCTCTCTCTCTCTGTCTCCAACACGACATTCTTATATATAGATAGATATTGATTGATGTGTAATGGCACGGCAACTGCTGTGGTCATCAGTTTCGTTATTATAGTGAATGTTTTATTCTAAAGAGAGTTCTTCTGTCCCTGGGTGCTAAGATCCGGCGCCAATCTACACATCATCTTGTGAAGATATTTCCCCCTCCTCGTATCTCCGCAACTGGACGCGCTTAAGCAAACTGCACCTTCATTCTGCACAGGGTCACTCTGATTGGCTACCGAGAGTGGAGCTGGGAATCAAAGAAATTTTTATGATGCTCTATTGTTGATTATGACGCCTTCGATTTGTGTTTCATTTGAAATATTTCGCTATTAAGTTCGTAAGTGAATGTGCAATTTTAAATTTATAAAAATATTAGAAATGATCGTTAAATTTATCGATAGTAATGTTTAGGAGTTTAATGTAAATGATATAATTTAAATGCCGAAATATGATAATTCTTGTCTAACACTTGTCTCCGGCGGCTCGCTTGATCAGTGCTAAGCTTAGCGGCATTACTAAGTATTATTAATTTAAGATAGGAATCCTTTTCCTTTTTGGACAATCAAAACCTTTCTTCCTAGAGCTAAGTTGTAAGGACTTATAAACACATTATTTCTTTTCTGTTTGGTTATAACCTTTTAAAATTTTTATGAAGTTCTCTAATTTTTATAAAAAATGTGCATATTTTAAGATGTTTTGATATAAACATGTCAACTATGCATCTGAAGATGCAAGTAAATAACGCCAAACTTTGCGTGTAGACAATTACGAATCTATTTATTAAAAATGTTATTGATTGTCTGAAAAGGAAAAGAGAGCATGTTTAATTATTAACTTTTACGTGACAATCACAATTTTCATATATTTTTATCTGTTGAAATTATTAAGTACTATTCAGTCAGTTTAAATGTATTTTGATTTCGGAGGCTTCTCCCTTGAATGTCGTCGTTTTGGGGGAAATTAATACATTTTCAGGTGTCTGAAACTCGAAAATGCACGAGTATAGAACAGATTAGCCCAAGAAGGGCTTACAAATTGTGCATTAGTGCTAAGGAGCCAAAATTGAAAAATTCGAATGCATCTTGTGCTAACAGTGGTTTAAATATTGGGTATGTCGCAGCTTTCTCTCTGGTTCTCATCCCGTCTGACACGTGTTCAGAGCCATATGATCTGCTCCAGTAGATTGTCGCTATTTTCGGACTCCTAAGAAAGCACAGAGCTCGCACTGGTTCTTTATGGGAATAGATACTCGACACAAAGGAAGAATGGGATTTCTCTATATAGAGTAGATAATAATTACCTGCCAAGAAGAAGAGAAGTAGATAAATGCATTTCTTAATAACTAATAGAGACTATGAAATTAACTGTAAAAGAAGAAACCATTACAAGCTTAGAAAATGAAATTAATTTAGATTATTAGAATAAATGGTGTATTGAAATAATTGCTTTAGCTAAGAGGTTTCCTGGTATTTGCATGTATTAATATATAGTTGTGTAATATGATGTTCGATATGACGTTCTTTCTGTTACGTTTCTCAATATACTCGTATTCTGATGCAACCTGGTAGTGAAATACGTTGGTAATTGATAACCAAGCAACGGTTAAGTGATGTATTTATTCTGTTGTTGAATGTTTCATTCTATATAGGGTACTATCGTATGTGTGAAATATACGTGTGATTCTTTAAATCTCGTATTATTATTCTAATAATGGGCCCTCTATTACTTTTTTTATTTTCTCCTTGTACGATTACATACAGAATCGTTCAAGGCACGAAGTCTACGAGTCTACCTTGTAGACTTCGTGGTTCAAGGTATTGAATATATTACATAAATAATACAATATTACATAAATATAACTGATTAAAATAATAAACAAATTACATATAAATTATTTTAACTTTTGTACATAAACTGAGGGATACCATCACCGGGACCTCTAGTACCTTGTTTTAATTGCTTAAATAAAACTTTTTAATATTTAAACAATGGTATAGTACGAGTTATTTATTTGCAGTAATCAAATTATGGAGGTTGTAGTAAATCCTTTGAAAATTTAAACTTGATCCTTGAATTTATTGATGATGTTTTTCCTAGTTTAAAACGTTTATAACAGGGGTCCTCAAACTTTTGAAACGGGGGGCCAGTTCACTGTCCTTCAGGCCGTCGGAGGGCCGGATTATATAATGCGATTTTTCTAACTCTGCCTCCCAAGCCCCTTCGGCCGATCACACGGCATTTCGCGTCTTTCTCAGTCCTGCCGCTAGATGTCGAATGGTCGCAAGCACTGCTTGATACGGTCGCAATCATGCGACATCTAGCGGCATGACTGAGAAAGACTCGAGGTACCGTGACATATTCCATCGTGAAGACAGGCCTTGAAAGGCAGACTTAGAAAAATCGCACTATAGTAAAACAAGAACTATCAACAAATTCTTATACACACTGCATATATATTATTTTGAAGTGAAGAATCAAAACAGGAACAAATACTATAGTTAAAAAATGATTAATAAAAAAACACCGAGTTTCTGGTGAAAGACATCGTTGTTAAAAAGCTATCGATGTTTTGCCGTCCCTAGACACCCTAATAAAGAAAAATGTGCGGATTTTAAGAAAAAAAATTCTTTAAACCATGAAAACCCGGCGGGCCGTATAAAATGTCCTCGGCGGGCCGCATGTGGCCGGCGGGCCGTAGTTTGAGGACCCCTAGTTTATAAGCTGAACTAGAGTGTAATGATGAGTAGAAACTTATTGAGATTTTTAGTATCCATGTTTGTATGTTTTGAATTGAGAGTTCACGTCTACTGACGTGTTGTCTGGAAATAAAGCAGTTTCTGAATTTATTAGTGTAGGTATATCAGATATGAAAATATTAAAAAGAGAGATAAAGGAGATCCCTGAGAAATTCCAGTTGTTATAAGGCGATCTGTTGAAATTTCAAAGTTAACTTGAACCTTAAAACTTATTACAGTAAGAAAACTTTAAATTAGTTTTTGTAAGTAAATAGTGAAACCATATTGTCTCATTTTAAATACCAAGTCAATATGCCACAGTCTATCTAAGGATTTTTCGATGTCGTAAAGGCTAAATATGTTGAGCGTTATGAAAATTAGTGATAATATGCTGAGTTAATCTTAATAATCGGAGAATAATCGAATGGTTCTGACGGAAACCAATTTGTGTGTTAGGAAGAATATTTTTGTTATTAATAAACTTGTTAATTCGGGATATTAAAACTTTTTCAAAGACTTTTGAGAAAGTGGGAAGAATCTATTACTTTCTACATTAAAAAATGTTATATATTATTATCATCAAAATAATTATTAAAATATGAAGTTTGAACCTATCCTTTAATAGGCAAAAAAGCTAACAAGACTTAAAATGTTCCAAAAAAATACAAATCTTGTAGCTGAAATTATATTTAAAAGATGTTGATCAATATTATCAAGTTAATAATTGTAACTTTAAATGTATTTACTTAAATAATAACTTTTTGACCATGCGAGGGTACACATTTCCTCTAATACATTTATTTCCGCAAAACGTAATAGAAAAATTATTAAAGATTAGTATGTTAATTTTTGTAAGACTATTATCGAGTTCGATGATGTTTAATGAGACACCTACATTTGATGAGACTTTCAAAACCCATACATGGATTATACTTCAAAGTGTGTTTTGGAAAGTATATTCTCCATTTACTGTAACTGAAATATGTTAAATCCTTCGAATTTCACGTTCACTGATGTGTAGATTTTGTCAATAAAGCATAGCTGACCAACTTTCGTTGCTAATAAATAAATAATATTACATTAAACTCCTGAATGCAAAGTAAACACCAAATTACACACGCACACACTCTATTATACCTCTCTCTACGTGGTCTCTATGTACTTACTTACTATCTCTCCCACTCTCCCTCTCTCTCTCTCTCTTTCTCTCTCTCTCTCTCTCTCATATACATATATACATATATATAATCCCAATACCTCCCTATATCTCCCTATTTCTCTCTCTCTCTCACTGCAGCCTCATGCGACCAAAGAATAACTTCTCTTCAGTTGTTGTCAGGAGATTGAATACAAGTGAAAACTAGTGGTTCAACAGAATGGCACAAACTTTCCCGTACAAGTTTTCAGCTCGTATTTCCCTTACTCTCGGCTAGCTATTCAGACTTGACAATTCTCTTCTCGGCTGCCATCTATCGCCACCCAAAATACATTTCTTTGACATTTTATAAATTTTTCGGTTTCACAATAGCAGAACAGAAATATTATTTCTGTATAAGTATATGTTAAAGAACAGTAAAACCTCGTCCTAAATGGCAAAATTTCCTTTAGAAAATTTCAAGCAGTCTTTAAGAAAATGGCGTTTAAGTGCTACCCGTAAATTCGGAATTTGAAGCTCTTTTCACACAAACAGTTTGAGTTTTCGAAACACATCATTGGAAGTCATTTTAAGCACTTTTACTGAAGAATCTTTTTTAAAACTTTAAAGCTTTGACTATAATCAGATCGACCGCGGAATATCCATTTTGGAAGAAAGCGTACGTATGGTTCAGGCGCTAGCAGTGTTCACAGACAGACGGGCGTTTTCTTTCATTTCATCCATTTTGGAAGAAAGCGTACGTATGGTTTAGGCGCTAGCAGTGTTCACAGACAGACGGGCGTTTTCTTTCAATTGGTTTTTCATTATCAAGGACCCACAAAAGAGGGTTTCTGGCTACAGCACGAGTTAGAGTTTTTTTCTCTTAATTTAGCAACTGTTTTGTTTCCACTTTTTCGTTATCTGGGCGCGGCAACCAACTTTTTTCCGCCGAAAATTCGCCATTTTTTCGCGCAGCATTACAAAACTTTTCCTTTACTACGTATATCACTCCGTGTATACGTACGTTTACGGGAAAGTAAAAACATTGTTTAATAACAACTTTCTTGTCAAGGCAACCAATTTAATTTCAAAATCACTCTCCATTTCCCTTTGTCAGCCAAAACAACAGGTGGAAAAAAATCACATTTGCGGAAATATTTCTAATAATTCGAGAAAATGTTGTAAAAGAAAATATTTTGAAAACTTTTCAATTGACGCAATGATTTACTTTTCGTTTCGGTGCAATAGATACTTTTCATTCTGTGCGTGATTAAAAAACATCTACATTTTTCAGCACTATATTGATTTTTGGGACCCAAATATCTTGGACGAAATTAAGCTTCTGGAATCTGTTACGGAACTGAACTCTTTTCCGTTGTTGAGAATTTCGCTAAAAAATTTCGAATAGTTTTTGAGAAAATTTGGTTCGAACATTTCAGAAAATTTGCCATTAATCTGTTCCCTTATTACGGACCACTTGTGGACATTTCAAAAACCATCACTAGAGGTACTTTGAAGCTTATATGTAAAGAAACGCACTGAACAATAAAATACATCTATGATATAAATTTTGATGACGTCAGAGACAAGTCAAGAAAATTACATTTTTGTAATTTTTGAAAACAAACAACGTATAGATCAATATGACATTTATGTCACCTGATAGGGAATATTTAATATTATCGCTGCCAAGAGTTTAAAGAAAAAAATTGGAGTCGTTTTTGAGAAAATTTTGTTTTTTGTAATTTTTGAAAAGTGCAGATATTGCACGCAATATTGCGCGAAAACTACTAGTTTTTTAATAAAATGTACATGACCTCACTTTGGAGAACACATTTTATTTGAAGGAAAAATCTCTATCTGCAATTTTGTAAATGTAGGAAGACTCCGAAAAAATTCAAACTTTCGCAATTTTCGAATATTCAGAGTTATCCGTGAAAATCGGACCTATGCCATCTTAATAAGTGTTTATTACTCTATTTTTACAAGAAATTTAAAGAAAAATTTTGAGCCGTTTTTGAGAAAATTTTGAATGTCCGGGGGGTTTCATGTAAAATACCCCCAAATTTTGAAGAAAGATTTTCAAAATCGCGGCGCCTTGAGTGAAACAGATCCACCACGGAATATTCATTTTGGAAGAAATCGTACTTACGGTTTAGGCGCTAGTGTTGTTCACACACACACACACACACACCGGACGGACGGACGGGTGTTTTCCTTCCAATTGGTTTTTCGGTATCAAGGCCTTACAAAACAGGGATTCTGGCTACAATACGTGTTAGAGAGTTTTTACTTTCCCGTATACGTATTTATATACGTAGTATAGGGAAAGTTGTGTAATGCTACGAGAAAAAAAACGCGGATTTTCGGCAGAAAAAATTCTTTGCCGAACCCTGATAACGGAAAATGATGCAGATATTTACTGTAATTATTTTGATGGTAATTGCGTATTTTCTAATTAGTGCTTTACACTATTAGCCATGCAAATTCACATATTTTTGACAACACTGCGATGGAAACAGTGAGTTGCTCGTTTCTTGGTTGAATTGGACGGTCTCAAATAATATCTAAGATGTTAGTTGCGCAGGAAATGCAATATTTCAATAAGACATCGCAGTTTCCAATAACGCGGGAAAGTATGTGCTGTTGTATCACCACTATTTTGTGCTTTTCTATCTGTACTTTTGGTACTTTTCTATCTGTAATGGTAACAAAGTAATTGTTAGTCGTGGAGGGTCACATGGAACAAACAACTTGGGACAAAGACCTAGAAGTACTAGATACTTGTAACTACATACTGCAATCAAAGGTTGAGATGCTCTAAACGGCTAATTACAGGAGCGAGGAACACATTCATAATTGATTTGCATACAATAACTTCTTATGTGTTAATTATTAGGGAGACAAATGGACATATTGCATATTGTATTTATGAGGGAGGTTGATTGCATAACTTGTTGACGTTATTCCCTTGTATTCGAAAATAGAAGTATCTGTAATTACAAAACAAAAGAAATTGATTTTTTTCAAAAACCAAGATATTTTTAAAATGTGTTACAACAAAGAGTTCTACAATACTCAGGAATATAATGATTGTAGTTATAATCTACATTTTCATTCACTTTTTGCACCCATCATAACATTCTCAAATTTGCATTTGATTGGTGGAATGTCATGCCCACTTAGGACGCGTAATTATTGAATAATATTGTATAGGAACATTTTAATTTACAGTAAATTAAGAATATTATTGATTTGAAATTGATTGAATCTTGTTCGGTGCTCAATGTTATTTATCGTAGAAGTGCAAAAGGTTTTTTTTTATTTTATTGTATTTTATTTCCTTCCCTCTTAGCTCTTTTGGGCATATACTTCTTCAGAAGTATGCCCTCTCTTTGCGGTTCTCATACGCAACCAATATTTATAAATTATGTTTCTAAAATAAGAGAATTTCAAGAAGACGTGACTAATTGCACTTTGAATCGCAACGCACGTCAAGATTTTTTAAAATCTATATCGTTAAATAACTTCTAAACGACACGTTCAAAACGGGCCTTAAAAACAAAAAAAATGATCTTGATGAGATCTTCTTTACCATTCTATTATATTTTGCTGCTTAGACGCTTCTAGTTTCTACCCCACCTGTTCAGAGCCTGTAGAATGTGCAACTGTATGTAAAATTACTAATTACTTGATATTCTACACGACTGAATTACACGAGTGTACCTCTTTGCTCGATAATAAAGTCGAATAAGAATAGTTTGTATTGACAAGGGTGTATTATATTGTTATCAATTACAAAGTGACATAGAACAAGTGACAATGACCGAACAAGTGAGAATAAAAGGGTCTTGATGGAAAAATAAGAAAGAGGGTGGGGGTATAGCATGAGTTCTGGCACGGGTACGCTAGGATACTATATCTGGAGTAATCCTCCGTTAAGTTTTGTGTAGTATCTCGAAGGCAGTCAGTGCCCTTTACCCCTTCGGCCAGGGGATCGGCGCCGTTAAAAAACGGTGTTCCCAAACGGTAACCCATCCAGGACCCCGTGCTTTCTCGAGTTGCTTATTTTCGTGACTTCAGGAGCATAGTTAAGTAATCAATCTAACAACACCGAATTGATCGGTAACTTCGTTTGATTCATTGATTGATTTTGTGTGACCGGCCCATCAACAGCTACGAACATCAGGAGGGCCGGTCAAAAAGTAATGCCCCGAGATTTTTTTCTCCAGAAATATTTATTGAAAGAATCTGAAATTTTCACATAATATTAATAAATTGTTATTCTACTTGCTCTATTTTTCAACATAATTTCCATCGAATTGTTCAGCCTTGCGATGGCGTGAAAATCGGGCGAGCATGCCTTGCAGGTACCAAGTCTTTTCCTGAGCTGTAGTCATCATTTCGCGGATCACCTTCAATCCACGAATAGCGTTTTTCAGTGGCTCAAAGAGGTGTAAATCGAAGGGGGCTAAGTACTGGACTAAAGACTGTGTGGAAGGGGACTAAGTAAGGACGGTGTGGTGGATGCGGAAACACAGTCCAGCCCGTTTTTGTCAGTGCTTCTCTTGTTGTGTCTCTCGTGTGTAGGCGTGCGTTATCGTGCAAGTGCAAGCTTTGTGCACATTTCTTCTGGAATCGAACTCGCGAGAAATGCTTCTTTAGGGTTGTTGAAGTAACAATTTAATATTGTGTGTTGTACTTATGTGCAATTGTTTTAAGTTGATTCGATTGGTCGAATGACAACGCTAGATGCGCGCCCTCGTTCTTGTTTGCTCTTTGCGCAAGGATAAGCTTCAGTCAGTCAGTCTGCCGCGAGACGTACCTCGCTCGTACAGAGAGAGCGTTTTCTACGGAAGTTTTCTTGTGTACTAATGTAATCCTTCAGTTTTGTGCGTTAATGAATCATAATTGAAATCATTGTGTTCTCATTTTACTTCCCGAACAACAACAACCAGGTTATTCAGAGTATTCATATAAGAATTTGAATTGATGGAACTACCTTTGAGCATTACTTCAATGTCCCAGAAGATAGTGATGAGATGTCAGTACTCGTCGCTGTGGCGGGGTACCCGGAGTGCGGCAAATCAAGGAAATCACTCTTCACTTTCGGAAGTTCTACCTCGTTTACCGAAAGTCCAACGGTACTCCTGGTGACAAAAAAGGTGCCATACTCTCAAGGGTGGATCCAGCCGATCGTTTTTTTTTGAGGGGGGGGCATCGTAGATTTTTGTTAAATAATAAACGTATTTGTTATCATATTGAATATTATTTATGCACTGTGTATATGATACTATACAATATTATTGATTAAATAATTACATAATTCTAACAAATATATAAATCAAGTTTGCCAGATAAAGAAAGGTAAACGAAAACTGTACGCCTTTTGGGGGGTCATTGCCCCCATGACCTCCCCTGGATCCGCCATTGCCTACACTGCACACAAGCGTTTGTGAAAGATCGCAACAGTTTCTCTCTCCTCGCGAGGAACTCAATCACAGCACGCTGTTTGTAACGCTCGTCGCCTTCAGCCGCCATTTTAACAGTTCCTTAAAGAACTGTCTTCTGTAGGAGAGACTTGAAACTTCGTACACTAACGCCGAAAATACTAAACTTAGAATGGTTAACAACCACACCGATCTGCCATTATTGTTGGATGAAATGAAAAATGTGGGGCATTACTGTCTGACCGACCCTCGTAATACAAAAACCGGGTCGTTCAAAAAATACGTGCACCGTTTGAATTGCGCGGTTCCAGTTGATTCCAGGGGATTCTGCTTGATGTCAGGGTTGCCAGATACTTCGTACAAACAATCGCCGTTAGATGGCAGTGAATCAGCCCAATTTCGCATAAAAAGAAAAAATTCAACTTTCCAATCGGGAAATTTCAATTTGCATTAGAATAATTATGTTTTCGCATCCACCGTGAGGTAGTGATCGTGTGAAATGCTTGATTAGTTTTGTTTTTTTGTTTGTGAACATTGTAATTAATAATTTATGCAAAAACTTTTTTTAATAAGGGCTCGTCCATAAATTACGTAACGCTAATTGGAGAGGGAGGGGTTCTGAGGCAGTGTTACGCTGCGTTACATAGGTGTACGGGGATATTAGTTGTTACGTAACATTGATATTTTTTTACATTTTTCAACAGTTGCTGAAATAATTCGTTTTTCGAGGCCTGTACTAAAACATTAAGATTTTAACTAATTAATTTGTTTTAAAAACCTAAACTGAAGTTATTAGTTGTAAATTGTTACAAGAAATGGAAATATTTTTTCAACTTTTTTTTACTTTGTAAAATTACGAAGAAAATGTGATAACTGATATGAAGTGTATCCTAAAATCCATGTAAATTGGCGGTGTAGACTCCCGCTCTTGCATCACCCAAGACGGCGGGTGCTTAGCTTGTGATCAACCATTTCTCGCCCAAGCCACGGTGTAATATATATAGGTGTGTTAACTAGCCGCCTTAGGGGCAAAATTTCTGAAGCCAGTTTGAGGCTAGTTCCTCGCTTATCCGTATGATGGCGCCTTGCACATTTAGTATTTGCTGGTGTTTACGTTGCAAGAAAGCCATATCGGTCACTGAATACGTATAATTGGGGAACCGCTATTGTAAATGTATCGGGATGTTTAAAGGCCTATTATAAAGTCTCAAAGGGTGTTAATTTTTTTGAAATGTTTTGTAGTGGGTCAGGCATATTTGCAATTATATGATTCAAGTACCAAAGAATGAGGTTTCCATTTAAAAACAGGAAGTTATAACAACAAAAAAACAACAGGGATTACATTTACGAAAATCACTTAAAGAGTGATTTACTATTAATCATTTGACATTCATGTTGCTCAGCTATCAAAAGGTTTGTTCTTCGCAATAGTATATTCATCAATGACCATCATTGAAAAACAATTTCAGTGCCAATTATAATTTTCTAGTAGAAATCATTTTTTGCATTTTGTTTACAGATTATTTTATGACGTGAATTTTGTCTTATTTCTGATACTTTTGTACACATTTTGCAATTAATAAATTATACGAACTAAAATAACATAAAATTAATTTTCAGAACGAAATATGAAGGTCTTCATCTTTGAAGGTACTTTTTAGAACCACTGCTCAGAATATCACCACCATGAATAAACCACGTTCATACTACAATATTTATATACAGAACATCTATTCCTGTATTGAAATAACATCAGTTGCCTTTTTATAATCACCTATTGGCAACAACATGTGCAAAAAATCACATTCTCGGGTTCATATTTCACAATCATTTTCGAAGAAGACTAACATTTTTTTTATTCTCAAAAGTTTTTTCTAACATCAGTAAGTTTGTTTGACACCCTTTGGAGACATTCAATGAATCTTCTTCAAGAATTACAGTTGCATTCCTCAACATTTTTTCATAATCATCTTCTGAAAATTAAAACGTTTTAAAAATATATTTTGAATTCTTAGGTGGTAAATTACACCTAATGAAGTTTGTAATTTCATTTAATTAGAAAAAATCAATAATTAATATTAATTAAAAATAGTACACATTAAGCAACATACACATTCACCGTGCCAATAAAGTTCAGTCGAAGTTCAGAGGATTACAGTCGTCAGATATGTTTGGTGAACAGGAGCATGATATTTCAATGACAGTCTCTTGTGCCTTTGCCCAAGATATCCACTGAAAGTTCGATAAAATAAAACAAGAATGAAAAATAATAATATAAACAAATAAATTCTGACATTTATTAATCTTAAAAATTACTATTTTAATTATAAGAATTCTATCTTCAGGGCTGGTCTGTAAATCATATCCTCTACAAATTAACTTATTTATTTTTTAATACTATTGAAAAGGCATATCAAATGCAAGTTTATCATTTTAAACAGAGAAACATCACATGCAAATCTGTTTGGATTATCGTCCATTTTTGGTTTTTGGCATGCAAATTCAGCAAACGTTGTTCTAATTTAGAGCAAAATATTAATTTATATTCTTTGATTGCACAATTTAACTCTTGGATTTTTTTCCGAATTGGTGTATAAATAATTACTATACTAGTTTGTTTATATCACAGTATTAACTGTGTATGATTTTACAATGTTTTTGTATCAATTTGATAATTAACTGATAGTGTAAGGTGAATAATTAGTATATGTCCTTTACATATTTCACATAACATTTTCATTGTTGAAATTCTTGATGCAATATAATCATTGTTATTTAATTTTCTCTTTTTCTTGGGAAAATTTCAACTTATTTCTATATAATATCTTTATTTTTCATCCACTTCGGAAACTTCTAAATTTATTTTACACTCCGCAATTAAATGTTTATTACGAAGAGATCAGTCAAGTCTACTGTTCACCGTGCTGTCAATAGAAGCCATCTTGCCTCCAAAATATGCCCAAGTCGTTCGCAGCGCCAAAAAATATCCCATGTTGTTATATGCGAGAACTGTGAGAACTAGCCTCACATTTGAACAAACCTATATCTCTTACACCGTGCTCAAGCATTCTTTCTTCACTCACAACTTGCCCCAATGTTATTAGGAGCACGCAGCATCGCCTACCAATTTCTACTTTAATTATCATTAATTTTAATATTCAACACAAGTAAAATAAATACAAATTGTTTTTAATGTGCTATAATTTATATTCACTTCTTGCATTTAAAAGGGGGGTTATCGCAATTGTTACGTAATTATTTAGCGGGATTCAAGCACGGATTACCCGTGCGTTACAAGGGGGGAGGGGAAAATACTCGAAATTAGCGTTACATAATTTATGGACGGCCCCTAACAAGTTATATCTTAATATTTAAAAAATAGTTATGACTATTCTTATGACTACCGCAGATGGGAGGAATACTTTAAGGGATAAAATAATTTCCCCACTTTCGCATTTTCACTCTCCTTGCTCCTCTTAAATGTCCGCGCTAAAAAATATTATCACACAAATGCTTGCATATGCATTCCCTATGGCTCATAGTGCGATTTTTCTTTGTCCCTGAAGGCCTGTCTTCAGGATGGAATATGTCACGGTATTTCGCGACGTTGTCAGTCGTGCCGCCAGGTATCACATGATCGTGACCGTATCAAGGAGTGCTTGCGATCATGCGACAACGGAGAAAGACACGAAATGCCGCGTGATATCCCATCATGGCCATAAGGGCTTGAGGGGCAGAGTTAGAAAAATCGCAGTATAACGGAAAATGCTGGCGGTGACACCGTACTTCCAAAAGATGACTAATTTTAAAACCGCATGTTCTAAAATTAACTGCAAGTATTACCAATGTAATATCTTATACACTTATCTTGTGCTTGTCAAGGACGTTATGTCTTTTAAAACACTCCCTATACTAGAAGTCTAAAACTACTAAAGGTCTAACATTACTCACTTCTCAAAGTAAATTCGAACGAATTAACATATGATTGATGAAAAATCATGTATAAAATGTAAAAACCTAAAACATCAAACTCACTTTCAACGTTATTGTGGTTATATTTTGAAAATTTCGTAGTAATCCGAAAACCAACCCAAAACCGCACACGTTTTTATGCATTTGGGTTCATCGGACGGTTCCCCGCGAAGTGGATTTTTGTCCCGCGCGAGAGAGAGCCAGTTTTCCTGCCCAAAAAAGCGGAATTCAGCCCAATCTGGCAACCCTACTTAATTTTGCTACATTTGCATAGATGAGCTGATTATGACGCCATTTTCCGGTTGCAGATATGTTTATTTGCTACGCGGATTCTAGTGAGTCGATTGGCGGTTTTCAAAATGAATGACTTTAAGGAGCAACGACTTGCTGTGAAATTTTGCGTAAATCTTGAAAAATCTGCGGTTGAAACTTTTGCTACAATGAAAACGATTTACGGTGATGTTGCTACTAGAGGGCAAAACTAGGGCCAGGTAGGGAAATTTTGTAATTTAAATGTTAAATTTGTGCCATTTTAAAAACAATCAAAAGGCAGCAACAAATTATCATCGTCGTTCCCGTGGACGAGATCGCTAAAGCATTAGTGTCGTCGCGATCTCCGACCGCAGGTCGCGGGTTCGAGTCCAGCCTAGGACATGGGTGTATTTGTGTATGTCTATATGTGTGTGCCGTCCCTTCACCCCTCACTATCATCATATCATCTACCAGACCCTCAGGGCTAACAATCCCGGAACATAAAAATGGGATTCAGCAAAAAATGCTGACCGCCCCCCCAATGATATTTCATGCCCTGCCTCCAAAATAATGTTTCTGAGCCCCGGTAAAAGGCAGTATGCAGGTACACATGGTCCGAGTCGGCCTATACGCGAGAAAAAATATATAATATCCAGCCGTAGCCTCGTAAGAGCGGGTAATTTTCAACCCACAACGAAGAACGCGAAGTATTCGTCCCGAGATTGTATGATTACGCCCACTACAAAAGAAATCGAGCTAGCCAAATTTATAAATAATTAGTGGAACCCGGCAGACGTTGTTCTGTCCTTCATCTCCTTCTTACCCCTCCCATCTCCCTTTCTCACTGTCTCTCCTTCATCCTGTCCTTGTCTGTGTCTCTGTCTCTGCCGCTGTGTGTCCCGGTCATTCACATTTACATGCAGATTCTGTACATCTCTGAGCAGGTGAGATAATATCGTGAAGCGCCGGAAGAGCAAAAATGTTATAGAATGTTCAAGAAGAGCTCATCCTGTCGATTACAATGTGAGAAACGTTTCTGTGAGGACTTCGGCCTCAAAATTTTCGTTTTTAAGGCCCTAGAATGCCTCGTTTAGGAGTTATTTAACGATGTAGATTCAAAACGCTGCCGAGCGTGATGCAGGTTGCATTTGACGTGAACATTTAATTTTGTTCTACAGCACCATTTAGTGGAGTTACAACAGAATTAACAGAACATAAACCTGGGTGAAAAAAATATATAGAAGTGTCAACTTTCATGGAGATCGATCATACGGTGTCGGCGTTTACCAACTTTCATTTATATACATTTATTTATATATATATATATATATATATATATATATGTATATATGTATATATATGTAAATGGAAGTACATACACAGAGAGAGAGAGAGAGAGAGAGAGAGAGATTAAATAGGAAATTAAATTAGGAGATAATAATAACAGGGAAGAGGAATCGTCACAATACGTGGTCCGTCGCCTCTTTCCTCTCCTTCCTCGCCAGAGCAGAGAAATCTCGATAAACTTCCGAACAGAGTAGCCGACCATTCGAATTCTCCTCCAGGCAATGGTTGAACGCACGCTGAGTGTTTGCTAATACTATGCATTGTATGCTAATAGTTGCATTCTGTGCTAATACTATTGTTCGACAAACAGTGGTCAGTGTCATGTACATTGTATTGACGTACTTTTAACAAGCAAAATAGCAACTGAAATGTGCTTTCCGGTGAGCAGCTTTCATAATTTCATATTATACAAGAATTGAGTAATTAAAAAGACAAATTGGTGTGAAGAAATACACGTTTATTTTTGCAACACAGGGACTTTTGCTACTTTTCCCTTATACGTACGTATATACGGAGTATATACGTAGTACAGGCAAAATTATGTAATGCTGCGAAAAATCGATTTCGACATTTCAAGAGAAAAATACGTTTTGGGGTCCCCTGATACCGAAAATATTATTTTCAAGTGGTTATTTTGTCCGTCCGTCCGTCCTTCCGTCCGTCCGTCCGTCAGTCTATGAACAACCATAGTGCCGAAACCTTAAGTAATTTCTTCCAAAATGAATATTCCGAAGCCGATCTGGTTCCACTCGAGACGCCGTGATTTTGAAAAATATTCTTTAAAATTTGAATGAAGCCCCCCGGACATTTCCAAAATTGTCTCAAAATCGGCTCCAAATTTTGTCTTTAAATTTCTTGTAAGGGTAGAATAAAATACACTTATAAAGGTGGTATAGGTCCCATTTTCACGGTTAACTCTGAATTTTGCAAAAGTTGCAAATTTTTTTTTGAAATTGCAAAAGTTTTTCGGCGTCTTTCTAGAACTACAAAATTGAAGATAGATTTTTTCTTCAAATAAAATTTGTTGTGCAAACTGACTTCTTTCACTAAGATCATGTACATTTTTTTTAAAAATCTTAGTAGTTTTGCGCAATATTGCACGCAATATGTGCAATATTAAAAAAATACAAAAACAAGATTTTCTCAAAAACGGCTCCAAATGTTTTCTTTAAACGTTTTGTAGGGAAACTGCTAAATGGGCTCTATGAGATTAACGCCATAATGCTGTATTCTTTTCTTTTTTTTAATTACAAAAATGTAATTTGTTTGACTTGTCTCTCACGTTGTTAATATTTACACTAGCGGCGTTTTGCTTACATTATTATATTTACGAGTACATGTGCTTTAAATAATGTCAAATAAGGTTTATCGAAAATTGAATAGTTTACTGTGATAACTAGCTCAAAATTTCGCATTTTCAGAAACGCTCGAACGCCATTTTCTCAAAAATGGCTCCAAATTTTTTGTTCAAACTTTTAGAATGGATAATGCTAATTGCACTCTTTAATATGGCGAAAAGTTAATTTTGAAGTATTCTTTTATTTTTTCAAAAATTACAAAAATGTAAGTTTTTTGAATGATCTCTCATACCGTTAATAAGCACATTTCCAGCAATTTATAAACACTATTGGATGTGTGAGTTAATCTGCTTCAAAAGATTTCAAACGAAGTTTTTCGAAAACTCAAAAAATTTCTTTGAAAGCCTCAAATTTCGCATTTACAGTAGCCCTTAAACGCCATTTTCTTAAAAACGGCTCTAAATTCTTCAACGAAAATTGACATTTAGGACAATTTTTTATTGTTTTTAATATTCTTAAAATAATACTTCAGTTCTACTATTAGGAAACCCCAAAATTAAGAAAATGTCAAAAAATGTACTTTGGGCGGCGATAGATGGCAAGTAGTGGCAAGTCCGAATAGCTAATCGAGACCAAACGAAAAAGAAAACTAAAACGGGAAAGTCTGTGCCATTCTGAATCATAAGATTTCATCATATGATGACAAGTTCTCCTTACAACTTCATCAGTCTTTTCCATCTTTAGAATATACGATCTGGGTTCCTCTCCTTCTCCTAACACTTCTGCCTTTCCCCAAGTCTTATCCGTTTCTGTTTTCACTACTACCATCTCCCGACTTTTAAAAGTATTTATTTTAGCTGTAGTTGTCCTATTATACCATTCTTCCACTTTCTGTCTAGCACATAACCTATCATTGATTAAAGTTTGAATCACCGGTTCCATATTTTTTTTCTGTTATTGGCATATGTGTCCTCATAATTCTACTATTTGGTATTTGAGATGGTGATGCACCCAGAGTCACCAGAGTAGTATTGTTATACTCCATTATTGCCTCACGTCCTCTCCTGAATATGCACATTTGCTAAGAACTTGTTTGATTAATTTTACAGTGTTTTCTGTCCTACCATTGCTTTTGGGATAAAACGGTGAGCTTTCAAGTCAATTTTTTTTATTTTTCTCTAAAATATTTCTTACGTTCTAGTGAGTTAATAGGAACATTGTCAGCTACAATTTCTACGGGATATCCAGTATAACGAAAGTTTTTTCTCATTTCTTCTATAATAGATATTGCACTCTTATTTTGTAACAAAATAGCATCAATCCAGTGGTAAAAGTAATCAAGCATTACAATATATAGGTTGCCTGCATAATCAGTAATATCCATTCCAATCTTAGTATATCTTTGTTCTGGTACCTCATGTAAATGTATTGGTTGTTTTCTATTATTACTCTGAAATTATTACTCTGAATGTTCTACATTTCCTTACAAAATTAGTGATATCTGTTGACATATTTTTCCAATAGAATAACTGCCTAGCTTTCTGAATGGATTTTGCTGTTCCAGGATGTCCTTTATGAATAGCCTGTAGCATTTCTTGTTTTAGTTTATAAGAAACAATTATTTTCTCATCTACAAACAGAATTCCAACCTCTACATAAATATCTTCTTTCATATTAAAGTATTCTCTACCACTTATCTCTACCTTCTTAAATGTAGGCCAACCCTCTGAGTGATACTTAGAGAGTAATTGCAACTGTTTATCTTCAGCTGTAGCTTTTCTAAATTGTCCAGTCCTATATGTTGACATTGGTAAGTGCTGTGTTATTGAATGTACTATTTCTAGCATTTCCATATCCTTCTCTATAATATTCATTGTTGACCTAGATAACATATCTGCTAAATCCAAATATTTTCCAGGAACATATTGCAAGTTAAGATCATAAGATAATAATTTGAATCTCAATCTTTGAAGACGTTTTGAGCCTATTTTGAATAGAACCTTTTTCATGAGAGGTAAGAATGGTTTATGATCTGTATCTACTATTAGATTTTTCACATCATAGATATATTCATGATTTTTTCAGCCCCAAAACAAATACTAAGTATTTCTTTCTCTGACTAGATATTATTACACTCATAATCATTCATATTCCTTGGCAAACATGAAATACGTTCAAGTCATTTGCTCCTTTGAAATAAACATGCTCCTAGTCCATTTTTTGATGCATCACATTGCATAACCAGATGTTTATCTGGATCATATGGTACAAGCACTGGTGAATTTACAACTCTTTCTTTCAATTCTTCTCATATCTGATCACGCTGTGTTGACCAATACCACGCACTTACTTCTTTTAACAATTCACTCAATGGTTGTATTACCTCAGTACCAGACTAAAACTGTCTAGTTGAATAAATTAATATTACTACTAGCCAGCAAAAGCTCCGACTGACTTGATCAGTACGAGCCATGCTTTCAAGAATAAATTACAAATCTACAAACATCAAAGCCGGATGAAGATCCCAACACGGGATGCAGGCCGGGCAAATACTGATGACCACCCACTCAGCAGACAGACACCGAAGGCAGTCCCGAGTCGAGTCCAGAGAGCAGCAGTCGGGAGTCTACCGTCGGGAGGCGACGACGGTCACAGTCAGCAGTCAGCGGGGGACGTCCTGGAACCGAACGTGTGGAGATGTTGGGGACTGGAGATTGCCAGTGACTGGCAATGTGGCGGCTAATGGTAATTACCACTCGTCTGTCGGATGCCGTGAGAAGACGGCACAGCTCAGGGAGAGACTACTCCCTACCCCTGTAATGGCTGGCAGCTTTATAAATAAGGAATCCATAAATTGTTAAGTGAGCGTGCAGACTTTCATTTGTAGACATAACACTAGGCGCAGGACCTTTTCAAGAATGATCCAGCGCTTTTGGCAAAGTGCATTAGAACGGGCATTGACTATACTAATATTGAGTTGTGAAACTTCACGTGTAATGCACTGCGTGATATATTGAACATTTAATATAAATAAAATGTGCAACTTATAGAGGTACAGTATCATTGTTGAATCTCAGAGTATTTAAGTAATTCATCTTAAGTAATTCAACTCAGATTGGTTTTACACTGATCCTGTTTAAATTTTGTGAGAATGTCATTATAACAATGACCAACTTTCTGTTGCAATACATTCAATATTTATGTTCTTTTATTCGAGACAATATGGAATGTAGCTATTGTACTGTTTTACGACAAAAGCGTCCTGTAATGAATTTTACCTGACTGCCCCAGTGACTACTCCAAATATCACCATGTAATTGCTGCTCACAAAGCACCAAGGAGCCTTGCATTATATTAAAAGTTAGTGACTCGGAGTTAGTTAATCTGTTATAGATATCGTTTGTCAACGTATACAGCGCTTTTACTTTTGGCAAAAGTCTTCATCTAGCTAAGGAACTTCTATCAGCAAGCTACATTACAAAGGTTCCATGCCAAAATATATTTAGTTAGCGTTCAATATTTTCAAATCATGCAGTTATCAATTTGTATTTTATTTGGAGCTATTTAGATTATGTAATTGAACAGTTTATTAAAGAGCTGATCGACGATACTTTCCACTCGTTTCGGAAAAAGATGGAAAGAGCACGTTTTCTGTGACACTTCTTACTGAAATGTACCAACAATGTCTCTACATAAACTATTACGAGATCGTTGACATCATTCACCTTAGGACGGTTATAATCGTGACCCGTTCCGAATTTATAGTAAAATTTTGGGCGCCAGGAACAGGTTACGTTAATTAAAACCAATGCTTCCACAGCTAATTTTAACAAATGGATAAATGTCCGGCTAGCTGGGTCAATGGGTCCCGTAATGGATAATCGCTATCGCCTAGATAGCCGATTATTTGATCTGCCAACTATACAGTATGGCGAGGAATCTGAAAGGAAATAATCTCTAACTACTTAACAATTGTGATTGACCAAATGAAAATCTTTTCATTTCCAAAAGAAAAATTTAACAATTTATTTAACCATTTGACAATTGTTCTGCCTTTAGGTCATGACCTTTTAAAATAAAACCTTTGTACTTCAGTACTTATCTAACGTTGTCTTGATCGAGACGCCCCGCAGTACCTTCCCACTTGAATGCAGATGATCCCAAGTCCAGCTTCTTTCTTCTGATCTTGCGACACTGCCGACGAATCCAGCCCTCACTCTCTAGAATACGAAACTGGTTCTTACGTGATATTTCCAAGTCCTAATCGAATTTACTTCTGCCCATCAACTTTCAGAGTCCGAAAGGTATTGAGTCTCACGTCAAAACTTACAAGTCCCACTCCCCTTATATTAATCTCGCGAGCGATCTGTACTACTCGACGACCTCTATCAGAATGTCATTTTCTCCTCCGTTTTTCGCCCTCAACGCCTCGGTATCCGTCCTTCGTTCTTATTTTTTTAAACAAAACGACAAAATTCGACAGTCTATTCTCCCTTAGCCAATCCATTCACTTCTTGCCAAATGAAGTAGCCACGCCCTCGATAGTCATTCCTTTTCAGACCAATCCCACATTATATTATATGTCTTTGTAGACAGCGCCCCCACATATTCAAGGCCTGAATGCAGTTTATTGACCTTGCCAACCACTACGCCGGCGTTGCTGAGGCTGTATATTGCCATTTGCCGACCCTTTTAACCCAACCCATTTACAGCAAAAGTTATTGACAAAACATATAATATTTTGGTATATCACATTACCCCTCTCGCACCTGGTCCTTACAAAATTCCCTATATTCTTTCACATATCTATCATTTGCTTTTAATGGAAACATGTCAACAGTAACGGCTCATGCTTTTTCTAATACATCGGGCAGAATTTTCCACATTATTTTCCATTTCAATATCCGTTACATCGATAGAACCTGACTTTATCGTTACCATATAAAATACAAGGACTACGAACAAGTGAATACCTGCCGGCAAAAACGTTGTAACCCTCAATTTTTTCGAATGCTGGGTTTCTTACATAAATTTCGTATGTGTTCTGAGTGAGGCATGTAGAAAAGTATGTTGGCAAACATGATCACTAAGCACCATTTTTCTTCTGTTTTAATTTTGCCACGAGTGGCACGGGAGCATAAAAATGCAATTGTAACAATTTGTAACAATGGATGAGGAAAGTCGTGTGATGTTAAATTTGCATTTTGAGAGTTACGTTCTTGCCGACAAGTTTTCACGTATGTGACCATATAGTAGAACAAATGATCCAATGATATCCACGTTACATTTCACGTCAGAAATATTATTTAATAACAGGAAAACGGGCATAAAAAGAGTTTCGAATAAAATATTGTACATCACAGGGCAAAAGTCCACTTTCATGCCTCGACAGGATTCCTCGCCCCGACCTATTGGCCTCGGCGGGTGAACTCTCCAGTCGACTTTCGTGGTCGACTTTCTTGTCTTCTGATGCAAATTACTATTGTTAGAAATCACGCACTAATGATATCTAACTCTGTTTTGAATTCAAATTTTTAAGGGTATCTTACTCATTTTATCGTATCAAATTGTAATATTTTAATTATGACATGTATATCTAATGACTTTTAATACCTAATCTTCAATAAGTGGGTGGGGTTATATTCATTAGTTTATTCGAATTGCAATTATTCAAATGACATGTAAATCCACTGTTATAATGTAAATATGGTACAGGTTGGTAACCTGGTGTTTATCTCCATTGTTCTGAACTCCAATTTTGATGTTAGGGCATCCTGTTCTGTTTATTGTACCAAATTTGTAACACTTTAATTATGGCATGTAAACACTTTGTCACCTATTAGTGTGTTGATAGTTATATTGCTTTTGTAATTTTTCATTCAATATTGCAATTATTCAAAACACGAGTAAATTCACTGTATGGTTATGATACTATTAACTAAACTTGCTCAAATTCGCTCAATTCTTTACGACTGCGGAACTAATTCTCCAAGTGTAATTGCATCCAATAAGGTGAAGAGAGAGGTGACAATTGTATATACATACAGCGATAATTGCGCTCGTGAAAACTGTTCAAAGGGTTAGTTGTCTCGGTATATTAGTGGTCAGAACAGCTGGGCGTAAACCAGAAAGTCCAGGTTCAAATCCCGGGGGGAGAGCGACTAATTCTTTAAGAATATTTCAGTATTAAAATGCATTGTTACTCAGTAACATGGTCACAATTTGGATTTATTTACGACTGCGGAAAATATTCTCCATGCATAATCGCATCCAACAAGGTGACGATAAAGGTGAGAATATGATATAATTGTTATCCATATCTTTAATTCTAACCTGTGTCAATGTTTATTGTGTTTTGATTGCAATGTGTCATAAAGGACTAAGCTTTATCACAATTTATTTTATCTGGATGTGCACTTTCTGTTATATTGGTTGCTCTAGAATTAATTTAGTCAAGTTCACTCTCAACAACTACTATTGCAAGTTCATACTATGATTGCTTGTCTATAAATACTGTCAGCGGACTTAAATTATTTAAAAAAGTTTTGTAATTTTGTAACTTTTACTCCCCAACACTCTTAAATCTGCAATAGTTATATCACATATTACATTTTTTTATAATGTAAACAACGCATACTCTTTGCAATCTTTTGGTTGTTTGATTTTTGGTTGTTTTTTTACATTTATTGTTAAATTAGTAGTTATGGTTTTCCTTATGTCCACCTTATCAGGGACCGAAAAAGTTTTGAATACAGGTAAAAATGCCGGTACTTTTTAATACCTCTATAACACACCTTTATTCTTTATACCAGTGAAATATCTTGGAATGCGGAATGGACGTTCATAAAGATTACACTGGTATTTTCAATGGAGATAATGTCGCTCACACCATCACCACATAGAAAATAACTTTCTTTCATTAATAATTTCGAACAATGCTTATTCATTAAATAAAACATCATGCAAGCACTCTCGCACACGCGTGCACGTCCACTCACACGCGCCACAGACACACGCTCGCCACACACACACATGCCACACACAAACATGCCAATCACACACGCCCGCCAAACACACACGCGCGTCACACACGAAAGTGCCACACACACGCACGCGTCACACACACACACACACATTCATACGCGCGCCACACACACTCGCGCTACACACACACTTGCGCCACACACACACACACTATTTTTCTCCCTCTCTCATTCTCTTCTTTTCTCTCTCTTGTTTGATTGATTGATTGATTGATGTTTCCGGGCGCGTCAACTACTTTGGTCGTTAGTCCCGTAAGTATAGTGCGTGTTTTTTCTCGGGAGGTGGCATTGATCTTTTCCCCGCTGGATGGCCAGATCTGGCGTCGACCTACCGTCGACCAGCGGGGTTTCCCCTCAACTAGATATCTCCCACCAGCGGGGCACTTCCCCAGCCGGGACAAGCTGTAAGCTCCCGACCGGTCTCCCGGCATGTGCGGTAGTGTAGTGCATGTTTGCGTGTGTAAGAGGAGAGGATAGGACAAGGAAGAGGAAGAAAAGATCGCACGCAGTCCGTGGCCCACTGCTCCGGCATTCGCCTGGTGTTGATCGGAGAAACCACGGAAAACTACCGATCAGAGCAGCCGGCCGCTAGAATTCTCCTCCAGACAGCGACTGAATTCGACCTAGCTGACAAGCTATACTGCGATTTTTGTAGGAAGAGCTCTCAAGATAACTCAAATCCCATCTTCGCGATGGAATATGTCACTGCATTTCGTATCATTCACAGTCGTTCCGCTAGATTTCGCACGATCGCGACCGTATGAAGCAGTGCTTGCGATCATGCGACTTCTACCGGCAAGACCGAGAAAAGACGAGAAATGCCGTGACATATTCCATCGCGAAGATGGGATTTGAGTTATCTTGAGAGCTCTTCCTACAAAAATCGCAGTATAGTGTCGAAAATCCTGCCGCCGTCGGGACAGCAGTGACATCAAGTTGATGCACTGAGCCATCTCTCCCGGTTTTCTCTCTCTTTCTCTTTTCTCTCTCTTTCTCATATTTTCTCTCTCTTCCTTTTCTTTCTCTCTCACACAGCACACACGACATTCGCCAACGTTTGTTGGGGCCAACGGTCAAACATCCGTCACTCACACTTCAATCCTCCCCACTGAGAAAAGAAATTGACAGCTTGGAGTGTGTCGAGTAGTTTATCCTCTGAGCGTGTTAAGGCAGCGAATATAGCTTCATATTCAGATTCAGATTGGGAGAGGTATAAATTGAGTTATGGCAAAACGAACATTCTGGAAAACGCTCGCTCGCTCGATCTCTGGAAAGACACAATGTACCCCTCTTATTGGAACATAATATGAAGAAATAAGTAATCATTGAATAATTCGTTCACCTTTTTACCTGCTTTCTCACGTGAAAGCAACCGCCTTTTTTTCAATTTGTATTGCAACAAGTTTCACTGATGACTTGAGCTCTGTTCCCTCTTAAAAGCGGTTATTCCTTGAAAATGCCAGTGAAAGGGCGGCACTAGTACCAACTTTGAGAGCTTAACCTCATGGAACGTTAATGCACGCTCACTGAAGCTCGTTCCCAGGGGGGAGCAACTACTGTGAAGTGCCTGTTTCGGCGTTTGAATTTGGCGACAATGCTGTCATAGGTTAAAAACGGAGATCTAGTGCGTCTAAATAATCTTTTATGTACACGAGTGCTTGGCGGCGGAGCCCGGTAGGAGCTGCCCCCTGGCGAAGGAAGATGAACTAACAAGTAGGTCTGCCAGGTCCAATGCAAAGACGTCGAAAGGCAAAGAAGAGAAAGAAGTTTATAAACCCGTTCTCTTCGCAGCTAGCACGCGGTTTTGGAGGGATTTTTTTACAAGTCCGACGCGGTACGTTTAAAATACAAATTCTGAGCTGGTAAATAAAGGCCAAAGATTGTTATTAAAAACCAATCTCTCGCCACGGCGCCAATTTTGAATCATTTTTATGCCAATGTGCCAATAGAGCGAAACTCGAGGATTGGGCCAAACTGGAGACGTCAGTGAAAACACTAACCTCCGGAAACTGCCTTTGCAACGGTCCTCGCAGCTCTTACAAAGTGGCAACTGATTCCGACAGTGGTGTAGACTCTGGTGTAGGGATGGCGAAGTCTCTGGTGGCGGGGTGATGAACTGCGTGGAGGGGCGATTTCGTCGTGGCATCGACCTTGGCAACACTGGATTCCGAGAATTCCAGAATGCATCGGCTGAATTTCCAGAATGCCTGCGACACTGAATTTCCAGAATGCACGCGACACTGAATTTCGAGAATGCACGCGACACTGAATTTCCAGAATGCATGCGATACTGAATTTCCAGAATGCATGCGACACTGAATTTCCAGTATGCACGCGACACTGAATTTCCAGAATGCACGCGACACTGAATTTCCAGAATGCACGCGACACTGAATTTTCCAGAATGCATGCAACACTGAATTTCCAGAATGCATCGGCAGCGTCAGAAGCGTTTCGCGAAGTCTGTCAGCCGCGGTCAGATCTCTAGCACCTTCGTCCTTCCGCAACTGTTGCCAGAGGTCGTATCCGTTGGTGTTTGTAGTGGCCGCAGGCATGGCGGCGCGCGGCGATTTCCGCACTTAGATTGGCGGCAAGTCGTATTAGGTCCCAATACTAATTGTGGCGAAAACTATGGTAAATTTCAAGGACAGGGTTCGGCTCCTACTGACGCGCACGATTCGGTTCCGAACGAGTCACTCGCGGCGCCGCCACAGTGTGCCCGGCCACACGGCCACGTGGCCAACGCACTTTCGTGTGGAATCGTGACGCTTCGCTACCCGTGTCCAAGTTGAGGACGAGGCTCGGGCCTTCGGCCCTCGCGTTAACATAAAACATCCTTGAGTCTGTCCAACGCATAATTACCAACGCATTTTATGCAAACACTCACCTTAAATGTTTACGCAAATCCGCGAAAAATAAACCATTGTAATTCTCCATTACACAGTCGCACCACACCGCACAATGCAAGCACAAAGCAATACAAAGGCATTTTCCCGCTCCCTGAGTGATCCATTCTCGTGGTCCGCGCGAGTGAACCATGCGCAAGTGAACCGTGCGCCGTTGTTTTAGTGAGCCGAACCCTGTCCTTAAAATCAGCCAAAACTATATATCTCTTACACCGTGCTCTCTCTCTAAAAGCCTCTTCCCACTCGCGCGCCCCATGCTCTCTCCCCGCTCCGCCCCAGACCGTTCTTCCTCGTTCCCGCCGCTCGTTCGCGGATCCGTTCGCGGACCCGTTCGCCCCGCGCGATTACTTGATTCGCCGCATCCGCGCCACTTTCGAATTTCGTACTTCGTTGTATCTAGTTCAAATCTTCTATTGTTAATGACCATACGGTCATAATATGAAAGTATTGTGTGAAGACTGTAATTTTTACAAAATAAATACTTTTCATTACTAAATTAAATATTACTATGTAACACAATTTATTCTGTAATGATAAAAGGGTGATAATAAACATTTCCCAGTAAACATTACATAGTCAATATTACATATTCTACCTTTGAGTGTACTAAAGTGCACTGGAGTCATACTGAGCCCACGTGAGCATTAATGTAACATTAATCCACACGAACATTCCAAGGTTAATGAACTTCAACTATAACTTCTACAATTTCAACTACTCTTTCCTAACATTCTCATTTTAATGATAAATAGGCTGAATGCATTTGACTTCGCACGGTGCGAACCCGGACGCCGCTGTTCTCCACGTGCCGGATGTTCGATTAAAACGTTCGTTTATTGCAACAGTATTTATGCGTATCCCATTCTGCAATTTTGCACAATCATAAAATAAAAGGTAGGGTATGTAGTGATATTTTTATATTTAAAAACTGTTTGCGAACTTTAAAAAAATATCAAGTTAAAGTTATAATGCTACGAAAAATAAACTTCCAAATTTAGTACGAATATAATAAATAGGCGTGTTTTAACCTATAAAATGACGCTAGTTTGAATTATTCTTTTTAAATAAAGGAGAAATAACTCATTTGAACACAAATTTTTGAAAATTGCAAAAGTTTGAATTTTATTCTGTGATTTCCTACAACTACAAAGATAGAGATTTTTCTTCAAATAAAATTTGTTCTCCATAGTTCTTTCATTAAGGTCATGTACATATTTTTTAAACTTTTAGTAGATTTCGCGAAATATTTTATGCTGATTGTGAAGTCCCCAGGCCACCTACAGAGGAATTGGTGGATAAGAGCTTACTGGAAACTTACGAGAGACGATAAATATTTAATTTCACCGCTTCCTGGAGGGTAAAAAATTCTTCTTATTCGTTATCAAGTATGAAGTCTCCAACTTGCCCTGAGAGATGGTTGACTGCTCAATGGAAAGCTTTGGTAAGAATGTGTTCAAGGAGATTTACACTTCAAGTTTCCACTTAAAGACATTAACATTTTTGCAAATATAAAAGGGTTTGATTTCTTTGTTTTTGCTTCTTTATTTCAGTTTTCATTTCGTTAAAAATCTCAAAATAATATATATGACAGTAAGCGCACGAATTTGTAATATTTAATTTCGAACTACTCTGAAGATATGGGACTTTATGAATATAAAAAAACACGTGAGAGCTCTTTTTGCTATTAGAATGGATACACTACGTTTTAAAAAATCAAAAACTTCCAGGACAATTTTTCGTCTAATTCGTCCGTTGATGTGGAAGGACTCGCATTCAGAATTCAACGAGTAAATTGGACTAGGGTAGGGATGCCAGAGTTTACGAAAACGTTCACAGAATACTTTTCTCCCCTTAGTACGTCACACCAAGTTTTTTTTGTCTTTTTGACGTTATAAAAAATATAAATTAATTAATTAATTAATAAATAAAATAAATCCTCATAATGGCTGCATGTCAATGTTTAATGAAGAGAAGAATTCAAAAGAATTTCATATTTCATTATCTTATATTGTTGCCGTTCAACAATAAACTTCTCAAATATATATTTATATTATCACTGCATTGCTCCCCAAGGCAGCGTAGGTAGTAACATAAAACAAAAATGTTCGTACAAATTAATGGTACTCAATTTCAATTTTTCTTTCATGTAAAATTGTATCTTCATAATTGTAGTTGTAGGAGGACACCAAAACATTTTTATTTTTTTATATTTTCGAAACATCAGGCATTTTAATGAACATAAGAACTGCATCACTCTCTTAAGCGTCCTTTACGCTAAGGTCGAAATTTAATAAAAAAAAGTGTGGTTTTAAAGGAAATAAAAATTGCCTGTGTTTCGCACAAACTTTCGCAAAAATACTCATGTTTTGAAAAAGTGAAAATGACATTTTTGGATCTGTTTTTCATGTACACATTTCATTTTAAAAAAATGTTTATCTTCATAATCGGAGTCGCAGGAAGACGTCAAAAAAATTTTAATTTTTTTCTATTTTAGAAAAATATGGGTTTTCAACCAACATGAGACCTCCACCATTCTATTAAACGTCCTTCAGACTAATCAAAAACATAGTTTCATCAAAAACATTGGAGTCATTTTTTTTTTTGGAAATGTCCCAAGGACTTCATGTAAAGGACCCCCAAAATTAAAATATCGATTTCAAATTCAAGGTGCTGCAACATCAACCAGATCGATTGGGGAATATCAATTTTTGAGAAAATCAGTTGAACTGTTTTTGTTACTAGCGTTGTGTACAGACGGACAGAGGGACACACAGACGTCTTGCCGACAATTTCGGTATGAAGGACCCATAAAACATGAATTCTGTCTACACCACGCGTTAAAGGAATTTTTATTCTAAAGTTATCAACTGAATTTATCTACTATTTCGTTACCAGAGCCCTGTAATAAGAGTTTTGAGGCGAAAATTCACCGTTTTTTCGCGCAGCATTACACAACTTTTCTCTACTGCGTAAACGGTAAAGAAAGTAAAGTAAAAATTTTATATTTGTGTGAGGATAAGTGGGCTTTTAATGACGGAAGCATCTACATAGGTGGTCAATAGCTCATTCGATTCCGCTCGGATGAATCGGCGGGCACAATTTATAATCGGTTCCTTATAAAATATTCTGGGAAAATTCTATAAAAATAAGTTTTCCTGCCGAAAATTCGCCGTTTTGTCGCATAAGTTTCTCTTCTTGAGAAAGTAAAAATCACTTCTCATACAGTGATGACGGCACACACGTAGTGAATTACTTTCCAATATAGCATGAATTGTAAGTTTTTTCTCATTAGTTATCGGGGTCACTTTTTGCCTTAGCCCCGATACTCTGATTTAACTCCGATTATACTCTGATTTAAATCGCGAGGTTCGTCAAGGTCACGAGCTGGTTGGAGAGGGAGACATTGGCATCCAATCGAGAGCTTCGTTTCGAATAAAACTGTCGATATTGGAGCTCTCGATTGGATGGCAATACCCCCCGCCCCGTCTGACTTTGAAGTCGAAAGCGGGTGAGAGCAAAGGTTCTCCCCTTTGACTTCCTGGCCGGTGTAGACAGACGTCACAGTACCACGTGACCTAACGACTTATAATATGCTGCAACCTTACGCTCCGTGCATTCCGAGTGGGACTTCCCGTTGCACAGCTCCGTGGTCTTCTAGTGGGGCACGCAGATACGCATTTTCGCTGGTACAGTGTCAGGAGTGGCATCCAGGGTCACTTCACTGGTAGATATGTACTAAAGATCAGCCAGCTTAGTTTTAAGGACCATGATCTCAGGCTTTGGTACTTAATATTAATAGAAATAATATAAATCGTCATCTTCACTTCATAGTCTAGCCATCTACCTATTCCGGCCTCTTGACAGTATCTTTCCATTGAAATTATATCAATTATTGTACAGAATGTCCAAGGAAGAAACGACAAAGCTTCGAAAATAAGCTCTTAAGCCAATTTTAAGCATTTTTTTCTAAGAAACTCTTTGGATATTTTGACTGGCAGAGCCGCAATAAGCGCTCAAAAGTTGATTTGAAAAAATACTGTCTATGCAAAACTTTGCTTTTCTAAAACTTAGTACAAACACTCCACAAACGTGTGAATTGTTTATTATTTACGCAAGGATTTAATATACGTAGGTTATTCAATAATTAAAGAGACATGTTCTGGAAAGAAATCAGTCGATAGGACAAGTTTGGTAATTTTAGGGCCTTAAGTTAGCATCATTGGGATGAGCTCTGGACATCCAGAGGATCAGAATTGTTGTGTTCATAACCTCAAAATTAAGTTGAATGATGGCGAGTCGACTTGAAAATTCCACATTAGGTTAACAGTGTTCTGTGATAAATTTTGTACTTGCTGAAGGTGTCAAACCAGCAAGCATACGTTGGGTAACAAAAAGGGAATATTTACAAGTAATTGTTGATTAAAAGAGCTGCAAATATTCAATCAACTATAATTTAGTGAGCAGACAAAATTGTTAGTAACAGTGTACATTGGTAATTGATGAAAAATGAACGAAAATAGGAGTAGCAAAAAGTGCACTGTCATACAAATAGTACAAGTGTAAAAAAATGAGTAAGCGAAAGTCTCTAGAACCACTCAAGGTAATTTGTTCGAATGTTGAATTGCTTTATTTACAAATGTCTGTTTTACTCAAGAAATTAAAACCAACAGAGTTTAACTTTACACACAAAATGCCCCAATCAGTGCATTGAATCACAAAAAGTTGATCGATATTTCTTACCGCTTCTCCCTACCAGACAATCATAAACTGTGACTAGTTTATCGGAGGAGATAGTATCGATCTCTATGTCGATGTCCAATAAACCGCGCATGTAGTATAATACAACCTCTTTGATTTTATCGTAGCTTTCAATTATTTTCAATTTTTGACGCTTTTTGGAACTATGTTGGACATAACTTCATTCGTGAAACGGTCCTATTAAACATCACACTGCTTTGGAAATTCTCAGATAAATCACCTCCTCGCTTCGCGAGTTCGAAATTTATCGACAATTTCCAAAGCACTCTTGGTATTACCTACTAAAATTTACCAACCTGAATTTCTTTATTCTCACAAATTTTCAAAATCGCACGACGTGTGTAGGTTTGAAAAATCTTACTCGCACCTTCGCCAATGAATGATCACCTCGTATATTGCTTTGATAAAAGCACGAAGACGCTGTTTCTGTCTGTGTTTCCCTAAAGGTTTCCACGATATACATCCAGAGTCAATGCGTCCCTTTTTAATACATTTTGCTGCGTATTAATACATTTTTTTGGTCCAAAACTATAGGACGTTTACTTAGCGCCCTTCATTTCTTTTGCCTTTAGTTGCATTGATTGATTTATTTTTTTTCCAAAACGTCAACGGCGATGGTCAGTAGCCCCGTGAGTGTAGTGAATGTTTTTATCATGAGAGCGATATTGTTTCCTCGCTGGTTAGTAAGATTCGGTGCTGAACTTCACGTCGGTTTGCGGGCTTTTCCTCATACAGGTGTCTCCCACCAGCGGGCACCACCCCAGCCGGGACAAGTTGTAATCTCCCGACTGGTCTCTCAACATGAGTGGTAGAATAGTTCATGTTAGTGTGTGTGTGTGTGTGTGTGTGTGTGTGTGTGTAAGTAAGGGGTGTATAGAACAAGGAAGAGGATGGAAAGATCGCGCGTGGCCCGTTTCCCACAAAGGGTACTGCACTGGCATTCACCAGGGATTGATCGGAGAAACCACAGACAACTACTCATCAGAGCAGCCGATCCTAAGAATTCTCTTCCAGACAGCGACAAAATACTGCCACCGTCGTGACGTGATCCCTATACTTCGGTTTTTCTTTCTTGGCGCGTCTGGGGGGGGGGTGTCATCATATCTCACGGTATTTTGCGTCGTTCTCGATCGCGCCGCTAGGAGTCGCATGATCGCGACTGTATCCAGCAGTGCTGGCGATCATGCGGCACAATCGAGAACGACGCAAAATACCGTGAGATATTCCATTTTGATGACACCCCCCCGAGACGCGCCAAGAAAGAAAAACCGAAGTATAGGACTGATGAGAGGCCCTGCGGTGATCTCAACTGACGCTCTGCGCCACCTCAGCCAGTACTTCCGGTCGCAGGTGCCGCGTGCCATGGCTCCTCACGCGACGAGGCAGGCAGGCGCCCCTCCGCAGGCGCAGGCCCCGGCCCAGGCCAAGGCCCAGGCCGCGGAGCCGCCTCAGCCGCCGATGCAGATCGTGTGGCGGAACGTGTTGGTGTTCGCCTACCTGCACGTGGCCGCGCTCTACGGCGCCTACCTCATGTTCACTTCGGCGCGCCTCCTCACCAGCGTCTACGGTGAGCAGTCCGCTGCGGTACTTCCACGCTGGAAAGAGAAGGATGAGCAACTGCGCATCGAATGCGACTTCAGCCAATGAGCATCAGGCATCAGTTTGCGACACTATATATATATATATATATATATATATATATATATATATATATATATAGAGAGAGAGAGAGAGAGAGAGAGAGAGAGAGAGAGATAAAGGCAACCGCCACCACATTAGTTAGTTTTCGATGCAAGAAACGAAGAAAAGAATAAAAGCGTTTTTAAAATGGAGATAGGGGTACCATGGTCAATGGAGCTACCGCCAATTGAAAAGTGTCTGTTTTGACGTGAAATTGGCCATATTCGAACTAATGTGGCACACTGTTTGGAACAAATAAGTATTGTTTAATGTTCATAAAATTGTTGCGAGGTAACGTGGGAAATACCTCAGCCAAAAATCCGTTGATAAAAATACTATTAAATAATATTTATTCGTTATTTTCTAAAAAGTAGCGAAAAAGATCAAAACATGTAGTGTTTAAGGGGTTTGTGGCACCCCTGAACCCATTTTAAAACTGTTTTATTGGTGCCGATGTTGTTTTTGCATTGAAAACTAACATTTTCGCTAATCCTCTACAAATTCGTCAAACAGAGCCTAAAAGTGAATAAAGATATGCAGTCAGACATAAATGTGGGTCGTTAATAGTGATGTGCAATTTTAGACGACTGCAATGAAATAGTTAAATTGTATGAAGCAAAGTTCTTAAAGCAAAGATTTCGAGCTCTATCTAAATCAAAAGTTCTTTGGATACAAATTTACGGAGTTATGGCAAATTGTGAAGTGTTTATATCTACTGTTTTAACGTAAAATTGGCCATATTCAAGCTAATAGGTAAGTCACAGTATTTGCACATTAAGTCAAATAATGATGATCGTAAAATTGTTGTGGGGTAACGTAGGCACCACCTCATACAAAAAACGTTGATAAAAATAGCGTTAAATAATATTTATACTTTTTTTTAATGTAAAAAAACGAATTAATTGGAGAATATTTTTCGTTTCTATGTTGGGGAATTTTGTTTCAACGGGGAGAGTTTTTGGGCAAATTCCATAGTAGTAGTGGGGAAAGACCCTGCATACCCCTTGAACCTGCATACCACATGAACAGTAAGCGTGGTGTCACAGAATAGCTGCTGCACAGAAAGGAAAGCTTCCCACAATCCGTGCGCCGATAAGATGCGCATGATTGCCATATTGAAACTGTGTAAACTGCTGTACGACCCGGCATTTGTTGTGTGGTGAATGGTGGTTTATCTACGTTTTATTCGTTATACCTGGTGTATGTATAACTAGCAAAAACATACGTAACCCGAGGGGATATTTGCTTAGTATTGGCATATATTAATACCCCACATAAGAAAATATTAATAAAAAATTGAGATGAAAAAATAAAGAATTATAAATACATAACTAGTAGTGTTACAGAATGGCACAGACTTTCTCTTATTAGTTTTCTATTTTCTTTGGCCTGTGCTAGTTTATCGGACTTGCCATATATTCTAGCAAGCCTCCCATCTATTTCTGCTCAAAGTACATTTTTTTGAAATTTTCACAATTCTTCGGTTTCCTAAAAGTAGAACCGAAATATTACTTTAAGAATATTACAGAAGAGTAAAATCTCGTCCTAAATGATAATTTTCATTAAACAAATTGGAGCCATTTTTATGAAAATATCTTTTAAGCGTTACTAAAAATTCGAAATTGAAGCTCTTTTTCACAGACACTTTTTTGGGTTTTCGGAAACTCCACTTGAAGTCATTTAAAGCACTATAACTTACAAATGTAGTAGTGTTTACAAATCGCTGGATATGTGCATATTAACGATGTGAGAGATATTTCAAAAAAATACGTGCTTAAATTTTTGGAAAAAAAAATAATACACCAAAATTAATTTTATGTCATAAAAAAAGTGCAATTAGCACTACCCGTTGGAAAAGTTAGAGGGAAAAAATTGGAGCCATTTTTGAGAAAATGGCATTTGAGCTGACGCATTTGCACAGTTTCAAGATGGCGGTCCGCGCTACGCGACGGTTCACTGGACATCAGTGGAGAAGCCCTCTACTTTCCTTTCTGTGCTCTCTGAATCTGAATCAGTGAAATTCTCACTGATTCAATCAGTGAGAGCCGAAGTCACTGATATCTTCAGTCGAAATGGGCAGTTTCGCTGGCAATCAGCGAATATGCGAACCTTTTCATAATGACCGCCAGCATTTCACTGGTCGTCAGTGTTAAAAGTGCCGCGCCATCGTCGCTCACTGATCGTTCAGTCGTCTTCACTGATTCAAACAGTGAAGTTTCACTGATTCAAAAAGTGGACTCAATTTTCACTGATTCGTTCAGTTCAATTCACTGATTGTCTGTGGCAGGCTTATAACTGACACCATCAGTGAATAGTCACTGTCAATCATGTCAACTGATTCAGACTGAGAGAGTGTAGCGTCTATCTGTTGCGGCGTGTTGCAGGCTACCTCCTGGGCGTGTCGTCCGGCGTGGCCGTCACCGCCGGCGCCCACCGCCTGTGGAGCCACCGCTCGTACACGGCCAAGCGGCCTCTTCGCCTCCTCCTCATGATCGTCAACACGCTGGCCTTCCAGAACAGCATCTACGAGTGGGCGCGCGACCACCGCCTGCACCACAAGTACAGCGAGACGGACGCCGACCCGCACAACCCCACGCGCGGCTTCTTCTTCTCGCACATGGGCTGGCTGATGGTGCGCAAGCACCCGCAAGTCAAGGCCAAGGGCAAGGACATCGACATGCGCGACCTGGAGCGAGACGAGATCGTCATGTTCCAGAAGAAGTGAGTGTACCGCTTCTGTGTTTGGACTCCAGAGCTCTAAGATAGATTGATTGATTGATTAGTTCGCGCGCGTCAACTGTTAGGCTACTCGCAAAATGAGAAGCAGGTCCGTGACGTGACGGAGGGCGAGTCGTGGAGAGTTTCGGATAACCACTCCTTATTGGCACGAGCGCGGTGGTGGGCAGTGGTTATCAGAAACTCACCATCAGTCACCCTGCGTCACGACACGGGCTTGCGTCTCATTTCGCGACCATAGTGCGATTTTTCTAACTGCACCTCAAGCCCCTATGGCCACGATGGAATATCACACGGCATTTCGCGTCTTTCTCCGTCGTGCCGCTAGAAGTCGCATGATCGCAAGCATTGCTTGATACGGTCGCGATCATGCGATGCCTGGCGACACGACTGAGACGAACGTCGCGAAATACCGTGACATATTCATAGTGAAGACGAGTCTTGAGAAGCAAAGTTAGAAAAAACGCAGTATAGCCTTAAGGTTATTAGTTAGTATGTGTGGTGCATGCTTATTTATCGAGAAAGGTGGCGGTGATTTTCTCACGCTGGATGGAGTTATTCCGGCACTAATCTACATGTGGGCGTGTGAGGTTTTCCCACAACGAGGTATCTCCCACCAGCGTGGCGCCCCCGTAGTCCGGACAAACTCTAAGCTACCGCCGGGTCTCCCCATATCCATGGTAGTGTAATGCGTGTACGGGAAAATGTAATGTGAGTAAGATAGAGATGAAGTTAGGAAAAGGAGGACAATCAAGAGATCGCGCGACGATTTTGACAATTTTCTACCAGTTGGTGATCAAAGTCAATTCTAGTACCAACAAAGAACTGAGAAATTTTTGACATACGACCTTGTTCTGTTTCAGTGACGATAATCAATTATGAGATTTGTTCGTTTAATAAAGGTGAGCTATTTCAGATGGAACTAGAAGTTCCACAGAATGACATAGCTTTTCTCGTATTAGTTTTCTATTTTTTGGACTGGGCTAGCTATTCGGCCTTGCCACATACTCTTCTCAGCTCCCATCTATCACCGGCCAGTGTACATTTTCTGACAGTTTTTCAGTTTACTAATTGTAGAACCTAAATATTACTTTCAGAATATTAAAAAGGGAAAATCTTGTAATATGTGACAATTTTCATTGAAAAAATTGTAGCCGTTTTTAAGAAAATGGTTTTTAAAAGTTACTGTTCATGAAAACTTTGAAGCACTTTTTCACAGAAATCTACAGAAAACTTGTTTTTGAAAAACTTGATTTGAAGTCATTTGAAGCATTTCCAGTCACAAAGGCAGTAATTTATACAAATCTCTGGAAATGTGCACATTAAGGGTGTGAGAGATATTGAAATAAAATTACATTTGTGTAATTTTTTGAAAATACAAAAGAATACAGCTGTATGAGGTTTACGTCCTCTCATAGAGTACATTAAGCACTATCCCTACCAAAAGTGTAAGGAAAAAAATTGGAGCAGTTTTTGAGAAAATCTTGTCTTTGTAATTTTTTAAAATTGCAAATATTGCACGAAATATATTCCGAAAACTGCTAATATTTTCAAAAAAAGTACATGACCTTAATGAAAGAGCTTACTAAGGAGAACAAATTTTATTGGAAGGAAAAATCTCTATCTTCAATTTTGTAATTGTAGGAAGGCGCCGAAAAAATTCAAAATTTGGCAATTATTGAAAATTCAGAGTTAACCGCAAAAATCGGGCATGTGCCACCTTAACAAGTGTATTTTACTGAATTCTTACAAGAAATTTAAAAGAAAAAATTAAAGCTATTTTTGAGAAAATTTTGAAAATGATCATGGAGCTTCTTATAAAGTACCCCAAAAATTTGTTTTTCAAAATCACAGAGCTTCGACTCAGGCAAGATCGACAGGGGTTTATTCGGTTTGGAAAAAAATGTATGCATAATTAAGACGCTAGTGTTGTTCACATACACGAGACAGACGGAAGGACAGACGGAAGGACAGACGGACGGACAGACGGACGGACAGACGGACGGACGGACGGACAGACAGACGGACGGACAGACGGACGGACAGACGGACGGACAGACGGACGGACAGACTGACGGACAGAAGGACGGACGGATAGACGGACGGACGGACAGACGGACGGGCAGACGGACGGACAGGCAGACGGACAGACAGGCAGACGGACAGGCAGACGAACATACGGACGGATGTTGTAAAAAAACACTTTTTCGTTATCAGGGTACCCCAAAAAGTGCATTTCTGTTGAAATCTCGAAATCGATTTTCCGCAGCATTACATAACTTTGTCTGTACTACATATATTACTCCATATATACGTAAGAATACGAGAAAGTAAAAATACTCACTATCTTATTCACAATATTTGTAACAAATAATACCTTCACCGTTTGAGATCAAAGCGTAGGTTCCCATAGAATTGGTTTTGAAATTTTGTTTAAAAAAATCATCGTATTCTGTGTGTCACCAAAACATTGTGCTTGTTTCCAAGTTTCGAAGCGTTGTTGTAGGATAGGAAGGTCATTTGCGTTGGTTAACAGCGTGTGAACTGCAATTCTGATGACCGGCTGGCGGAAGCTTATGACGGCCGAAAATCGAGTGTGATTGCAAAGACGCGCGCAATGCAGTTTTGTCTAATTCTCTCTATTCTATTAATCCACAAATTTGTTTTTTGTAAGCGAGAAAAGTATAGTTGTTTTTGGCACTGCATAGAAATGTACTCAGTATTTTGGCTCAGTTTAAGCACAACCTCCTACATATTGTAGATGAAAAATGGTCAAGAAACTGATGATGCGTTGCTTAGTAAAATTACAGCGAACGTTTGTTCATCCAATTGAGGTGAAGACGGTGATGTGTATATGTGTGTAGGTTTGCATGAAATAAACTTATTTCTTTTCGGCCTTCAATTTTTTGACAGACATTAAATTATAAAATTATTTATTTTTTATAATTTAATGCCTCTAAATATTGAATGACAGACTTAAATTAATATGAATTAAATAACTATTGCTGAATTTGAGAACAATTTTTTATTTCTCACTCATTGTTTGCAGATATTACCTTATCTTGATGCCCCTGATATGCTTCATTATTCCAACAATTATTCCTGTGTACATGTGGAATGAGACATGGACAAACGCGTGGTTTGTGTCTACGGTCTTCCGCTATACCTTATCTCTCAACATGACTTGGCTTGTGAACAGCGCTGCTCATAGATGGGGAAAAAAACCGTATGATAGGTAAGACAATGTTCAAAATATTTATTTTAATGCTTCTGTTAATGACAAACTCTACTTTGCTACAATTCTTTTATCTAAAGGTCCCTCACGAGTTTGAAAACTCAATATATATATATATATATATATATATATATATATATATATATATATATAATCCACAAATCCACAAATCTCTCTCTCTCTCTCTCTCTCTATATATATATATATATATATATATATATATATATATATACACATATATATATATATACATAGAGAGAGAGAGACCTTATAATTTGTATACCGTGTAATTATACATTATATTGCATGATTAACGGTAGGTTTATATTTAAATACTGATATGCAGAAGTTTTTGCTTTTTGAATGCGACAGCTGTTTCCAATATCTGACTGCGCAAACGCAAAGGATAATGTGACACCCCTAGAGTTCAATATATCTGACAATTATTTATGATCAGAATTACTTCACATCGTCTTAGGAATAATCTACTAATCTATCTTATCTCTTCTAATTAAAAAATTATACGTAATTTAGATAAAATTCCGAATGTTGTGGGTTTCTACCAGTAGGTAGTATTTTCTCTTTGGCGCCATTTACTTGTGTTGCCGATCTTAAAGCTGGTGAGCTCGCGATACAACCCTTCAAACGTATAGAATTTGATGAGAATGCCCATCTTTAATGACACAACAAAAAACGCAGATCATTTTTACACACAATACATAAGATAAGTAACAAATATTATCTGTATAACAGTTTAAAATAACATTATAAAGGTAAGTAAATTCAAAAATATTAAAATATTCTATTAAAAATGAAAACATTGTAAGTCGAAGGAAATAAGCATTCAATTTTCAAAATGTAATTTCAAATTAATAATTCATAAAAAAATACAATTGCTTTAGCATATATAACGAAATAAACATGAAAAATCTGGGGTTAACGTAACATTAAGTTCCTGTATTATAGTAGACAACATGTCTGCGAGACTTCGAAAGTTTTATATTATATTTGAAAATGAAACGACCATATATCTGAAATATCTAAGACTGTTAAACCACGCCTCTGGACAGTGGGAAGTATTGTGTAGTGACAGAATCCCAATTATTTAACATTTCATACTATATGTAATTACACATTCAATGAGCTAACATGGTAATAAGCTCTTATAAAAGCATGCGTAACGGCATAAAGGAGAAATGAAGGCGTGAGAAATGCAAATTGCTAATAATACGGATGAAAACTTACCTAAGTTGGGCAATTAAAACTATGCGACTCTTGCTGACATAAACACTTAATTGAAATTCACTTTATGATATTGAATATGGTATGTTTGACAAAGGAACTAATACAGAATACCAATTCACAACACTTCATCATTAAGCAATATGAAAGTAGTGTTTTATTTTATTTGGCCAAAACACAGTAAAAACTGTATATAACGTATGGGGAAAGAGATTATCTGCGCACATTTTCTTGAGGCTCAGAATAAAATAATATCTTGCTACAAAGCACATACTTTCTCGCATCATTTTCAATTGCTCCGCTATATTATTCTACAGCATAAACTTGTGTACTACATAAAAGTGTTTTCAACCAGCAACAGTTAATTTCCACTCCGATCCTACCCATACTACTATGCCACAGTAGTGCCGTATGGAAAGAACCTTCCTAAGAGCGAGAAATAATAATATACTTAGAAAAACTAAGTTGGTCCCGTGGGTAATGTTTATAATGTATTTAAATTTCATGTTGATAGATTTATTAGTTTATTTAAATCTATTCATACAGATGCACAGAAAGACAACAATTGGTTTCACGTGACATACGTTTTGGAAATCGAATAAGAGAGTTGAAGAAATGTTTAAAAACTGCAAATTGGAAAAGCACATACGGACATTGCCCGTTGACTTATCTGTATTGATTGTATTTGTGAGTAGAAGAGCTTCGAATGATTTTCAATCAAGTTTTCGAATTCTCAGTGGTTTTATGCAAAACGTATTCATCAAATTAAAATCACTGCTCCATATTCGAACCTGATTTCTCTTCCTCCGAACCACTGAATCTGTACACGCTTTAACAACCTCGGCCATACGGGTCGGATACGAGCTGTACACTGTTCTAAATTAGTCAAGACATAATGGTTTCAGTTGTAGCATTAGGGAGCCGAAAAATTTAGAAAGTGAAAAAAAGTTCTTTGGGCGACAAAAGATGGACCTTAAATTCATGCGCACGAATAAATTTACAGGAAGTAAATCGATTCAAGCGAAAACAATCTTAAGAAAAGGTTATCAGAAATGTTATGTTGGCAGCATGAGCACGGCTTAATTCGCTTTTCTTTGAAAAACAAATACACGAAAATATTACACTTCGACCCACTTCTAAACAAAAACCCGTAATATATGCACTAAAATATGCCTCATACATTAAAATGTGCAATTAAAGAAAATATCTCAAAGTATGGAGTTGTGCAAAATAAAAATGCGCTACTTTTCTTTTATTGTTGGTGGCAGGTAAAGTTATATTAATTTCCTTTCGATATGCGCGATAGTAAAATATGCAATTGCGTGACGTTCTGCGGTCTAAAGGTGTCACTCGTGTAGATGTTCTGTATCATTCATTCAACTGTATGATAAACATAAGATAATAATATACACAAAAGAAGTTACATATTAATCATTTTGAAAGACATGATTAATTTACATCTATAATTTCACGATTTCAATTGTAAACTGCATATTTACTATTTGATTGTAGCCTTCCCTTCAGCAAAGATTGTAATGTAAAATTATCACTTACAATGTGAACATACAATTGAACTAATTCCTATTAAATTGACAATTAATTTGGGTCGCGTTCTGGGACCTCAGATTTAAAACACTGTGTGTGTGTGTGTGTGTGTGTGTGTGTGCGTGTGTGTGCGTGTGTGTGTGTGTGTATGTATGTATATATGTATGTACGTATTGAAAAGTACCAACAATGTCTCGTCATAAATTATTACGAGATCGTGCCGTTTTAAATGACATCATTTACCTTAGGACTGTTATATTCGTGACCCGTTCCGAATTTATAGAAAACTATGGGCGCCAGGAACAGGTTACGATAATTGATAATTACAACCACTGCCTCCACAGCTAATCTTAACGAATGGATAAATGTCCGGCTACCTGGGTCAATGGGTCACGTAATGGATAATCGCTATCGCTTAGATAGCCGATTATTTGATCTGCCAACTATACAGTACGGCGAGGAATCTGAAAGGAAATGATATATTTAATCTCTAACTACTTATCAATTGTGATTGACTAAATGAAAATCATCTTTTCATTTCCAAAAGAAAATTTATTGACTTTTGTGGACAATTATTCTGCCTTTAGGTCATGACCTCGTTTTAAAAGAAAACCTTTGTACTGCATTACTATCTATGTAATCTTGACCGACGGCGCCCCGCAGTATCTTCTCACTTGAGTAATGATAATCCCAAATCCAGCTTCTCTCTTGTAATCTTGCGATGCCGCCGACGAATCCAGCCCTCACTGCCTCGAATACCTACCGGTTCTTACTTAATATTCACAGTTCCTAGTTCTCCCTAACTAAAACATTAAAGTTCAAAACCGCAATATAAAAAACTTTTAAAGTCCCAAGCGAATTTACAAGTCGACGACAAACTTACAAGTCCCACTCCCCTAATATTAAACTCGCGAGCGATCTGTACCACTCGACGGCCTCTATCAGAATGTCATTTACTCCTCCGTTTTTAGCCCTCAACGCCTCGGTATCCATCCTTTATTCTTATTTTTTTTAAACAAAACGACAAACTTCCGTCAGGAGTTGACCGTCTATTCTCCCTTAGCCAATCCATCCATTTCTTACCAAATCAAGTAACCACACTCTCGATAGTCATTCCTTTCTAGACCAACCCCAAATTATGTTATACTTCTATCTAGCCAGCGCCCCCACCTATTCAAGGCCTGAATGCAGTTTATTGACCTTGCCAACCGCTACGCCGGCGTTGCTAAGGCTGTATATTGCCATTTGCATATCCTTTCAACCCAACCCATTTACAGCAAATGTTACTGTCAAAATATATAATATATTGGTATATCACAGTATGTATATATGTATGTATGTATATATATGTATATATATACACACACATTTGTTCGTTTCTTGCATTCGAGCTTTTGTTAGACGTTTACAAATTATTCTTTTATAATTTATTATAAACCTATTTAAATTGGGTCTTTTAATTGAGTTAAATGTGAATTTTAACCTGAAATTAAACACTTTACACAACATTCCTTAATATGCAACACTTTAACATTCAATTAAAATTGACAATATTTCATTTCCTATGTAACCCTTCCTTGATAGAATGGTATATGACACATGTGGTAAAAGTGAATTTATTTTTTTCATTGGATTACGCCGCTCGGCTTATCGGCCTCATGTTCAACATTTCCTATTTGCATAATAAAATGCAACATTTACCACTAGTGTCGTAAATAACTAATTCTATAACTATAATAAAGTCGGATTCTGAGTATTGCTAACAGCATGTGAATTTGGCCATTTTTACCTTCTCGCGCTCAAGAAGGAACATCTTAAGAGAAAGTCGCGTAAAGCTGCGCGAAAAAACGGCGAATTTTCTGCCGAAAAAATCTTATTACAGGGTCCTGGTAAAGAAAAAGGGGATAAATCCCATAACTGAATTTAGAAACAAAATACTCTAACACGTGGTATAGCCAGAATCCATGTTTTATGGGTCCTTGATACCGAAAAATCTATTGACGGCAAAACGTCCGGGAACAACGCCAGTGGCTAAACTGTTCAGCCGATTTTCTCCAAAATTGATATTCCCCGATTGATTTGACTGATGTCGTAGCCCCTTGAATTTGAAATCAATATTTTAATTTTAGGGGTACTTTACAATATGAAACCCCTGGGACATTTTCAAAATTTTCCGCTGGAGCGCAAAATTTTTTTGCTGCTGGCTTTCAAGGACTTGTAATGAGATGGGATAAGTTCCTCAACTGTACAGGGTAATTATGTGGAAAAGTGAAATAAATGTCAGAAAGTTACTTTGATTATTTTGTCTCAATTCCGTTTTGCGACTTATTTATCGACTTGCCTTCGTATTTCGCGTCTTTCTCGGAACAGCATTCGATTCGGAGAATCAGCTATCTGCCCAGAAGGTGCCGCAATCTGTCCGTCATGTTTGAAAACATTTGACAGTTGAAGGCTCGTTTCAAAGAGCTTATTTCCCAAAGTACATCACTGAAAGAAATGACTCTGACTCCTCGTTGGACATTACCGGGCGGATTTTGGGAAAATTTAGACTATCACCGTCGCTCGACATTTGAAATGTATGTTTTGCATGTTAAGTAGCGCCAAATATTGTTATAAATAATTTAATTACACGAACGGAGCCAAATTTGAATCAATTTTGGCGCTCATGTGCCAACACAAGATGTTTCTCAACACTTCTCGCCCTCTATGCGTCATGGCGGCCTGCGTCTGGCCTGGCTTTTCCAACGAAGCGACAATGTTGAAGTCGTGATGTTCATGACGTATCTTGTGCTGCGCAGATCGAGCAGAACTAGCTTACCCATGCCTTTTCATCATTATTGTTTGTTATTGCCTTCGACACGAAGCTCGATATGCACTCAATGATGTATATAAATACCACTAGATGGCTGACTCCGCGCTTTCCCAATAGGCGGAGGTGAGGCCGTACATGGAGCCATGTTGCACGGCAAAAGCTTCGAATGTCAAATGCAGCCCATGACAGTTCGGTAGATTTTTACGAGTGTAACACGTATACATTGTATTTATTAACACGGTTCTGTTCCATCATAAGAAAGTAAAGCAGTAGGCAACAACAAATTGTCACAATATATTTTATAATTTACATAAACTACGAACAGCTTTGACATAGTGTTACCGGAGACTTGCACAAATGAGGACTTGTTTTTTATGATGACTTACAGGTACAGGTACAAACTTCCTATACTACTTCAGAAGATATCAATTTATATGTTAATACTGCACGTGACAGTAAATTATTATTACTACGGCAGCTTTATTATTAAGGATTCTTCCTCTGTTTCAATATTCCGTTTTCAAATATAAGTATTAAAACGTACTTATTGTTCATGTGATTAGAAAAACTGCGTTTCACTCCAAATAACCCTTTTTTCTCTCTTAATGGATGGTTGTAAATAACTGCTGAATTTGGGAGGTTGCAGAGAGATTTAAAATGAAAACACGTAGAGAAATATAGTACATATGTACTTTTTATGGGCAGACATTTTTATTTACATATGAATACAAAACGTTTTGCAGGAACAAAACACTCAAATGATACCTTTCACCATTGAAACAAAATATTCAAAAAATAAATAATGTTTCTTTTAATTTTACATAACAGGAAATAGAACAAAACATACATTTAGAGAATAAATGAATAGATTAAAATACATGTTCAAAACATGAACCCTTAAGACTGAGATTCCACTTCACGATATTGTTGTGAAACCCACCTTATAGTGGATATAAGGCAAAAATAATTGATTTACTGGTTACATTAAGTAAAGATCAAAATGAAAACATTTAAAAAAATCAAAACAAAAAATGTTTCACTAATCACTCAAGAGAAAACGCACTACAACACACCGCTTTCGGTAATACAAACAAGGTTTTTGCCGTGCAAAATGGCGCCTTGGATGGCCTCACCGCCAAGGCGACAGTCATGCATCTAGGGGTGTATATATACATCATTGTATGCACTACATAACTTACCTGAATTGAGAGGACCGTGGTTACGGGCGAAAAATGAAAACAGTTGAAAAGGGAGGGAAATGTGCAAATACGAACCGAGTCAAGTTAACATCTAATTAATTAGTAACTAAGACCACCTGTATCATTAAAATTAGGTGAAAAATAAAACCTTACATGTACCATGGGCGTTAATTGGTTCTTATGACCTTGGTGCATAAGTAACTACCGTATTGTTTCTAATTTTCAGATTCATCAACCCCACCCAGAATCTTGCCGTATCTATTGGATCATTGGGAGAAGGCTGGCACAATTACCACCATGTGTTTCCATGGGATTACAAATCCGCTGAGCTGGGCAAATACAGCACCAATTTCACGACTGCATTCATCGACTTCTTTGCTCTCATTGGTTGGGCGTACGATCTGAAGACGGCACCTGTCTCTATGGTTCAGCGGCGGGTTGAACGCACTGGAGATGGTAGCCATGAGGTTTGGGGCTGGGGCGACAAAGATATGCCGCAAGAAGATGTTGATGGAGCTGTGATTGATAACAGAAAGACACAGTAAATCATTGTTGGTGCTGCAAATAGAATGAGGTTGAGCTACGATATGGACTGCACATACTGCACTAGACTTATAGTATTGAAGAATCCCAATATTAAGCAGAAAGAAAATCTGCGCAATCAAAATGTTATCAGTGAAGAATCTATAATTATGGATTTATAAATAGTTAGAAACGATTGCAAGCCTGACAATAACATTTTAATTAATTTGGTTTGTGAACTCGGAAAATTAACATGATAATGGTAACAGGCATTGATCAACTCATTGAATGCAAATATAACAGAAATGCAAATTTTCAAGTTCCTTACTGATTACCGACAAGTATCGAGCTGTGAAGATTCATGCTGTAGCTTTCTCTTTCAAAGGATATTAATGTCTTACCCCTTTATTGTGCAGTACTCTGGGGCCTAAAAATTCCGGAATTTTCACAATTGATCAATTTCTATTCAAATGTACAATTATATATGCTTTTTACGCTACCAAATTCAAATTATAAGAAATATAGGGTGATACGTATGTGTACCAACCAGCATTTTATATTTGCTCACTGGTATGTACCAGTGAGCCGCATTTTTTCTCTACTTTTTTTGTGAGCCATTTTTACATTTTGATCCAAATAACATTATAATTTTGTTCCTTTTTATTTGAAAAAATCTTTATGCAAAGATTTGTAATTCAAAATCTGTAAAATATTCTCTCTTTCGATAAGTATTTATGATTTGTGAAAAAGACAAAACAATACAAACACAATGCCACGTCACGCTTGTGGTATTGGATATTGGAACGCTTTTGGTCTTTAGATGTGCAGCAAAATGCGTATCGTCGTCAGGTTCCTTTCACAGGAAGATGTTTCCCGAAGTTCACCTTTTCATGTTTGGAATTGTTTTCCGACCATCAGAAAGGTTTCTTTTTCGACTTTTTCCTTTCTGAGGTGTAGGTCCTTTTCTCTCTCGCGAGAACAGATATTTCCACTGAGTACATCTGCCAATCTAGAACGAAATTTTAGGTTAGGCAGACACGTATTGTGAGGATGCATATCCTGGAATGATGTCTTGTACAAAATGTAGGAGTTCACTGTCAAGGAATCAACACAATAATAAAAAAAAGTCATCCTCTATTTCCTGGACTTCCAACTAATATTGTATGCAGAAATTATTTATCAATGAAAATTCCTACTTGGAACGAAATTTTACTCTTCTTTGAACCTATATCGTTGAATTACTCCTAAACGAAGCGTTGTAAGGCATTAACAACTGTAAATTTGAGGCCCAAGACCTCAAAGAAACGTTTATCACAGCGTAATCTGCAGGAAGCGATCTTGAACATTCTATTACATTGTTGCTAGTCCTGCGCTTTTCAAAACTACCCGACTGCTTAGAGACGTGTAGAAACTGCAAGGGAATGTGAATGAGAGGGACAGAGAGAGGAAGCGAGAGAGAGACAGGCAGAGACAGAGAAAGTCAAGCATAATGAGACAGGGCCAGGTAGAGACGGAGAAAGTCAGAGAGAGGCGGAGTGAAAGATGAAAAAGAGGAAGACGGAGAGAGGAGGAGAGACGGAGAGAAAGTGACGAAGAGAGAGAAATAGTGAGAGAAAGGGAGAGGGAAGGAGAAAGAGGGAGATGAAAGGCAGAGAACGTCTTCCGGGTTCCGCTAGTAACTTATATAAACCTATATCCGCGAAAATGTTTCCATAAGAGCCTGTTCTGATGTAAACTTATTTTATTAAAAAATGATGACGTTAAGTGCCAAATTTTGTAAATAGTGTAACACACACTAAAATGTTTTATAGTATGTTTATTCTTATATCTTTTGTTAAAATTAATACCAACTATTAATGCTTATATTTGGATTGTAAGAAACTTAGATGAAGTTACAATTCAAATGAAATGTATTATTTTTTCTTGACTCACGATATTTTATAATCTTTATATTTAGCAGTGGTAATATTTTAGCTACCCTATTTATGTTGTTTATCATTTCAAGAAATATACGATAGGCCTATTTACTTGTATTTCTGAATTGTAAAAAAATTACCAATGGAGAAAAGCGTTCATATAAATCGTTTTTGAACTTTTATTGCACTGTATTTTAGTGAGACAGCTAAAAAGGTGTTTTTATTCTTTTTCAGACTCCTTCCTGTTTCCCTTTAAATTATGACAAAAATATATGTTTTCCAATCTCACTCCAGAATGGTTCATTTCATTTAATCGATTGTTACCTTGCAACCAATTAATAGATTAATCATAATTATTTTTCTTTCTCGATTATTTCCTGAATTTATACATTACAATTAATCGATTGTTAATAGTTGATTGAAAAAGCCACCTAGTGAGCCATCCTTAAGTATACACTTACACGAAAATAGAAAGCACATTTTTACAGCCGAGTTTATTGCATTTACATTTTCACAGCATATACATTTTTACAGCAAACTTCTGATGAAAAGGAAGGTGGGTAAGAGGGAAAAAAACAATGTATTCACTGGCACTGAGATGATGGACACTCCGTGGCGCATCCACGCAATTTATTTAACCAGCTTTTGTAGAGCAATTGATTCTTAATAGTTTGATCGTTTGCAGTGGCGTAGCGTGACTCGCACGTTTGGGGATACTCACTTGGGTCGGGCAATAGATTTTCTTCCGGAAATTCGCAATATTCCGCCGCATGATTACGATACTTTCTCTTTTTACTTAATAAATGCAAGAGAGTAAAAAGAAATGATTTTCATTTAGAATGGAAGGCGAGGTTCAGCAATGCTCACCTTACATATTTTGAAAGTTTCTCCCCTCTTCAATAATTTACACTAATTCAACTCTAATTCACTAAATTTTACAAAATCTGCAAGGATTGCAATTTTGAATCTTTTTTCTTCAGATGATTTTTATTACAAAAAAATCATAATTTTATTTTGTTAAAATATTTGCATTCTTTATATATCTCATACTATAAATCTTAAATTTTAGGAGGTTAAAGTACCTTTGCATTATTGTTTATCCTATTTGGTAATTCAACACTTTGTATAGATCTTATGGTCCCTCCATGGGTATGCTTTGAAAAAGCCTGTATGCATATTTACAAAAAAATTCCTTACAACACAACATAAAACATCAAAATGCAAAAAGTTCCTACATTTGTTCAAATTATGATGAAAACTACAATGTAAATAAATCCAATGATGAACTTCCTCTTATATACTGTATTGAGAAGCACTTCAAATTGTCATGACAGTCTGCATCCTTTTTTTTGAGGTATTTGTAATATAAAGTTTGTAATAAAATACACATTGTATGTTAACCTTATGTAAATAAGTAAATATGTGCCTGAAAAACTGTCCCATTTTGCTTCTAGCAATTTATTAATCATTACCACACATAGACAAAATGACAAAACTGGAAAATTTTACTTCTAATAACCACTGAGCTCATGCTGTAACTTCTCAAAAATCAAGGAAAAGGCAAGATTAATTAAAATGACAAATTAAACTGTACAAAGATTGACGGAGACACCAAATTCACAATTCAAATTTGCCGTTTGGGAATATTTAGGATTCATTACATTATTTTTGCCAAGAGAAATGTTGTTGTGAAATGATAGTTGTTTTCAGCAAAATTCTTTATTTGATGTCTGTCATTATCACTTAAATATGATAACTATTTGCAATATTGATGTTTTATATTTTTTTCATAATGTTTTTAGAAAATTCATGTTAAGTAGTGTATGGAAACTTCAAAGAAAATTCTTTAAATTGCATCTTCAAAATAATAAAATGTAATTTCTATTTAATTAATTAGCCATGCGGTTCCATTTTTATGAATAAACCCTATTTGGTTCTTCCCACTATTTTTAAAAACAAGAATCCTCTTTCAATATATTCAATTCTCTAATTAGCAAAATGGAACACTATAGCTTATTGTTTCATTTAACCTCATTGTTTATATTTAATGTATTTATCAAATACAGTAAACACATTTGTCAGGTCTTTCAACAATATTTTGAGTATACTTAAAAGAAAACAATCCAAATGTGGCAAAAAGCTATTAAAAACATATTAAGGTATCAACTTTACTGTGTTTTTAATTATCCAATAACACAGTGAATTTTGTTAGTTCTTTGCAAAAGTTATATTTCATAGCTCTTAAAGTTTCACTAAGCTAAAGTTCCAAAGGCACAGTAGACCTTTATTTGTGTTTTTGGTCATTTCCCTAGTTAATTGTTGAATTACAGTAATGTGACGTTCTTAAGGAAATATGATAACAATATTTATTAAAATCACATATTTGAATTTTAATATAATGATATACCAATAAGTGAAAAATAAAACAAAAATTCAACTTCTATTGGGTAACAATAATTTGATTTTAATTAGAAGACAATCACCATTTTGGGTCGAATATTAGAATGAGCATATCACTGAATCAGATATTGCCATGGCACAAGGTATGAACAGATATGATTGTGAAGTAAACAGTAGTGTTATTTTAGAATTCAAAACATTTATTGACACATTGACGATGAGAATGTGTCAATGGATATAGCTATGGGATCATTGTTAACATGAACTGAACTTGCATGGACCGCACACCTCTCTTCGTTACATTTCAAATTTCACGAACAAATACCAAACCAATTGGAATTAGACAGGAATTAGACGTCTGGGACAATGACACACATTATGTTAATACGATTCCATACTTCTATATCAGACGTCGACGTTTTCAGTATATGCATTTTAAAAAATATAGCTTAACATACAACAATAATCCGTAACGCCAACACTTTCTACAATGTTCACAAAAGGGTATCATCTATAATGCAAAAGGTGCCGTAACTACAAAACGTGAAGTGAAATGTGTGCCCAATAACCTCCCATTAATTGGAACAAAAACATGCACTACGGGTGCGCTGTCAACGGTGCTACGATGTAAACAGATGAAAACAACTTACTAATTATTTGCAGAATAATAGCATTAAAAAAATCAGCCCGTCATCGTTTGTACCATTATTCATTGCATTCTCAAAGGTTAACAGTTTCCAGAATTAATATTCACCCATTCGTATAACACATCACTACTACTACATAACCAAACCGATTAAGTTACATTAATATCACTTGTCCCAAACCGAAACGACCATTTCTATAACCAGATTGAAATAAAACTAAATCCAATAAGCACGACAACAACCTTAATAATTCTCTCCAATCCTATTGCAGCATTTCATTCGGATGAAAACTGACATTTGCTCAGTGAGGTTACCCGGTGAAACCATTTCTGATGCTACTGTGAATGAGTACAGGTACGGTAGTTTGATGGTTCGTAATACTGGTGATTAGGAAATGAGTAATAATGTTCGAAAAATTATGGCTTCCCAGATGTGATACACGTACTCATCCTCGTGATAATTTAATATTGTGCGAAATGTGCTGATTTATTTTTCCAATTGATAATATAGTAATTTATAAAGTTCAAAAATATTTCATTCATCTGCAGACAACTTTGTTGAAAACCTTATGTAAAACACCGGCTTCTCGTCGCCTCCTTAGCTCAGTGGCAGAGCACTGGTCTTGTAAACCAGGGGTCGGGAGTTCGATCCTCCCAGGGGGCTTGTGTCTAACTCACGTGATTTTTAAATCCGTGAATACATAATCTTTAAACATCTATTTATTAATATTATAAGAAGCTCATATCCTCGAACAATTTTAAACTAATATACAACTATTTTTCAAGTATTTAAGTATATTATGCGAATCCCCTCCTCTACCGAGGTCCCATGGTGTAATGGTTCTCTAGATAAGCTAAGGACTGTTTTAGACAATTAGTAAGAAACCATCGACATAAATTCCCGCACAAGTGCTACTGCAGAATACGGAATCACACCACGGCCCTCCATTTAAAAGATTCAGGACGAAGAAAATCTTAGTAACACACAGTCGCGAAGAAGAAATTTCTGAAAAGTTATTAGAACGAAAAATGTAGAACTTCAAACCGAACTACACTTCAGAAATTATGCAGAGATGAAGACAGCGAAGAACAATGTGATGGCGGCAGCGAAATATTTGCCTTTGGGATGATGATGACGTATTGCAATAAGTTGGTGAAATATAATATAGTAATAATAAAATACGATAAATGCCGCATTTGCCAGGAACAATTAGAAACCATTGATCATATCGTCTCATCTTGCACAATTCTAGCAAAATTCGAATTATAGAAAAGACACGATAGGGTGTGTACAGGCGCGGATCCAAACTTCTCTTTTGGGGGGGTCAGGTTAAGACTCACATGCATTTATCTCGGAAAGGGGGCAGGGGACCGAATGTAATAACAAATTTGACGTATGTTATTCGTATATCAGATTGACTTTATTATACTATAAATATATTAGAAATTCAATATACCAGTAATCACATATCAGATATCAAGCAGGTTACAATTGTTACAATCCTCACCATATTCGCTGGGAGTGAGGCGGGGGTAACTTTGGAATTTTGACTGGTAACCTTCAATTTTTGTTGCAGATTAGAATTCTGCCTACAAAAATATGTCAATTTTATTCGGTACATTTGTTTTAAAAAAATGAAAATTTATAAATTTATCAACAATAAATTTCAAGTTATCAAAAATAACTTTCATTTGATGCAATATAAAAATTTGTGAAGAAACGTATGTGAGAGAGACATGTAATTGTGTGTAATGAAAAAAACTATATTTTAATAAATTATTATAAGTAATAAATGCATGCCTATAATATATAAATAAAGTAAATTATACTTTTATTTTTCTCACTATTATTTTTCTCATTTTAAATTTTCCTTTTTTACATTTTTTCGTTTACATTGCTCTTTCGTACATTAATAAATTTGCACCATATTTGAATCTCCTTGAATGGCGATTCTTCTATAACAATGTTGTAAACTTCATTATACGTTTGCCGACAACTACCCCGAGTCATACAAAATAATAAATTATAATCTAATAAATTTAATGCAACAGTTAATATTTTTCAATTAACTGATCTGATTCGTTTTACATTCCCTTGGGGCTTTCTTTAATTAAATCCCAAATAAAGTAACATCATTGCAATACTGTTCATGAAGAATGAGTGCTGTCAAAAGATACTTTTGATACTGGATTCGGACTCAGCCACAGCTAAACTTTCAAATAAGATATTTTAGGCGTCAGACTCTATTCTCGCTCAATAGCCGAACTAAAATTCTCTAGCCGGATTCGGACTCAGCGACAGCAAAATATTCAAATGTCTTTTAGCAGTGGCGAAGCTGAAGTGTAATCTGGGAGCCTTATAATACCCAATTTTTTCCAATAAATTCTGTCATTTTGTACCATTTTTCAATATTTTTGTTACTGAATCGTTGCAGAAAATTAAATGTGTTCGACTTCTTTTCTCCGCCAACGCGCGAGGGAATAAGCAGGGCCGTAAAAATATACACGTTGGGGCCGGTAGCTGAGCGAGGAGTCTGCCAGTGGATAGACACCGGCTGGCTCTGCCGCGCACGCGCAAAAGAGAGCGTACTCTATCTCCCTTTCAATTGCATTCACTGGGCAGAGTTCCCAGTTGCAGCCTAGGCTCTCGGTAGGCATGAACTTGTACAGCAATGCACACCCACGTCTCTGAGGCAAATTCACCTCATTACCTGACGTTGTGGGAAAATAGAGTTGTTTATGTGCCGTTTGTGTGATTTTTGTTAGTGTTTTCTTTACGAAACAATTAATGAAGCTAAAAATATAGTGTTGCTCACAATGTCCCATTGACTATGCGCCAGTCTCATAACTTCTAAACTATTCACGATATCGAAATGCAGTTTTAGCTCAACAATGCGGAATCACGAGTTAAGTACTACGCCATAGAGATAGAAATAGTAGCTATACGTAGTAATATACCGTGTTAGATATGAAGAGACTATTGAAATCCTCATCAAAGTAGACATGACTATGAATGAACTTTCAGGGTGAGAATTATTTGAAAGATACAAAATTGTATCTTTTAAAATTATTGATACAGAAGTGACTCAGATGGACTACATGTTTCAAGATTTCGAAAACTTTCATTTTATTGAATTTCTTGACGAAAAGCAGTTTTCCACCTACAAAGCGTCCTTTCGTTGAGAAAAGTTTTCTTTTCTAAGAAAACAATATCCATTCCTTGACAATGAGCAGCCTCGAAATGAACTGACAAAAGTTTACATTAATAATGCAAAATACATGCCTGCAGTTTTTTTTCTGAAGTATTTGTTAGACAAGTTGGTACAGAAAAAATATCAAGAGACGGTTCGGTTTGTACAACTCAAACCAACTTTCCCTTTATATACAGCATTATGTGAAAGGAATAGGATTACATTAAAGAGTTAAGACATTCTTGAGAAATTCCGTTGGAAATTAACTGTGCAGAAACGATAGCTTTAAAGAACACTTTATCGATGTTTTTGTTGAATAAAAAAAGATGAATGGAACTAATTTACAAAAAAAATGCAAGATAAGATTTTCAGAATACTTAACTGCATGACTCTAGCTTCGCCACTGTATTTTAGGCGTCGGACACTATCCTCGCTCATCAGCCATACTAAAATTCTCTTACACTAAATCTTTTCGACTAAACTTTACCACTAACCCCTGTTGATAGCCTTAACTTACGTTCTTACAAAACCAGAACCGACCTCAGACTTCAATGATCAAATTAGGTTCGCCGTTACAGATTACTTTAAGTATTTTAAGGTTAAATAAACATTGAGTTTGATAGGAGTTCCGATACTGAATTGGATTGTATCATCGAAACTGAATTCTAACAAACACCTGAAAGCAAGTTTGTTGCCAATTTTATATTAATACCATTATTATTAGGTAGTTTAGCTAGTTCTATTCCCTTTGAATAACAATTGTGACTTTTAAGACGAGTCCATGTGTTGACATCCATGTTTCGCACAATTCTCTCGTTCAATTAGTGACAAATATTCACATTAAGTTAGCAACACTAGTAACGCGCAGTGTATTTGATTCCGACTTTAGATATGTTACTTGTTTAGATATATTTCTTTGTATTAAAAATATTTTCAAAGTGATCTTGTATGATCTTGATGAAGTATGTTTTTATACAAATTAAATTCCAATTTCTATATACATTCATTAGTTTTAGCACTGCTAAATTTTTAGAAATTTCTAGAATTGTTTGAAAATAACTGAAAATGTCTCGGCCAGTCCCGATTCTGTAGGGACACTGGAAAGGTTACCATTTTTTTTGATATGTTGAAGTTTCTCACAAAATTTTGACGGTTCATCATTTGGGGGGGGGGTCATGACCCCCGTGACCCCCCCTTGGATCCGCGCCTGGGTGTGTACTTACCTCCTCTGGCAGATCTGTACCGCCCTCCAAGTTCCAAACACAGGGTCCAAATTCCTTCTAGTTTATTTTCTTTTTAATTTATGTATTAAAAAAGGAATTTTCAAATAATGTGAAAAAAATGTTCCTGGAAGATTGATTTTTTTTTCTTACTAAAACACTTTTACTAATGATTGGTTAATTAATGATGCTAACCTCGCTTATTTTGAAACTTTTTTTCATTATTCCATTATTTACAGTTAAAATGTTGGGAGAGAATCTGTAGTTCAAGGAAACGTGCTGGTGATGGTACTTCTCCCTCATCTATCATATACAGATTTATCTAAATCAAATCGCTCGCTTACAATGTTAAAGAAAAAAATAATAAAATAAATTCGTAAGAATACTCAAGTTATAAAAATTTTAATCCATTGATACAAGTAAATACAGTGGATCTGTATTGGTTGTACTTATACAAAATTAAATAGTTTTAGTTTAAAACTTGCATTAATGAATACTGAATGCCAAATGTTTATTAATTGGTTTCACTTAATTTATATCAAATCCGTTAATACTTGTCTCCATTCTCTCTCAGTAGCACACACAGTACTATCAAATAATTATTTCGGAGGATGGCAATATACAATTAAAGAAATAGCTACTGTAACTTTACTAACAATATTTGAAAATGAGATATTTTAGAATTCAAATTCATATTATGGATGAATTGGTAAATATGGTTTTCATAACCACACAGATGTCAAACATGACGAAAGGCACTGCTGTTCCGGTTGCGGAAGAGTCAAATTTCTACAAATGTTTGCACAAAATGTATAATACACAAATTAATTAATTTACATACTACTACTGGTAATTTGTTTTATTGTTTGTCTTTTAGTATAGCAAATTAGTTTTGAAAATTGTTGTTTTTCTTAAGTAATGGTAAATAGTGTCAAACAGTTGCACTTATATTCTTGTATATTTATAGCCCTGAAACAGGACAAATAAAAGGCCAGAACGTTGGCACTGTAAAAAAAACGACTAATTGACCTAATCTCCCGATACTCCATAGTTCCGATAGCGTTATTTTCCGTATTTGAGGATTATAACATTTATTTATCGCATTTTTAACTTAAATAAATCGAATTAATGAAAATGTACTTGTGATAGTAGCGGAGCAGGCGTAAAGAATCCGAAGGGCTCGCAATGGTATTAAGTATAGCATTACGTGATTTGTTTCAGATCCGTAAACACAGTAACGAACTAGTAAACCAGGGGTCTTCAAACAACGGCCCGCGGGCCACATGCGGCCCGCCGAGGACATTTATACGGCCAGCCGGGATTTTACGGTTTAAAGAATTTTTTTCTTAAAATCCGCACATTTTAAGAAACATCGAAATTTTGCTTTCGATGTTTTCTTCACATCTATATTTTGTTGCCAAAACATCAGTGTTTTTTAAAAATTGTTTTTAATAAAGCAATATCGAAGTATCATGCAGTACAATAGCAGCAGGACCGAGAAAGACGCGAAATGCCGTGTGATCGGCCAAAGGGGCTTGAGAGGCAAAGTTAGAAAAATCGCACTACATAATCCGGCCCTCCGACGGCCTTAGGGCAGTGAACTGGCCCCCCGTTTAAAAAGTTTGAGGACCCCTGTAGTAAACTATCAAATACATTACAAAGGAAAAAGTATATAGGAAAAAGAGATTATAAAACCAAAATATATTTTGCAAGTCATTGTGTCAAAATGGCACAAAATGAAGAGGAAAACTGCACATAACATTATTTGCACTCATTATCATAAAATAATAAATTATCATAAAATGCCATTATATATCAATGGCTTCGGGCACAAACGTTCGTCTCTCCAAGGTTATTTTTGAGTTAATATTTTTGAAGATCTTGCGTTCACATCTCCATAGTATATACAAACTGTGTGTCCAAGAAAGAGGGAACATGGATTTTCCCAGGAAGCAAACATTGTCGCAAACATTAGTAACAGCTTCAAGCTTGCTTTTCTCGAAAGAAGGAATTCTGGGCACACAATAGGTGTGCTCTAAGACATTAGACACAATCATATGAAATATAATATGAATGTTGTATATATTATGCGGGAAAAAACTGAGAAACATTGCCAATAACAACCCTATCATGTAAATAAGATGACAATTTTGACGACTATCTATTGCTTTACGCGATATTTGCATATTTGCCTGTAAGATGATAGTGGGAGTTTGCGAACGTTAAATGAAAATCTTGAACACTCACTCGAGACAATATTCAACAAAAACTTGAGACAGAGACGGTCGACACACAAAACCACAAACGAATGCAGGTCATGCCTTTGATGCAATCAATTTAACAGCCAGGTATCAATTTACGCGAATGCAGTGATTAGAAACGTTACTGCAGAGAAAAAAATCAGCAACCAATTGATTAACAGGGAGATCAAATTGTCATCCACTGCCAACATAAATCAATTCTTCCGTGGTAATATTTTAACGTAGTTCGCTTTTGGCTGACTAAAGCCTCAAGGACCCTCACTTTTCTGGTACATTCCCTAGTTCATTAAAACCACGCCTAGCTGCAAGTCTATTTTGGAAGATAGGCCAGCGACAGGGAGTTCTCGACTGTGACTTTTCTTGCACCCTAAGACCTGATTTAAACATTCCTTTTGATGAACGATTCCGCGGTTTTAGAAAGGTGCGTAGGCGGAAAGAGGCTTCGGGAACTCTCGAAGCGACACCGCGCATGCCCGTGCGATATAAAACTCCAGAATCGTTCGTAAAAAACGTGTCAACCAGATATAAATGAGTTCTGCTAGAAAGGATTTATTGTAATACGAAATGTTCATAAAATCGTTTATCGATCTCCGCGACTAAGCGATTTTACGTGTGAACCCATTTCGAAACTAGTGATGCTACAGAATGGCACAGACTATCCCGTATCAGTTTTCTATTTCCTTGGATCTTCGCTAGCTATTTGGAATTGCCACATACTCTTTCTTGCCAGCTAACATCTATCACCGCCAAAAGTATATTTTTTTGGTCATTTTCTTAATTTTTCGGTTTCCTATTGGTAGAACGAAAATATTAATTTTAGAATAGTAAAGAACACAAAAACCTAGCCGTAAATTGCAATTTTCTTTTAACAATTATGTGCCGTGTAAGAGAAAATGGCGTTTTAGCACTGCTAAAAATGAGAAATTTGAAGGAAAAATCTCTATCTTCAATTTTGTAGTTCCAGAAAGACGCCGTAAAAATTTTAAACTTCTGCAATTTTCAAAAATTCAGAGTTATCCGTGAAAATCGGACCTATGCCATGTAAATAAGTGTATTCTCTATTCATACAAGAATTTTTTTTAAATTTGGAGCCGTTTTCGAGAAAATTTTGAAAATCCCCGGGGGGCTTCATATAAAGTACCCCCAAATTTTGAAGAATCTTTTTCAAAATCTCAAAGCTTCTACTAGAAGCAGATCGACCGGGGAATATCCATTTTGGAAGAAATCGTAAGTATGGTTTAGGCGCTAGCAGAGTTCACAGACGGACGAACAGACAGACGTTTTCCTTTCAATTGGTTTTTCGGTATCAAGGACCCACAAAACAGGGTTTCTGGCTACACTATGTGTTAGGGGATTTTTTTTCTTAATTTAGCAACTGGTTTTATCCACTTTTTCGTTTTCACGGCTCGGCAATTAATTTTTTTCCACCGAAAATTGGCCATTTTTCGCGCAGCATTACATAACTTTCCCTATACTACTATATCACTCCGTGTATACGTACGTATACGGGTAAGTAAAACTGATATTCATTCAAACATTCAGTGATGTGGACCCGCATATGCGTAACTTCTCGAACAACCAAGCAGACGGAGTATTCATGCCGGCGTTAACGGCTGTGGGTCCTCATGTGTGTAACTAAATGACTTCTCTGCGAGTAGCTCTTTTGGCAGACGGAACATACATGAGGGCGTTCTCCGGTGTGAATGCGAAAGTGTGTCGCCAAGTAACTCGCAGAAGCGAACCTCTTTTTGCAAACAGTGCATTCATAAGGGCGTTCACCGCTGTGGATCCGCATGTGCGTAACTAAGTTGCCTCTCTGCGTGAAGCTCTTTTGGCAGACAGAACATTCATGAGGACGCTCACCGCTGTGAACTTTCATGTGTCTCCTTAGATGACTGCTGTCGCCGAAGTTATTTTTGCAGACAGGACATTCGTAAGGGCGTTCACCGCTGTGGATCCGCATATGTTTCACCAAGGTAGCTTTCTCTGGGAAGCTCTTTTGGCACACGGAGCATTGATGAGGGCGTTCACCGCTGTGGATCCGCATGTGCGTAACTAAATTATCCCTCCGTGTAAAGCTCTTTTGGCAGACGGTGCATACATGTGGACGTTCACAATTGTGGATTCGCACCTGCGTATCTGAACCAGACGTGTCTGCGATGCCTTCTTTGCAAACAGAGCACTCCTGGGGCCGTTCACTATGGATCCCCATGTGCCTCATTAAATTCACTTTTTGTGCGAATCTCTTCTGGCAGACGGAACATTCATGAGGGCGTTCGCCACTATGAATTCGCATGTGTCTCATTAAATGTTTCCTAACAGAGAAGGTCTTTTGGCAGACGGAGCATTGATGAGGGCGGGCTGGGACACATTCTCCACCTGTTGGCAGAAATACTTTATTAGCAGAGCAAAAAAAATATTTGGGAAAATCAAGAATGTTAGTTAAGAAAAAAGTTGAACAAATCTAATGCCACAATATGATTGCTATTTTATTTAAACTAATCTTGCAACAACTTTCACTTTCTCGCTTTAGTGAAGTTGAGTACTGGAATTTCTGTCCATATTAAATCATCTCTCATTACCTAGAAACCTGTTTCCATATTAACTCATTACTTACAAAATTCCAATCGTATGACATGAGGTTGTGACACGCGCTGAAAGCTAGAAAACGTGCGTTTTACCTTTGATGTATGTTGTAGCTCAGGCTGTTCCAACTCGGGCTCTCACGGGCACGGGCGCCCGCGGGCAATCGTGGCTAGCCTATACTGCGATTTTTGTAGGAAGAGCTCTGAAGATAACGCAAATCCCATCTTCGCGATGGAATATGTCACGGCATTTCGCGTCTTTTCTCGGTCTTGCCGGTAGAAGTCGCATGATCGCAAGCACTGCTTCATACGGTCGCGATCGTGCGAAATCTAGCGGAACGACTGTGAATGATACGAAATGCCGTGACATATTCCATCGCGAAGATGGGATTTGAGTTATCTTGAGAGCTCTTCCTACAAAAATCGCAGTATAAGAGGAGGTTGTGGAGGGGGAAGCGCTCTTATCGCATTCGTTGTTCTTTTCGTGGAAGCAACGTGAGTAGTGCGATGGCTGGCAGTGGAAGCTACAGCGCCTTTTTCTGTCTCACCGGAAACCTTGCCATCGTCGATGCAGTTGGAGATAAGATTTGAAGGACTTCCTACTACTAAAGAACAGATATTTTAATACTCTTAATTTGTTGCGATGATATCGGAATTTGCATGTGAAAGTCTTCCCCAAGCTTGATAAAATGCATCTAAGATTATATCTATGTCTGCGTCAACAAATTGCTTTTCTCTGCAATGAAAATAATAAAAATCAAAGAAAGAACCCAACTGCAGGACAAGACATTGAAGAGCGTTCTACGTATTGCAACAGCCGAAGGACTGACACCAGACATTGCTTCACTTGTTAAGAAAAATATGTCTAAAATTAATTTCATAAAGTATTGTTGAATTGAATCGAATTTTAGGTTTCTTGTTAAACCTCTCCTGAGTGTGAGATTTCTTTCTGATCATGAGCTCCGGCGTGCCCTCCGCTCCCCAACCTAACCGCTCCCTGCTTCTGCTATCAGCGACAAATTGTCGCCAAAGGCCAAGGCCAACTCGCGCCCCGATGGCTCATATTTCGCCAGGCGCCGTCAGTGAGTGTTGACAGAGCAGTCTGCGCCCGCCAGTCTCCGCCAGTGCCCGCGGTGGCTCGCGGGCGCCCGCGTGCCCGCCCGCGGGCAGCTGAGTTGGAACAGCCTGCTTGTGCTGTGGGCCAGTGCGTCCGCACTCGTGGTTATATCAACGCGCGTTCAACGAACGTTCGATCTTCCGAAATCGTTTTTCTCAAGTGTAAGCTAACATTTTATTTCAAGTGGGTTTTCGAAATGTTTGTTAGTGAATAATAAATTCTGCCTTCACTGCGTTTACAACAATTTAAACTCCTATTTCAGAAGCCAACATTCGGGAGGTGTAACAACACAAAATATTTACAAATTAATGTTAGAATGTATACACAAACAAGTGGCGGATCCAGGGGGAGGGCAAAGAGGCCACGCCCCCTCCCAACGCCCTACATTTGTCGTATGTTCCCTTATTTTATTTTGCAAAATTATTTAAATATATTTATCTTAGAATTATGTAATTACTTTAAAATAATTTATAGTACCATATAAGGGGCCTAGGGGTTGCTGATGAGCAAGTTAAAGCCTCTCACAACCAGTTGTCAACCTCACCTTCCCGGGGTGGGCCCTATTAACACAAACGAGGAAATAGCGACAGAGTACCGGCGGGATAACCGTATTCACATATGATTAGCAACGGGAGGAAATGCCCACACTAGCGCTCTTAAGCAATCTAAACGAGCTAGGCCAATGTCCAGGCCGAATGATGGCAGTCCCATAATGGACACTCGAAGGTTTAGGCCAATAACCAGTACTCTCTTAAATAAATCTATTAAAGAAAACAAAGCAAAGAATGACCGGACTACTTTGTTGAAGACTTTTGGCATGAAAAGGACAACACAAATTGGATGTTGGAACGTACGTACTTTGTTAGAACCAGGAAAATTGAGGGAAGCAGTAAAGAACATGATGGACTATCGTCTGGAGATTCTTGGGGTTTGTGAAATCCGATGGAAGGATTTTGGCGAACTTAAAACAACGGATAGCTTCACATTTGAGTATTCCGATATGCCTGGTGAGAAAAAAAAACAGATTGGTGTAGGAATACTAATGTCGAAGAACAAGAAGAAGAGCTTAATAAGTTGGGAACCAATAACGGATAGAATCCTTACAGCGCGTTTTAAGGCCAGAATTAGAAATGTTAGCATAATTATTAGCTATAATTCAACGGAAACGAGTGAATCAAAAATAAATTCTAGTCAAATTTACAAGTTTCATAAAACATCCCAAAGAAAGATATGAAAATACTAATAGGAGATATGAACGCAAAAGTGGGAGAGGAAAATGAATGTCTGGAACAAGTCATGGAAACATGTGGACTAGGAGAGAGAATGTAAATGGAGAGCTCTGTCGAATTCTGGTCTCTGTCGAATTCTGTCACAAAACATGGTCATAGGAGGAACTATTTTCCTCCATAAAACACACCATAAAGTCACCTGGGTTTCCAGAAATCATAGGACACAAAATCAAATCGATCACATAGCAATAACCCGGAAATGGCGTGAGTCTCTACTCGACGTGTGCAATAAAAAAGCAGGTGACAGTGACCATCAATTAGTGATGGCAAAAATCCGTATCAAGATTTTATCAAATAAAACAAGTTTGGAAGCTCAAAGAACGAGATACGTTGTAAGAAAACTTAATACACCTGAAATAAGCAAAGAGTTCAAAATAGAATAAAATAACCGTTTTGAAGCTCTGCAAATGAATGATCTAAGTGTAGAAGACCAGTGGAAAACAATAAAAGAGGGTCTAAACGAAGTGACCGAGGTGGTTGGTTTCAGAAAACGACAGAGAAAGAATAGCTATCGGAAAATACACGGGAAAAGATCGCAGAGAGGAAGAATCTTAAACTTAAAACTAAATCAAAGCAAAACCAGACACAGAACAGTACAGCTGAAAAGACAATACACAGAGATTGACAAAGAAATAAAGAAATGTGCTAGAAATGATAAAAAGACACGACAACAAAGTAGAGGAAGCAGAAAATGCAGCAAAGAAACATATGAAAGAATTGTATAATACAACTGAAAAGCTTTTCCACAAAAAAGTCAGTGAGATGTTTACCTGTTAAGGATAAAAATGGGAAATTAATTACAAATGAAGAAGACCAAATGAAGCGATGGCATGAGTACTTCAATGAAGTATATAATGTAGGTGTTACTCCTAATCTTTCACTAGGAGTAAATGATCAGGAACAATGAAACTAAATTAAACAAATGGTGAACAGGAAATTGAAGATAGAAAGAGAGATAAAAGCCTTAAAAACACAAACGTGAGAAAGCTCCAGGGGGACAATATAACGACTGAAGTCCTTGTAAATGATATAAATTCTACCGTTAAGATCCTCTGCCACTTTTTTAAGGAGGTATGGAAGAAGAAAATGATCCCTGCAGAATGGAATGAAGGACTACTTGTAAAATTACCAAAGAAAGAAAACCTCAAAGGACTGCAACAATTGGAGGCGGATCGCATTATCCGTCCCATGCAAGATTTGCTCCAAAATACTATTTAATACAATAAAGAAAAATGAGAAAACATACGCAGAGAGCTAGCTGGGTTTCGTCCTGAGAAATCATGTATTGACCAGATTAACATCATGAGGATAATTATTGAACAGGGTGTAGAATGGGGAAGTCGGATATGTGCCGTCTTTCTTGAATTCCAGAAGGCATTTGATTCGTTAAATCGAAATTGTATCTGGACAGTATTAAGGAAACATAAGATACCTGAAGTATTAATTGAACATATGAAACAACTATGCGATATTGAATGTTACCTAATGCACGGAGGAAGAATATCAGATAAAACAGAAGTAAAACAGGGAGTGAAACAGGGCTGCGTCCTATTGCCTCTCCTATTTATTGTAGTGCTGGATGATGTGATGGAAAGAGTAACAACAAAGGAAAACAGAAGTATTAGATGGGGTTTGACGGAAACTTTGAAGACCTAGAGTATGCGGACGCCATATGTTTTCTCTCTGAAAATTTTATGAATATGAAATCAAAGCTTAATGATAAATGTGAGGAAGCAAAGACTAGTGAGGCTGTTAATTAATTGTAGTAAAACGAAATCTTTAAGAATACATGCAAATGTTCAAGACACCTTTCAAATTAATCAGGAAGAAGTAAAGGATGTTCACAAGTTTCAATATCTGGGGAGCATAATAACTGATGATGGAGGCGCGGATGAAGACGTTCAACAAAGAATCAACAAAGCAAACGTTCGTTTTACACAATTAAGAGAAGTCTGAAAAAACAGGAATATTGCCTTAAAAATCAAAACTACGCATTTTCAACTTAAATGTAAAATCTGTGCTTTCATACGCATCAGAAACTTGGAAAATAACGGGGAAAATAAACCCAGATTGCTATCGGCGTATTGTTTTTTTCAATTTTCTTTATTCTATTAAATAGTATTTTGGACCAAATCTTGATGGCCCCCTTCCAAAAAGATCGGCTGAATTCGCCCCTGACACAATCGTATGTCCTGAAATATATTAAAATTACAAGTATTCATAAACCGATGTCTACGAAGAATCCTAAACATCAGGTGGCCAGGAGTAATAACAAATGAACTGCTGAAGAAAGCCGAAGAAACATCAATATCAATGCAAATAAAACCCAGAAAATGGAACTGGATGGGACATACTTTAAGGAAACCACGAATTTCAATTGAAAGAGAAGTACTATGTTGGAACCCACAAGGGAATAGAAGCCAAGGTCGGCCAAGAACATCATGGAGAATGACAGCGGAAGGAGAGATCCGGGAGACTGGGATGACGTGGAAACAAATCATACCTACTGCAGAAAATCGAGTAAGATTGAGATCCTTTGCCGAGGCCCTATGCTCCGAAAGGAACTAAAGAAAGAAGATAATATACACACTACAAAAATAATATACAATATAAGAAATGTTTATTATTTTAGAAAAATCTATGATGCACCCCTCCCAAAAGATAGGCTGAATCCACCCCTGATACAACCGTATGTCCTGAAATATATTAAAATATAATTTAGGGTATATTGTAAGTGACATGTTTTAAGGTATACAGTATTTTAGTGATTTGTTTTGTATGTAATGTATGGATTTAATCTTCTATAGAGAATTATATTACACGTGTTGGTTAGAATATGTTTAGTTTTCAGAGTTTGGCCTGATGCCTTAAAAAACTGACATGTTTTAATTCGATAAACGTGATGCTGACGTTATTTACCACATAATACCATATTTCTTCTATTATAAGTAAAGACCGAATTCTCGTGTAAATGCGTATTTTCTTTGCGAACTTGAAATTGGATGAAACCTTGACAGAAATTTGAATCATGAAACGGATGTTTTTCTGGACGTATAACGTTGCAATACAAAAATGGGAACGGCGCGACAAGGCAGTTTGAAATTTTCAGAATAACTTCGCATTGTTAGCTGGTGTTTCTGGGTGAATGTAAAAATTTTGGATTGTCGAATTTGTTGACTTGATATTATTTAAACTCTCGCGGCTAATGCGCTACGATCGATGTTTCACAATGATGATTGAGATGTATTAATGTGGACAGAAATTGCGATATTATACTTTTACTTCAACGTTGCTGATGCGAGAAAGTACGTGTTGTAGCACCACTTGTAAAGCGTCCTTTGCTCCACCCGAGGAGAAAAGTTTTTTTTTATTTTAAATTTTGGAATGTACTAATGGTATGTGGCTTCTCGTGAAGTATTCTCAAAAATTTAAATATCCACTCCAAATTCGCAAGGTCTCGAGTTTAGTTACTTAGATGGGGGATACTAATTTTGGAGAAGATCGTCTGAAAGGTTTAGGCGTTAGCGTTAACCACACACGGAAAGACAGGCGTTTTGCTTAAACAATTTTTTGGGATCAAAAGCCAACAAAACGTGGATTTTGACTGCGCAACGTGTTACAGGAAGAGTTTACCGTATTCAAGAACAAGTATTATCCCATTTTCCGGTACCAGGGGCCCATAATACTTTTTCTCTCGAAAAATCGTCATTTTTGTTGCAGAAAATGCGTAGTGTAGCGAGTATGAAGTAGTGATGCTACAGGATAGCACAGACTCTCGTACTAATTAAATTCCTAATCTCTTTGCTCTGGGCTAGCGTTTCACGGTTACAATAGATTCCCTTCTCACGAGGTGGAGAAAAAACTAGTTGATGTTCCATAACATAACACATACATAGCAAATATTTAATGTAATAACGGAATAATACGATCAAATGCAGCCAAACCTTCGGAGGCGAAAACCTACCATCCCGGACCAAAAATCTCAGAACTGAAGGAGTTTATACGTGAAAATGACCTCTATAAGCTGGAAAACAGTCCAACGCGGAAACGGAAATGTTTTAAGAGAACGTAAATATTGATAATTATTATAACGTAATAATTATCTGGCTAAGAAGGAAGTTTATTTATAAATTCCCGGCATTATCTCTGTAATAGCCTAATGCAAAGGGTCACGTCCTGAGATTATAGGGTGAACGACGAGTTTTTACTTTCCCGTACACGTACGTATATACGAAGTAATATACGTAGTATAGGGAAAGTTATGTAATGCTGCGGAAAATTGATTTCGAGATTGTAACGGAAATACACGTTTTGGGGTCCCCTGATACCGAAAAAGTGTTGGTTTTTTTCAAAACGTCCGTCGATAGATGAGCGGCGATAGATGCCAGCTTGCAATTCCGAATAGCTAGCTCAGACCCAAGGAAATAGAAAACTAATACGGGAAAGTCTGTGCTATTCTGTAGAACTAGTTCCTCTTATACTTGCTGCCGGAGAATCTTTGGCCAACTCTGCGACTTGCACACGCTTTGGTGTGATTCTCGCGACTTAACTGTCCTTCTGAATCCATATGTTGGTCTTCCGCGACCCGTTCAGTTCTCAAAAGCGGTAAACATGTTTCCTTCGGCCGACTATGGAATTCCGGTAATTGTCTTATCCTACCGTAGCACATTCTTCACATGCTTATTTGTAAAAATGCGTACGAAATGCCTGTCTTACATTTCCTTATGTTTTGCTGTTGATTTTTTTCATGTCTTGCAATATTTTCATTGATAACTTATTTTCATTATTTCGTTTCACAAACAAAATTATATCGACTATTTCACTCATGTCTCTCCGCGTCGTAAGTAGCCAATGGTAAGCAAGAATACATTCAAATTAAGCCAATCCCAGATTTTATCGCCATCAGTTTACCTTTTTTATCGCTGTAAAACCTTTGTTTACCTTTTTAAGATAACGATAGCAATTGTTTCACCTCCAAAATAGCTTGTGTGCATCAATATAATTTTAAAATGTGTCGTTTTGGTTATGTTTAAAACTCTGAAATAGAATATATTATTAAAAACTCAGTGCCGAAAAACAGTGAATGGAACAAAGAAGGCGTGTGGAAGCAATTTCAAGAATTTTGTGAAGAAAGAAAATACAAATGGACAGCACAAACTACAAATTACACATATTTTAGGTAATTAATATACGAAGATTAGATGGTGAAGAGTACAAAGAATATGCTATCAAAACAATGTGGAACGTTACATCAAAAATTATTCAGGAAAATACTTTAATGAGTGCACACGTGTGTTCAATCCATTCGAAATCGACGAATTCCGCTGTTAATTCATTTTGTACATCTTCCATTTCAAATACTTCTATGGAAGACCAAGACTTGGAAAACAACTTCCTGCAACTTTAATGATTGTGCTTTAAATAAATGTTCTTTTAAGTAGCCTTTTTATTGTTTTTCGAAAGTTTTATTACCATAAAATTGAAACATATTTGAAATCATTTTCTGCATTAAACTGTTATTCAAATGTTACTTGATTATAAGTTATTCCAGGAGGCAGTGAAAAGTCGGGGTTGAATGAAAGGTTTTCCATTTTTCGGTTGTAATTTTGAATAATATTCCCTTTTTCGTAATTCCTGTGATTTAAATTATCCTTTCAAATCATGTAATGTGTTTATTCGTGAAATAGTCACACTAAATATCACTCGAAGTGCTGTGCTAGCCGGTAAATTCACTCTTCGCTACGCGAGTCTTGAATTTACCGGCTAGCACAGCACTTCTCGTGATATTACTTATGAAAATATCACACTTAAGTTACATGTTGAAAGTTTGGCACCACGGAAACTTGCCAAAACGGAAATTTTTTTGAAGGAACCGTCAGGTTCCATCTTAAACAGGTTTTACTGTATTTGCATTTGTCGATCAAAATCTAAACTCTTTCATTGCTTTTGTACTTTTCCCGAGTTCTTGGACCTCTGTCGAAATGTCTCACATGGTCGGAAGCTTTATAGTTTTCTTCCAATTTTTCCAAGCATTTGATATTAGTAAGAAAATTATTACCTTACGTGCAACATGTAAACAACACAGAAACAAAAATAAAACCACTGAATCCGTTTTTACATCCGTTCTTATAACACTTAACTGCAAACGCACTCTTCATGCATCCATTCCTTCTAGTTCAGAGTGCAGGGGCGGAAAGGGGCATCGTAGATTTTTGTTAAATAATACAATGTTATATTATTTATGTGCTGTAGATGATTCTATGTAATATTATTGTTTAAATAATTTTCTCATTCGAATATAAATACTTAAATCAACTTTGCCAAATAAAGGTAAACAAAAACTCCGCCCGGGTCAATGTGCACAACATAATATTCCCTCAAAGACAAATTTATGTTCATTAACTTAGAATTAAGTTACAAGCTGCCCTTTTGAACTATTTATTTATTTATTTAATTATTTGTCAAAAACAGTAAAAACTATAAATGACGTATGGGGGAAGAGATTATATGCGCACATTTTCTTGACGCCCAAAATTTTAAAAAGCGAAATTAGCAACATTTGAAAAACTAGAAAAAGAATTTTAAAAATTATTTTAGAAAAATAGAAATTAGAAAAAAAATTGTTCCTGAGTTATAGAAAATCAAATTCAACGGTAAATAAATTGCTGATTTAATTTTTCTGTATTGCTAACAAATATAACAAATATGGTAACGAACGTCAGTTCTACTCCTACCACTACAAGCAAAAGGAGTGCTCAACAAAACGTGCGCACAGTGAATCTATATTTACGTCCAGAAGAAAAACACGGGGCCATCTCAACATTTGCTCAATGGATCAGGGAAACTGGACAAAAACCTGATCGAGATGGGGGGTCATTGACCCGGTCGCTGAAGTACATTACTTGTTACAGGCGTATTAAATATTTTTAAATTGATAGAATACAATTGAAAACTAATTCATTACATATCATTGCTCTGTTAAAATAAACATTATTTTCTTGTTGACGATCATTATAGTCTCTAATTGTATAGAAACAGTTATGCAGCAGAAAAGATTTTACTTTTAACTTAAATTTGTGTACAGACTTTAATTGTTTAATGTCATCTGGCAATGCGTTGTAAAGTAACGTACATGTATGTGGATTTCTTGTACTGAGCTGTTGATACTGGCACTTGAACGTTATTTCTACGACGTGTGTTGTAATTATAAATGTCAATATTGCATGAAAATAATTTCCCTCCATTAAGTAGGTCATTTTTGACAAATATGACAGATTCGTAAAGAAATAGGCAAGGCAATGGTAAAATTCCAAGCTCAATGAAAAGAAGCTTGCAGGGATCACGTGGAAGGCATTTTTCATTATTCGAATAATTTTCTTTTGCAATCTCCGTATGCCGTATCTCAGGCGGGATTGTCCATTTGCAAAATAAATGCAACGAGCTGCAAGAAAAGGCTGACAGAATTTGAAAGAATTCTGAATGCGTAACATAATGAACTTAATTTAGTGTTTAATGAGTAGAGTACATTCCATTTGAGGTTTCATTGAATAGAGAGACCTAGAAATGTTGTTACCTCGACTTCAGCTAATTGCATATTGTTAATTTTCAATGGAACATGCGACTGCCTATTTGAATTGCAAAAATGCATTGAAACAGTTATTCTTTCGTCAACAATGACAACAATGACTTACACATCTTGATCTTTCCGCATTCATTCTTACAGTCGCGAAAATTAATTGATAAATCATGCCAAACTACTTTATAATCTTTTTCATAATTACCCGTTCACGCGGTAGTGCGTCAGCAATGTGTCGCGCACTACGTACATTTTAATAAGTTTTTATTGATTGTCTTTCTTCATTGCATAAAGAAAGGTTCCATTCATTATAGACAATCTGACACTTGATGAACGTGATTTCTACGACGTGTGTTGTAATTATAAAAGTCAATATTGCATGAAAATATGTTCCCTCCGTTAAGTCATTTTTGACAAAGATTACAGATTCGTTAATAAATAGGCAAGGCAATGGTAAGATTTCAAGCTCAAGCTTGCAGGGATCACGAGGAAGGAATTTTTTCGTTATTCGAATAATTTTCTTTTGAAATCTGAAGGTCTGAGTACTACAGGATGAGCTTCCCTAGAATATTAAGCTGAAACGTTGTAAAAACTCCAACTTCGTTTTATGTACAAACTTCAACCTCGTATGAAATATATTTTATTATCACCTGATTGTCTATAATGAATGGAACCTTTCTTTATACGTACATTTTACTTTCTCACTTCGACGTAGAAAGTTATGTAATCTGGCGCGAAAAATCCTGGCGAATTTTAGGCAGAAAAACTCTTATTGCCAATGCCTGCTAGGGAAAAGTAGATAAATTAAGTTGCTAAATTTAGAAAACAAATCCTCTAACGCGTCGTGTAGCCAGAATCCATGTTTTGTGGTCCTTTGTGGGATTGAAAAATCGATTGACGACAAACCTGTCCCTCTTTTAACGCTATCGGCTAAAACGTACAGCCGATTGTTTCCAAAATTGACATTCCCCTATCGATCTGGCTGATGTCGCGGGCCCTTGAATTTGGAATCGATATTTTAATTTTGGGGGTACATTACACGAAGTCCCTGGGACATATTCAAACGTTTTTTAAATAGCTCCATCGTTTTTTATTAAATTTTGTTTGACTGTGTGAAGGACGTTTAAGAGAATGGTGCAGGTATAATGTTACTTGAAAACCTTGATTTTTTGAAAATTGCAAAGATTCAATTTTTTTCGGCGTCTTCCGACAATTAAAATATTGAAGATAGAGATTTTTCCCTTAATGAAATCTGTTCCTTAAAGACAGGTTTTGAAATAAGGTCAAGTTCATTTTTTTAAAATTTAAGTAATTTTCGCTTAATTACGCGTGAAAATACGGGCCAGAAAGTACGTGCTGTTTTAGCACTAGCGACGAACGGGCAGCGCGAAGCGTCCAACAGTTTGAGCCAAGACACCGAAGATTATCTTCCCTTTCAATTCCACGAACACACTCCAGTACTCCTACTTGCCCAACGTAGGTCAATTTTTACTTTCTCGTATACACAAATATTCTATAAATATTGGAGGGTACTTTACATGAAGCCCCCGGACATTTTCAAAACTTTTCTCAAATACTGCTCCAAATTTTTTCTTTAAATTTCTTGTGCGAATACAGTAAAATATACGTATAAAGGTGCCTTAAGTCCGATTTTAACGATTAACTCTGAATTTTGGAAAATTGCAAAAGTTTGAATTTTTTTCGGTGTCTTCCTACATCTACAAAATTAAAGATAGACTCCCTTCAAATAAAATTTGTTCCCCATTGTAAGTTCTTCCATTAAGGTCATGTAACATTTTTTCGAAAATTTAGTCGTTTTCGTGCAATATTACGTGCAATATTAAAATATTACAAAAACAAGATTTTCTCAAAAACAACTCCAAAATTTTTCTTTTAACTTTTGGTAAGCAGGGTGCCTAAAGTACTATATGAAATAACATAAATCTTGTTAGATTATTCTTTTGTTTTACTCAAATTACAAAAACAATTTTTTTGACTCGTCTCTTACGTTAATATTTACATTAGCGGCTATTTGTTAACATATTTATGAGTACATGTTTAAATAATGTCATTAACTTTCTCGAAAAACGTTTTTTGTGAAAAATAGCTCAAAATTCCGCATTTTCAAAAAAGCTCAAACACCATTTTCTCACAAATGGCTCCAAATGTTTTCTTCAACTTTTCAAACGGATAATGCCAGTTGCACTCTATAGTATGACGTAGAATTAAATTTTTAGATTTTTTTTTATTTTTGCAAAAATTACACAAATGTAATTAATACTTTCCCGTATACGTACGTATACACGGAGTGATATGTAGTATAGGGAAAGTTATGTAATGTTCCGCGAAAAAATGGCCAATTTTCGGCAAAAAAAAATTAATTGCCAGGCCGTGAAAACGAATAAGTGGATAAAACCAGTTGCTAAATTAAGAAAAAAAATCCCCTAACACGTGGTGTAGCCAGAAACACTTTTTTCTAAGTCCTTGATACCGAAAACCCAATTGAAAGGAAAACGTCCGTCTGTCCGTCTGTGAACACTGCTAGCGCCTAAACCATACGTACGATTGCTTCCAAAATAGATATTCCCAGGTCGATCTGATTCTAGTCGAAGCTTTGAGATTTTGAAAAAGATTCTTCACAATTTGGAGGTACTTTATATGAAGCCCCCCCGGGGATTGTCAAAATTTTCTCAAAAACGGCTCCAAACTTTTTTCTATAACTTCTTGTAAGAATAGAGTAAAATACACTTATGAAGGTGGTATAGGTCCGATTTTCACAGATAAGTCTGAATTTTCGAAAATTGCTAAACGTTTAAAATTTTTCGGCGTCTTTCTTAGGACTACAAAATTGAAGATAAGAGATTTTTTCTTCAAATAAAATTTGTTCTGCATATTGAGTTCTTTCATAAAGGTCATGTAAATGTTTCTCAAAATTGTAGTTGTTTTCGTGCAACACTGCGTGCAATATGTGGAACATTAAAAAATTACAAAAACATTTTCTTAAAAACGGCTCCAAATTTTTTCTTTAAACTTTTGGTAGGGGCCGTGGTAAATGTACTCTATCAGATGACATAAAAGCCATATTGCTCTATAGGTTGGTTTTTCAAAATTACAAAAATTTAAATTTTTTCACGTTATTTATTTGTTTCTCAAGTCGATAATTACATTAGCGGCGATTTTTTCGCATTATTATATTTACGAGTACATGTGCTTTCAATAATGTCAAGTAAAGTTTCTCGAAAACCCAACCGTTTTCTGTGAAAAGTAGCTCAAAATTTCGCATTTTCAGAAATGCTCAAACGCAATTTTTTCATTGCTGCAAATTTTTTCTTCAAACTTTTGTAACGGATAGGGCTAATTAGACTCTTTACTATGACGTAAGGTTTATTTTGAGTTTTTTTTGTTTTTTTCAAAAAATCCATAAATTTTATTATTATATTTATTTTATTAAATTATATTTATACAATATTTCCATAAATGTAATTTTTTTGAAAGATCTCTCACATCTTTAATAGGCACATTACCAGCAATTTGTAAACATTATTATATTTGGGAGTGTACGTGCTTGGAATAACTTCAAATAAAGTGTATTGAAAACTCAAAAATTGTCTGTGAAAATGACTTAAATTTCGCATTTTTAGTAACGCTAAAACGCAATTTTCTTTAAAACGGCACATAATTTTTAAAAGAAAATATCCATTTAGGACTACATTTTTGTCTTCTTTAATATTCTAAAATTAATATTTCCATTCTGCCAAAAGGAAACCGAAAAATTACGAAAATGACAATGGTATATTATGAATTAGTTTATAATGTTGTCCTTTTTTGCTCGAATAAGAAGATATCGAACGAACGACGTTAGGAGTGAGTTCGGTAATATCTTCTTACGAGTGTAAAAAAAGTAACATTATAAATGAGTTGCATTCACTATGTTTTTGTATAACAGTATTATGATTTAAGGAAGCGATATTAATTTGGATGTTATGTTGTAATTCGTAGTTGTAGCTCTAGAATTCATGTTATGACGTCATGATTGCTACCTAAGCAACTAATATGTTTACAAATCGCAATTAGTTTGAAAGTCACGATTCAAAATGGTTACGTAATTCTGATTTTGTAGAGCTCCGAGTGCGTATTAAAGAAGTCAAGAATTTCCAATAATTTGCGCGAGGATTTCCGGAATCAGAGAATATTGTGAGTACTGTAAGTTTTTCGTTTATTTCATTCAATAATTAATTATAGTTATTTAGTTTGTTTCTTTCGTGCATTTTCTGGAATTACGTGCAGGCTGCTGCGTGTAGGGTTTTTCTATAACAGTCATTAATAATTTTAAAGTTCAATATAAATATTTCAACAGCTGGGTTTCATTGTAATATTTTCAATTTTATTTCTTCAAGTAATCTTAATAAGAAAGATGACATTTTTTCATGTGGAAAAGTTAACACGGTTAAAATGCACATTTCCAGCCATTTGTAAACACTACTGAATTTGTGAGTATAAGTGCTTTGAATGACTTCAAATGAAGTTTTTCGAAAACTCAAAACGTTTCTGTAAAAAAGAGCTTCAAATTTCGCATTTTCAGTAGCGCTGAAACGCCATTTTCTTGAAACGCTCCAAATTCTTCAACGAAAATTGCCATTTAGGACAAGGTTTAATTGTTTTTTATATTCTTAAAATAACACTTTTGTTCTACTACTGGAAAACCGAAAACTTAAGAAAATGACGAAAAAAATGTAGTTTGGGCGGCGATAGATGGCAGCTCTTAAGAGTATTGGCAAGTCCGAAAAGCTAGCCCAGACCAAACGCAACAGAAAACTCATACGGGAAAGTCTGTGCCATTCTGTAGCACCACTAGTTTTACATTAAATAATGATTTGTGCAATGGAGCAGTGTATTTGTCTCTAGGCAATTCGAACTCGTCAAACAAATGGTTTACGATTATGGTAACAAAACAAGGATTTCCGGGTTAAAATTACATAACAGCATTTATTAAAACAAGAAATGGGACTTGCAGCTGATCTCATACCTATCGGCTGCCACCACTCTCGGCGTGTGGCACATAAAGGCATTTCGAGACATTGAATAACCTTTTTAGTGTGTGGATGCAGCCTCGCCGGCCTCTTTCCTCATGTCTCGTTGCACATTTCTCGCAACGTATTCCTCGGTGTACTCTGTTGCGGGCCTAAGGTAGTATGTTCGTCCCAGTCGCTACACTTGGGTTTTTATTTCGTGGGGTCTTGTCTTCAGGATGGAATATCTCACGGTATTTCGCGTCATTTTCGGTCGTACCGCTAAGAGTCGCATGATCGCCAGCACTGCTCGATACAGTCGCGATCATGCGATTCCTAGCGGCCGGGCCCTGACAACAAAAAAGTGGATAAAAACCAGTTGCTAAATTAAGAAAAAAAATCCCCTAACACGTGGTGTAGCCAGAATCCCTGTTTTGTAATTCCTTGATACCGAAAAACTAACAGAAAGGAAAATCTGTCCTTCCGCATAAACCTAAAGCCTAGCGCCCATACCACTCGTATGATTTTTTCCAAATTGAAGAAACCCTCGTCCATGTGGCTCTAGATTGAGATTTTGAAAAACTTTCTTCAAAATTTGAGGGACCTTTACATGAAGGCCCCCGAACATTTTCAAATTTTCTCAAAAACAGCTCCATTTTTACTTTCTCGCCTTACGAATACTTCGTAATAAGAGAAAGTTATGTAATCGTGCGGCGGAAAACGGGGAATTTTCCAGAAAAACTCATGTAGCAGGGGTCTGGTGACAAAAAAAAGTATAAAACCTGTTGCTAAATTTAGAAAAAAATCCTCTATCTCGTGGTGTAGTCAAAATCCATGATTTGTTGCTTCTTCACACTGCAAAATCGATTGATGGCAAAACGTCCATCTGTCCGTCTGTGGTCAACGCTAGCGCCTAAATCGTTCGGCCGATTTTCTTCAAAATTGATATTCCCCGATCGTTTTTACTCGTCTCAAGGCCTCTGGAATTTGAAACCGATATTTTAGTATTTGAGGGTACTTTACATGAAGCCCATTTTGAGATTTTCTAAGTTAAAAGAAAATGGCTACAAATTTTTTGATTATATTTTGTTGTTGAATAGTGCGAAGAACGTTGAAGGGAATGACGTAGGTATCATTTTGGTTGATAGGCCCTGTTCAATCTCGCGAACAATCACGAGGAAACTCGCCAGCAGGGAGCAGCCTCAAATTGTCTTTCCCCCGCGCGGCCAACACTCTTCGGCTCCCCACCTTCAAAGTTTCTCACGGCACTAGCACGTGTATCCAAAATATAAGAAATGAAACAGATGTTCAGGCAACAAAACAATTCTCGTTGAGCCCTGTTTGCCGCAAGCGCCGAAGCGCCGCGCACCGCGCATTGTACTGTAAGCCGGGGAAGGGGCGACAGGTCATTACCCATCTCCGGCGCGCGGGGCCGCTTCCTCAAGCCATTAGCAGTTTACCTGCCCTTTTCTCAGCCTTCGGCGGCCAGACGTGTTTACACACATTCATAAATATCGCTACGTGCCTCCCGCCCCAATATTGGTGTTAGTATTCGCCGCCCACGAACGCATCTGCATGGCAGCCGCTCCCGCGCCCGCCTTACCGCCCCCGCCTCTCAGCCGGCTCCGCGGTTCCCGTGAGAAAATACCAAACCTTGCAGAACAGCCAGTGCCGCGCCAAAGTCACGTGACATACTTCAGAAAATAACAACAAATAGCGAGCGTCTCTCGCGGCACACTGCGTCTCACTGCATGTCATAGGCTAGCTGCAAATGTCACGTGACTCCTCCCCCTCTGCACTCGGAAACATACGTTCAAATAAATACGGCAACCACGCGCCACTACGCAGTCACTCTTCAGTCAATCTCTACTACTACTACTACTACGTCAAACGACTACTCAACTCTCTTCAGTCATTACTACTCACTACTCAGTCTCTTCAGTCACTCTTAGTCAAACTTCCAAGCGACAACTTCAGTCGCTTCTTCGCTGCTACTGATAACTATTCAGTCATCTCTTCAGTCGTCTTCTAACAGTCGTTACTACTCGGTCGCTTCAGTCAACTTCTACGAGACAAACGACTACCATTGACACATTTGTCAATACAACGCACGAGTGTCAATGCTCGCTCTACTCGTCAGACAGCCTGCGAACGAGTCAGCTTTCCTTGTTCTGCCTATCAAGGCTCCGGCAATCAATTAGCGCGGCCAGCAGGCCGCGATGTACATTCGGGCCACCCGTGAATCGGCCTTCACCTGGCCAAGTCAACAGTAAAGGTCGCTCCAGCAGTCGAGTACGCGCCCATGGTGACATCCAGCCTACCAGCCGTATCATCCGCAGCCCACTTCAACCGACGGCATACACACACTCAGCCGTCTGACCTGGGTTGGTGTTTGCTGTACTTTCATCAATCTGTAAGTGTAAACTTCAAGAAAGAAGAAACTTAAATCATAAACATTCATTGGTCCTCCGGCTTACTGCCTAACTACTTACTTGTAAAACTAACCAATATTTCAAGAATTAAATTAAATTCATTCACAAGTGCATTGCCTTTCATTTGCCTCTAGAAACAATCCCCTGAAACCTGATCTTAGCCTGTATGTAGTCGCTTCGCAGCATGGACCTCACACCGCGCTGCATCCACTACAGGCCCAATTTTTCGAAAATTGCAAAAAACTGTTAAAAACTGCAAAATTGAAGATAGAGATTTTTGCCTCAGACAAAGTCGGTTGTAAAAAATTAGCACTTCAAATAAGGTCATGAACCCTTTTTTAGAAAAACGAGTAGTTTTGCGTAAATTGCGATTCAAATTTACAAAAAAAATTTCTCAAAAACCGCTCCAAATTTTTTCTTTAAAATTTCGGCACGTGTGTAATAAGGGATGGTAAATATATAAACTAGTGGTGCTATAGAATGGCACATACTTTCTCGCAGTAGTTATTTGTCAAATGCCGATCAGCGGATAAATTATTTGGAGTAAGCCGTTCACCGCTGCCTTTTTTGGTCATGTTTGAAAGACATGTTTTTCGCATGTTGACAATTACCAGCTTCCTAATGATAGAACTGATACAATTACGTTTTGACTAAAATATAAGTAGTTGGTCCGCATGTGGGTCCCGTGGCGAGGCTGGTTAAAGCACCTTCGGGTTGATATCTTCAATAAGGAAGGTGCCGAGTTCGATCTCCCGAGGGGGATTTTAATTTGATGAATGTGATGTTGCAGGAAAAAAACATTGAAGAGTGAAGATACTTTATTGAAAATCATTTGAAGTACTTCTCCTCACGAATAGAATCAATGCAGATAAATAGACAGGACTTGTCTGTGTTTTCCCTAACTGCATCTTTTAAACAATTTTTCAACTCTGTTATTCGATTTCTGAAGCGTATGACATGTCAAATCAACCGTTGTCTAGTATATATCTGTATGAACCAATTTAAGTAAAATATGAGTATTTTAACGTTAAATTGTAATACATTATAACCAGAACGCATGCGATAAACTTACCATCCCTAACGGTTCGAAATTATTATTACTTTCTAGCCTTACGAATATTTATTTATTTGTCAAAAAACAGTAAAAACTGTATATGACTGTGTGGGGAAAGAAATTCATCTGCGCACATTTTCTTGAGGGCCAGAATTAAAAAAAACAACGAAAAAATGAATTTAGAAAAATAATAATTTTAGAAAAATCAAAATATTTGAAAAATGTTTTTTCCCGAGTTATAGAAAATCAATTTCAACTGTAAATGAACTACAAGCAAAAGGAGTGCTCAACAAAACGTGCGCACAGGGAAGCTACATTTACGTCCAGAAGCAAAACAAGGGGCCATCTCAGCATTTGCTCGATGGATCAGGGAAACTGGACAAAAACCTTCGTAAAGCGTAAAAAACTTCGTAAAGCGGTTCACCGCTGCCTTCCTTGGTCATGTTTGAAAGAAAGACATGTTTTTCGCATGTTGAAAATTACCGGCTTCTAATGATAAAATCAATACAATTACGTTTTGACAAAAATATAATTGCGATAATGTACTGGAAATGTCTGTATATATTTGTTCAAATTTTTAACTTTCAACAATTTTTACTTCTCTTCTTGTATTTGTAAAGCGTATGTACCATCGTATCAATTGTTTCTTAATCATGCATTTACCATTTTATAGATCGGTTATATTCTTTCATAGCTCTGTTCGACACAGGCGGTGTTTGTGTTACGTAGTGGTATAAGTGCGGGTTCGTTGACCTTGAGTTTAGGATGTCGGGTCTCGGTACGGAAAACGTTTGCTGGTATAATACACTTTTGTTGGTTTATGAAGTAGTGGAATAGCAATAAGGACCGTATAGAAGCAGAGCGAGAAAGTATGTGCGTTGGAAGCACCACTAGTTTTCTTTAAATTTGTTGTAAGAATAGAGTAAAATACACTTATTAAGGTGCCATAGCTCAGATTTTCACGGTTATCTCTGAATTTTTGAAAATTGCAAAAGTTTAAATTGTTTTCGGGGTTTTCTTTCAACTACAAAATTAAAGATAGAGATTTTTCCTTCAAATAAAATTTGTTCTCCAAAGTGAGTTCTTTCATTGAGGGCACGTACATAGTTTTGAAAATTTTAGTCGTTTTCGCGTAATATTGCGAGCAATATGTGCAATGTTAAAAATTACATGATTTTCTCAAAAACGGCTCAACATTTTTTCTTTAAACTTTTGGTAGAGATAGTGCCTAATGTATTCTATGAGATGGCATATACACCATGATGCTCTATTCTTTTATTTTTTCGACAGTTATAAAAATGAAATTTTTTTTGACTTGTATCTCACGCCGTTAATATTTACATTCGGGGGGATTTGTTCACATTATTATGTTTACGAGTACATGTGCTTTAAATAATGTCCTACAAAGTTTTTCAAGAACTCAACTATTTTCTGTGAATACTAGCTCAAAATTCCGCATTTTCAGAAACGCTCAAACGCCACTTTCTCAAAAAGGGCTACAAATTTTTTCTTCAAACTTTTTGAACATGTAGTGCTAACTTGCACTCTTTAATATGGCCTTAAGTTCAATTTGGGGTATTTTTTGTTTTTTTAAAAATCACACAAATGTAATTTTTTTAAATCTCACACCGTTAATATGCACATTTCCAGCAATTTTTAAGCACTATTGTATTTGTGCGTTAAAGTGCTTCGAATGACTTTAAATGAAGTTTTTCAAAACCTCATACATTTTCTGTGAGAAAGAGCTTCCAATTTCGCATTTTTAGTAGCACTAGTTTAGTAGCACAAAAAATCCACTTTCTTAAAAACTGCCCCAAATTTTTAAAAGAAAATTGCCATTTACGTTGAGGTTTTAGAGTTTTTGAATATTCTAAAATAATATTTCGTTCTACCACTAGGAAAGCGAAAAATTACGCAAATGTCCAAAAATGTAGTGGGCGGCGATAGATGGCAGGTGGCAAGAGTATGTGGCAAGGATGAATAGCTAGCCGAGATCCAAGGAAATAGAAAACTAATACGGGAAAGTCTGTGCCATTCTGTAGCACCACTAGTTCTCTTTCTGTGTTGAATATATTCGTCCACACTGTCTACAAAGAAAGTGAATCGTCAAATAGTTTGTGGTTGTGTGGTACAAAACTACGTTTGGGTGGTGGCCCCAAGAGAAACGGTGGTGACAATTGCATGATTTGTACAGCATAACTTCTAGGCCGCGAAGCAATACATCTGGTTGCGAAGAATGTCCCAGAAGTTTTTTGTCAATTACTCCTCAGAATGCCCCGTGAGGTGTTACCTTTAATAAAATCTAATTTGTAAACAAATTTACTACTTACTGAATAAAAGAAAAAAGTACGAGTACTTTCACCGTATAACTTCAATAACTTAAAAAAAACAACTATGCCTGCGAATGTTTTTCCGTAAGAGCCTGGACTAATTTAAACTAATTCAAAAATTAGGCCAATGAGGGCCATTTTTATCGTCTTGAAGAACAGAGATTTTTCTTTCATTTGAAGTATTTTTGGGGAGTACTTTACCGTGGCGACTCTTTAACACATTACCGTAAGTATTGACTTCCGACAATTGGCTGTTTCCCCACTATTACACAGTTTATTATTGCTACATTTTACCGTATACAAATCTCGCCGAAAAATCATAATTTAACTTCGTCTAGGAGCAGGAATCACTGAATTGGGGACGTAATGAGATACGGAGTAATTCCTATACTATGCACGCTAACGGGCTAAATGTTTGCAAGACAAGTAGTCTCAGCTGCCTCTTTGCCTTCGTATAGCCACGTTCCAATATTGAGTTACACTTAAATAAATGACAATACTTTTAAAATTCTATAACACAATGTTAATGTCAATTAAGATCAATTTTTAGTTAAACTCACCAACAGAATTTTCACTGCACATTGCCAAAGGGTCCTGCGACAGAAGAAACACATTTAGTTAATAAAAAATAATGAAGTAATCTAACTCCCACTGTAAAAAAAAACTTTCATAAATATGGGCTGTCGAGTAGGTGAATCCCGCCGCGATATGAAATTGCTAGTGTGGTAAAAGGATACGCATTACTCGAGAAAAGTATTTACGAGGGTGGGTCAACTGAAAACCGTAAAAGTATAATAAAAAATCCAAATGTCGCCCTAGTGTTCTGTAGTTGATAGGCATGTTTGCGACGGTGTGACAGATGTTTCCTAGGTGGCATCACTGGGAAGAAACCCAAACTCCGGGGCAGGAAACAGTGTAAAAATGGCTGCCCCACTCGCAACGTGTACCAGAGAGGAACAGCGTTCTGTCGTTCGGTTTTTTGCGAAGTGAAGATGTGAAACCTATTGACATTCTTCGACGAATGAAGGTTCAGTATGGTAACGCCTATTTGTCACACAGCAAGTGTACGAATAGTGTCGGCAGTTCGCACATGGTGTGACATCCGTGGCCAACGCTCCGCGCCCAGCTCAGGCATATCGCGTTGTGATTCCAGAGACCATTGCAGCCATTGAAGCAATCGTGATGGACAACCGCCTAGTGACAGACGACATTACAAAAGCTGTACACATTAGTCATGGTTCAGCACATGGTCTGCAAGATGGGTGCCGCGGCAACTGACCTCTGAATTGAAACAGTGACGTGTTGATGCGTGTGAAGAATTTTTGCGGCGAGTTGAACGTGGCGTGATGCCTTCCTTGGACGAATCGTCACTGGGTCTGACCGAGATCTGAGTGCCTCCCATATCCACCTTACTCGCCCGATCTCGCCTCGGGCGATTTCCACATGTTTGGGCACCTCAAAGAAGCAATGGGTGGAAAGAAGTTCCATTCGGATGATGAGGTACGCCACGCGGTGCACGAGGTGGTTGCGCCGTCTGCCAGAAACATTTTTTTCTACAGGAATTCAGGCACTTTGGAAATCGCTGGCTGACATGCATTGCAAGTGGGGAAGACTATGTCGAAAAATGATCCAGTTTTGTACCATGTGTGTACAATAAATATTATTTAAAATAATAATTACGGTTTTCATTTGACTCACCCTCGTAAAAAATGGAATTCTAGTAAACCCTGTCCAAGACGGAACTTCTAAAAGACTGAAACCTGCCATCCCGGACCAAAACAATTTAGAACTGAACGATTTTATACGTGAAAATTACGTCTACAAGGCGAAAAACCTGTCTAACGCGGCAACGGAGTTTTTTGGAGAAAGTGGTGATCATTACCTGGCTAAGAAAGAAATTTCTTCGTAAATTACAGACTCTCTTTGGAGCGGAGAAGTGCGAAGGGTCACGTCTTGAGATAATAGGGTGATTGACAAGTTTTTCCTCTCATTTCATATCTCTCTCTCTCTCTCTCTCTCTCTCTCTCTCTCTCTCGCTCTCTCTCCTACGTGATTCTTCACCCAGAAAGCTTATGTGCTGTTAATTCTGTTGTAATTCCACTACATGTCGCTGTAGAACAAAACTAAATATTCACGTCAAATGCAACCCGCAACACACCCGGCAGCATTTTCAATCTATATCGTTAAATAACTACTTTAACGTGGCGTTTTAGGGCCTGAAAAACTAAAGAAACGTTTCTCACATCATAATTCTACAGAATGAGTTCTTCTCGAACATTCTACTACATTTTTGCTGTCCGGCACTTCCCGATATTACCTCACTTGCCAAGAGACGCACAGAATCTGCAAGTAAATGTGAATGAGAGGGACAGAGAGAGACAGAGACACACAGAGACAGACAGACAGGGACAGGGTGAGGGTGGGAGAGGCAGTGAGAAGGGGAGACGGGAGGGGGAAGAGGGAGATGAAGGGCATGAACACTGTCTGCCGGGTTTTCCTAGTACCTGCTGTCGGAATCTCTGAGGGAACTCTGCTACTGTTTCGCCGCGAAATTCTCACGCTTTGGTGTGATTTTCAAGGTCGCAACATAACGAGACTTCGTCCTTGTCGCTCCCAATCCTTAATGTTGGTCGTGCGCACCCCGTTGAATTTTCAAAAGCGTCACCACGTTTCCGTAAGTCGATAACGGAAATTCCGGGAAGGCTATGTCATCCTGGCGTGGAAGACGTAAAGTTGATGAGGTGTAGACCACACAATTTAAGTGAACGCTCGCATTATAGTGTAGAAAAGGTGTATGTCAAATTGTCTTTCCTGCGTACATACAAAACCCTTCCGCTACATAAGAAAATGTGCAAAACCCTTCCGCTACATAATTTATAACCATTACTCGCTATTTACGAAATAAACTCGCAGTCTGTGCACGATAATTCTATGTGCTCCAGGTACATGAATTTCTTGCACTTTCGACTCTGGTATTTTGTTTCCTGTTTTTCTTCCAATTACACATTTGGCATCTTCCATAAACACGAATTCGCTAATCTTCATGGTTCTTTTCAAGCTTGCAAACGATAGCAATCCTTTCATTGCCTGGGTGGGAGGATTGTTTTGCAAAAGGCTAATTCCCAAACCTGTTACAAATTTTCTACAACGATATTCAGGTTGGGTGCATTCTGACTGATAACGTGAGTGTTTATACCAGTGATGTTGATCATACAGTAAAATAAGACCATGGGCCACCGCCTAGTATTTTTGGACACATTATAATTGGCAGATTTGGACTACAACATCGACTCCAACTTTAATTTGTTGTAGTCCAAATCAATTCACAACTTCCCAGTTTCTTCGTCATGCATGGATGAAATTAGTAACACATTTTATTAGGTTACTAGAAAACCCGGCAGACGTTGTTCTGCCCTTCATCTCCCTCTTTCCCCTCACATCTCCTTTTTTCACTATCTCCCTCCCCCTGTCCATGTGTCTGTCTCTGTCCCTTTCCTTCACATTTACTTGCAATCTGCACATCTCTGAGCAGGTGATGTAATATCGGGAAGCGCCATACGAACGAAAGTTCATTCTGTAGATTACGGTGTGAGAAACGTTTCTTAGAGGCCTTTGGTCTCAAAATTTTATTATTTAAAGCCCCAGAACGCCTCGTTTAGACGTTATTTAACGATATAGATTCAAAATGCTGCCGGGTGTGTTGCAGGTTGCATTTGACGTCAATATGTAGTAAATATGTAGCGCCATGTAATGGAGTTACAACAGAATTAACAACATATAAACCTTCTGGGCGAAAAAACAAGTAGAAGTGCCAACTTTCATGGAGATCGGTCCAACGGTGTAGGAGTTTTGCTCTTATATACATCCCAACACCCTGTTTTATATAGACAGATTTGGAATGTATGATAACAGGGTGCAGTCTCCACAGAATCCATGGTTGTTGGATGGAATAGGCCTGGGCTGGATTTCAGTGACTTCAAGAGGACGCTGACGCTTGATTTTTCTTGATGGTACGCTGGTGGTTTTTTCTTGATGGAAATTCAAAGCTCAACGCTGGTGAACCAGTTGCCCACAGTAGCATTCCTTCTCCTTCCAGAAATAGGCCGTATCATTATCTCCACTACATCTTTCAGGCTATTACTCACAGTATACTCTGACCTTCTGGCTGTCTTCCATCGTAGACTTCCATATTTGTGGTATAAAACAGATTTGCTTTTCACGAGGCATCTACCTTAATTCCATATCTATTCGGTTTCGAAGTTATGTAGTGCCTAAAGGCAGTTTTTCCTCTGAACGCTAAGCACATTTCATCAACTACGACAAATTGACTCAAACTGAAGTAGTCTACATTTTCAAACAAATCACGGGTTGGAGCAAGTCAATCTAATAGTAATCTCAGCTGCGTGGTCTCAAATTCAAAACTCATGGGGCAAAGCAGGAAATAGAAGCGTTGCTGCAACATAACTAGGCGAAAGATTTCAGATGATTTTCCATCTGCCAAGAACAGTTCTTCTAAATTTACCCAACCGGACTTCTTAACTCCACACAAAATTAGAACATCCAGGAGGGCTTCTACTTCATCACAGTTAACTACTTTTTAGAGTATTTAAACTGTAAAAAACTAAAGAATAATAATTATACATATCAATACTGTAATTGATACATATTTATGTGTTTCTGTTTCCTATTCAACTCTCACACATTTAAACACTCCCAGAGACTTGGAAATAAATAGAGGTGGCAATGTTTGACCCCTGTGGAAGTTTGATATTAAGGTCCTTTAGGATCAACGGATACGGTGCAGGGGATCGGAGCCCCGGTACCGGCGGCCAGGAGTGCGCGAGAGGCTCCGGGACGTCGTCATCCAGCGACTGCAATGGCACGGATGTAGCCCATTTGGCATCTGTGTCAGATAATGCCACAAATTTCTGGAAGGATGACCAGGGATCCTGGCAGTAGAGCTAGACAAGGAGCTGTTTCGGACCTGCTGTGGGACAGGTGGAATTCGATGGAGCAGCTGCAGAAGGCCCAGATGAAGTTACTGGAAACTTTGGCCTGTAATCTTAGTGTAGTTGGAAGCAACATGCTAAGGAACAATCCCACCACAGTGAAAGAATCACTGGCGAAAGCCATAGAAGAAGTAGACATTATGAAGAACACACGTCTAGCTATGGCAGAAGAACGTGAGGAGTTCTGGCAACAGCTTCTCGAAGAAAAGTCGGAAGTGCCCGACGAACCAAACTGTGGCTGAAAAGCCTAAAGGTCTCGCTCGGCAGGAGAGGAAGGATAATAAGGCTCCTTGCCCATCAGTTGAAGACTGCAGGCAGGAGAGGGAGAAAGATAAGGATCCTCAGTTGAAGACTACAGGCAGGAGAATGATGCAGATATTGTAGCAGACGCAACAAGCGAAGCTACGGAGGAATTGTTGGTTCCGAGGGAACACAGGAAGAAAACCAGGAAGAAAGAAGCTGAGGCTGCTAAACCAAAAAGAAGCCGCCCGCAGAACCAGGTTATTAAAATGTCGGCCAAGGAAGGGGAAATCCTATGCCGCCCTAATTAAGAAGATGAAGGACGTAGATCCTAAGATACATGGTGCGGAGATCCTGTCCATCCGCAGGACTCAAAGGAAAGAACTATTAATAGTTCTTGGCAAGTGGCAACGTAGCCTCTCTCAATGAGGCAGTAGAAAGGGCCATAGGCAACTCAAGCCAGCGATTGTAAGACATATCGCTGAAACAGCTAGTTGAAATTCAGGACATCGACGAAACTGTAGTAGTCGAAGAAGTAGTGGAGGCTGTCGCCCGTAAAATAGGCATACAGAGTGAGCAGATCGCTGACTCCTGCCGATTGAGGAAGGGATACGGCAGGGCGCAGATAGCGACAATCCTTCTGCCAGTAGATTTAGCCCGTAAACTGGTAGCCGAGGAGAAAGTAAAAATCGGTTGGGTTTATTGTTCTATTAGGGAGAAGCAGTAGCAGCCCAAGAGATGCTTCAGGTGCCATGAGTATGGACATGGACAATATCCATGTGTTCGGGCCCTGACAGAAGAAATACATGCTACAAATGTGGCAAGATTTGTCACATTGCAAAGCAATGCAGAGATAAAATGCACTGCATCCTCTGCAAGGAGAAAAACCTGAACGATAACAATCTTCTAGGAGGTAACAGATGTGCCTCATTCATCGCTGCGACTAGAAAGCTTCATAAGAACAAGAATGCTCAGGGTCATACAAATTAACCTGAGGAAAAGCAAGCAGGCGCAAGACGTTTTAACCCAGGTCGCAACTGAGAGGAAAGCTGACCTGCTACTAGTCAGCGAGCAACACGACACGTCCGACGAGGCCATGCTGTATCAAGATTCCTCGAGAAGAGCTGGAATAATTATTTTTAATAAAGTGATCAGGGTACAAGCATTTAAGAGGACGCAGTTCGGGTTCGTCTGGGTGGAAGTAAACGGAGTTAGGTTTTACAGCTGCTACTTCCCCCCATGCGACCAGAATGAGAAATTTAAGACGGCCATTGCTGAGCTTGAAGCTAGCCTAAGGCCAGCAAAAGGCGAAACTGTTATTGGAGGGTGACTTCAATAGTAAATCTCCAGAATGGGGGGAGACTAGGTCAGATAAGAGGAGCAATTGTTTGCAAGTTTGTCGCAAGAAGCGATCTAGTTATTCTAAATAACGGGGACAAGTATACCTTCCAACGAGGGAATGCTTCCTCAATCCTGGATATATCCAAGGGGCTCCACAAAGCTGAGTAGGAGTGTCATGGATTGGGAGGTACTTGAGGACGAGTCACTTAGCGACCATCTGTACATACGATTTTCTGTCGCTACAAATCAGGGGTATAATCCTGATGTGGCTAGATGTAACAAAGACGGTGCTGCCTGGAATGTAAATAGGATAAATGTAGACAAAGCCAAGGAATCTCTGGAGGAATCTAGGCTGATGGAGTATTGACTGGACGAGAAACGCGGAATCCCTTGAAGGAATAGTTAGGGAAACTAAAGATACAGTGGTAGCCGCGTGCAATGACTCGATGCCCAGACGCAGAGGCTCTAGGAGTAATCTTCAGGTGTACTGATGGACGCCGGAAATTGCGGAGCTCCGCAAGAAATGGACGGGGTTATGCAACACAACGCATGGATGGGAATGGGAAAGTATGTAGTCAGCCATCAAGACGACCCTCTAATGTGGCAAAATTTCTTAAACATTCACCGAGCATAGATAACAGCTTCCGAATCTTTGCAAAGCGGGCAGATTTGTCTAGTTCGTTGTTATTACAAGCATGATAAAGACAAATCTTTCTCTTGCTGTAGCGTCTGAAATGAGCTTGTTGTAACCATTGCTTGTCAATTGCCAATACATTCTTCTGTGTACTTCAATGCAGCCACAAAGGAGAAACAATGCCATGTTTATAGCATTTCCCCTCCTAAAATTTTTCAGTAACCATTCATTTTAATTTGTCATGAAACTTTTAAGTCAAACTATTTTTGGATAATCATTAAAACAAATAAAACCGTATCGCAGCATGATCTGAATATAATCTGCGACATTTTACAAAATCTTACAGTTGAATGTGTGATATGACACATTTGACTGAAACATTTTGAATTTCCCCTCCCAAAATTTGTCTCGGGATCCCCCCCGATATAAACACTAGCATTTCATTCTCACTACAACCACCCAACACTTTACTCTTAGCAGCGTACAGATTAGTACAGATGACCATCATACTAATTACTTCTTCATCAAAAAAGAAATTAAATACTCAAAAGGGCTTCTCCCTCATGCACAGAGTACTGATGTCATCGAGGGACACTCCGTAGAGGATCAGGGAAAGTCATCTTTTGTCCATCCACGAGTAACTTTGCTACCTGCACACGTTTTCTTGTTTACATAATCTTGTGTGGTGAGAAGGACAAGGAATTTCTGGTCAAGCTTGTTTACACGTGTTCAAGCACCCATAACGGTTCACATATTGGTTCAGGTGGCGAAGATGGAGTGGGTGTCAAGAAACTATCAATCAGAGATAATACGTCCAAATCAGTAACTAATGTACAGTTATTCAGTTGACTGGAAGGATGATTATCAACGCACAGATTCTCCTCTGTGCCAGTCTTTATCTTTCAGGTCATAGTTGCATCTGATGGCGGAAAAAGCAATACGTCTACAGTACACCATTGTTATGGATTTTGTAACAATTTTCTAGAAGATCCACTTACTCATAAAGAGTAATTTGCTTCCTGTCAAAAAGATACATTCATACATACATAAATACATTCATAGTATTGTCCTGGCATCCTTCCAGAAGGATAGTCTTAAGTATAACACTATAATTACATAGCTGCGACAGCATGAATCAAAAATTGAAATATGTATGAGAAAATAGATATAGATAATACCATTTTGCTTATCAGTTAAACAATAATCAATAATGTAACAAAAATAAACATACCCTTCTAAAACTATGTCAATTAGGCCATTTTACTAAACGTTGTGTGTTGACACAGAAAGAAAAGATTAGTGGCAGTGAGGACTAGTTATTAAACAGTCCTCAAACAATGTGTGTTTTAGTCCTACAAAACAGTGGAAAAAAAAGACACTCTTCATGATTCTTTTCTCTTACCCACGTCCTATCTTAATCCATTAATAACCAAAAAATGCCTCACTATTCCGAAAATATCCCCCATAATTCTAATCCGGAATTCCAATTCGTCCATACACAAATATTTACACTGCCCACATCTTGGGTGCAGATCTGTGGGAACCAAACTACAGAATAAATTTATTTATGGTGGGTTTGTTGTAGCTTACTTACAGAGATATTTAAATTAAATAAAAAGAGAAAAAAGCAATTTAAAATGTATTTCACCCTGATTGAATTGATGTTAATATTTCTTACCAAATAATAATAATTATATCTTCCTTCAAGCCTGTTGTGCCATTGTGCAAAAATAGCACGCCATTGCTCACCCTGTAATTGACAGAACACATACAACAACACTCAAATAACAACACAGAAGTAATTTTCTCCATTAATTATTATTATGATAAATAATTAAAATCTCAAGTTCCCTCCCCTCATATGTACTTGGTCGTTCCCTTTTATAAACATTAAATTTCAAATCAACAAATCTTAAGCTACTTTTTTATTCCCAAAACTTGAGCTTCATACAATTAATTCAGGTTTGGTATTCTATATTCCAAAACGTCCCCCGTTACTTGTTGTTGGTGTAGCAGCCTTCTTGACTGATGCCTGCATCCATTCACATCCTCATTCCAGCTTCTCTTTTCCCACGATAACCTTAGGGACTACACTCACGACATTTTGCATCAATAAATTCTATAAATTTCATCCACATTTGTTCTACCGTGACAACGATAACACTGCAAAGTTCGCCTTGACCGAATACTGTCTGACATGCATGCTTCTTCTACGGCATCCCGATATCATCTCTTGCCCAGATTCATATTCCCAGCCTGTCTAATGTTTTTCTCCCACCTTTGCTTTCCGTTTGTCTCCATTGGTTGATTGTTCGTCCGTCTCCAACTGTTTACTCCTTGACCTTTCCCAATATTATTTCAATATACCAATTATTTCTCTGGCATGGGAATTGTCAGACTGGCACATGTCCATAACTATTCAAACTTAATCTCTGATATTTTTATTCCCTCACTATAGTTATTTATATCTACATTCATGTGCAGGCATACACACTTGTGTCATTCATGTACTTGTAATCACTGCCATTGTTGCGTCCCTAGAAATTTCCAAATCACATCTACGTTCATTTCCTACTCATGATAACATGAGATAAACTATCACAGAATGCACAAGTTACATAGGAACTACACCCCCCTCTGGAAGGACACCAGCTTTATCCAAGTTTCTCGTAGATATGATCATGAACTTAAAAACATGCAATTCACATCACATCTTTCTACATAACTAAATATTTAAGTACTTGAATAGCAAGTAGTCTTGATTGTAGCTCAAACATGTTACAACTGGCACAAGCTACACATCTCTTTAGGCAGTAGATAAGTCATGTCAAATAATGTTTTGTCAGTAATAACAATGAAAACCTTAGGTAAAACATATTACAATTTTTTTACAACTTTCTGACATTAATATACATTAAATTTTCATTCCTGAATTTTGTTGCAAACAATGGCCTCTGTCAGTTTTGTCTTGCACATTCTTGTATCAATTTATGTTTTGTTCATCTTCTACTAAGAGAAAATTCTGCCTATATCACTGCCACAGCAACGACGTATTCTCAAATGTGTTCATTCATAACAAATAAGAGCATAAAGAGTCTGAACAGAAACTGCATTAGCAGCTGCTTCTCTTACCTCATGTTCCTGCTCACCCTCTGCATCGGATTCCTCCCTGGGATCCAGAAACACTCTCTCTGGTGGCTTCAGCTCCTCCTGCAATGCACCAAAACATTACACACTCAATAATTAGCTCTGATTGGAGTAGGAAGCATTCACACATAACTATCTCAATTCTGTATTATTACACATTGTATCCACTGTACCACCTCAGAAATTTGGGTGCTCTGGGTGTAGGCATCTAGGGCATTACTTCCTCACACTTCTCACAGATTGTGCAAGGATTCGGGTACAGATGTGATACACAAGAGACTTGGCAGATCCTCCCCCACCCATGCCCCGAACACAAATTAAAACATTCATGCCAGCGAACCAGGCAATGGCAGGGCAATTTACTTCAAGAAGGAAAGAATTCAGTACGAGATAGAAATATGTGGAAAACAGTTTAATTCTCACACATGAGCATTCATTCACAACAAATAAGAGCTTAAAGAGTCTGAACAGAAACTGCATTAGCAGCTGCTTCTCTTACCTCATGTTCCAGCTCACTCTCTGCATCGGACTCCTCCTTGGGATCCAGAAACACTCTCTCTGGTGGCTTCAGCTCCTGCAGTGCACCAAAACATTACACACTTAAATATTAGCTCTGATTGGATTAGGAAGCATTCACACATGACTATTGACTATCACTATTTTGTATCATTACACATTTGCCCATACTATCCCTTGGTCCAGGCTCAGAAATTACACCACCGTTCTGGGAATATAGGCATCTAAGGTCTGTTCGCACTAACTTTACTGACCATGTAAACAAACGCATGTGGTTGTCGCTTGTTCTCACTGGCTCACGAACACCAAACTTCCGGGCATCATACACTTCAGGAATTAGGTCCCTTCCAAAATTGATTTATTTCCTGACTCTCTGCACTAACAAAAATTACGTAGAAAGAGTGAAAAAAAGATCCAGATATTTATTGTAACATCCAACAAAACATTAGGTTTATTTCTTTGCTAGAGTTGGTAACAAGGTTAAATAGATTTACTTTGCTCTGCACTTCAGCACGTGACTGTTACTATTTTGTACATAATTCTTGTGACTTACATATTTCATGAAAAATTATTTCAAATAGAGTGGGTAAAGGAAAGTGTGTGCAGTTTATTTTGGAGTTAGTAGAACAAAATTATGTCGAATTGCCGAGTGTTTCATTAGGATTTCACTATCGTGACGATACCGAATAGTCAATAGGAGAAAGAAATTGATATTAAACACGCGACGCAGTAGCCTGTCCCGAGTTTACGGAGCTCCTTTTGTGCGTGGAGGTTGAAGAGCGTGAAGCGATTTGTTTCGGACACGTGCAAGCCCAGGGGTCCCCCAGCGCCCCCTGTCCGGCAGCGGGCTAGGGTACACGAGAATTATGACCTGATCTTCGCCTCTCTGGCGCCGCCACATCCCCAGGCGACCCCTCCCACCCCGACGTTAGAGAGAGAGGGTTGAGTGGAATTTTCCACCAACTTCAGCCAGGAAACGCTTCCGAACATTGGCTGAAATAAAATTAAAACGCAGTAACCTTTGGCCAATGGAGATGCCCTTCTCAAAATTTGAACCGAAATTGTTCTAGAACTTTCGATGAAGTAGGAAGGAGTGGGGGTTACCGAGGCTTCGCGTGCAAGTGACGGGGCACGAGGTTGACACTCGATAATAGATTCGTGGAGGAGAAGGGTGGAGAGAGCGGGTGCACGCACCTCTGCGGTGCGAGGGACATAACCCTTTTTCGGTGTGCTGTGTTTGTGGTGTGAAACGTAGAATTGCTCCCGGTGGGCGTTCACTACCACCCGTGGAACTTTAAGTTGTCACGAGCTATTGTTGTAGCTAGTGCGCGATTTTGCAACCGGCCAGTGCCCGTAGCGAACTATTTGCCACTTACGTCACGGGGTGCCGTTTCCTTTATTTAGCGAAAAGCAATTTCGCTCGACTGCCTAAAAGATAATCCCTGTATGAGCAGAGCAGTTCGCGCCGCGCGTTAATCGAGATCGTTCAACTCGATCCGCACCGTCACGTCCGCGCCTGCGGCAAAGCTGACCCCTGTGTTGGAGTTTCCGCCTTCGTCGCCTGTCCTCGCCCCGTCGGCGAGGGTCCCTCCACGCCAGCTGCGATCCATTGCCGGCGCCGCTTTCACCGCCTCAAAAGGAATTCCGGTGACGTCATCTGAAGGTCGAGCACCGACCCCACGGAGATCATTCAAACACGGTCTTTTGTTCGCGAGACTTTTGTGAATGACCCAGAACAGAGACCCGTGTAGCACTGTAAGCGAGCCGCGCTTTGGCTATTGAAGAAAAATCTTCAGAACTGTATTTCCTATCTTTTTGTAATTGTATTACCCTTTGTTATTATCTAGCATGTAAAGAAAGTAATTTTAAGTAAAGGGAAATCTAGGAGCGGGGTTAAATTCAGGCTATTTTGGGAGTTGTGGGATAAGTAGGAAAGAGGGGCGGGATATCAATGGGTTTGAAAGGGAGGGATTATTAGTTATAGAATTTATTTTTTTTGTGTGTGTTTAGTTAATTAAATTATGTTTTTACCTCTAACCACAACGAGTTTCATTTCACGAGCAAAGAGCGTCCATCCATAGGCCCCCATTTTTTTGTTAGAGAATCACTGCTCCTGAGCTAGCCCGGCAACTGCATCAGGTGAATGAAGGTAAGAGGGGGTTCTGATCGCCAGATCGAGCGCCGACGCCACCCGCGAGGGCCCGCGGTGCTGACACTATGGTAAGATAATATCACTATTACTTTTATTATGTTGCTTGATTTCCGATCTTAATGTATTGTATTATGCACTGCAGTTGCAGTTATTAGATTTTGTAACTTCAGAGTGCATACCTTACATAACAACCTATAAAAAGCAATCTGATGTTTTCTGTTTTTCAATATTTGCAAAGTTATGGCAAACCAACGCCTTTTGCAACTGAAAATAAACCATGTGCAGAAAAAGAAAAAGAAGAAATAATGAATCAGCCTCTGACATTTGACAAAAATATTACACATACATTGGCTTCTCATTCTCGTGGTGTTGAGAATCATACAAAACCAACGATAGCATCTCTGTGGTACATATGTTTATGATCTTTAAAGACAGCAAAATTCTACTTAAACCGAAGTGTTTTTGCAGATTGCTCTTTAAATTGACAGAAACATTACAAATAGAAGAAAGATCGGCTGATCATTCCAAAGAAGTTTGGGAGAAATCTTGTTTGCACTCAGTGAAATATTGTGAAGAATGTTGTTCGTTCTTTTCAGTAATTTGTTGTTTTTATAGTAACAAGTTGTTTTTAGTTTGATTTGAAACCAATGAAATTTGTGGCTTGAAAAACAGTTTTCAAATGTTTATTATAAAATTAGCAACATACTCTTTTTTAAGGTATGATGATGAAACCATATTAAGACCTACTATGCTTCTGGTTATTCAAAACATTTTTGAAATTTTGAACTGAAAAAAAATTCTTAAATTTAAGGGTTAAAGTGTAATGCTTTTTCTGTATTAAATGAAATTTTGTTACTGCATAATCCTTGGAACTGTTCCCAAAACTTTTGTGATGATGTTTATGTAAGAAAACTAACAAATTTTGTCATAAAATATTATTTGTGGTTATAGAATTGTTTTTTTTTTTGTTTTTATTCATGTGAATGGAAATTACTTTTAAAAAACAATTTAAATACTTTGAAATTTAAAATTAAATTGTAAAGAATCAACCTGTGGTTTATTATCAAGCTAGTGGTGAAGCTTCTTACAAAAGTGGCAGGCAAACATTGCATATGACACTTCAACAGAAGAAATAATTATTAATATGGGGGGGTCAGTTCTTCCAGCTATGAACATTTTTCAGACAGTGCTTTGGACGAGATTTCACTGCTACCTCGTGAGAGCACATCAAAAAAGTAACAACTGTGATATTTAAGAAAATTATCTGCATGGTTTGGCTGGTATTTTGGGCATATTAAAGAAGTACTAGTGAAAATAATGTTATGACAGTTCTGGCAGTGACACGTGTCGGCAATTGAGTACAATCGTGGCGTGAATAGTGCAGCCAATCACTAATTACAGGGCAGAGGGATACACCCAAAGTTTGTTGACATGCGAAGTGAAGTTACAGCGAACGGACCTTAGGGATATAGATTCCTCACACTTCTCACAAACAGCTGCCTATCAGGTCAAGAGATTGTGTAAGGATTTGGGTATAGATGTGATACACAAGAGGCTCGCTGGAAATATTGGATCAATTTGGCCATGTATGTACCAGGACTAATCTGCGAACAAGAAGACTACTAGATGTGAAGAAATACAATAGGAATTATGCCATCTTTGGCGTAAACCACAACAGAATAACTAATTGTTAATCTAATAGCACCAAATGTTAATTTCTTTGATAGATCTTTATCTAGTTTTAAATTTAACATTAAAAAATTTATTTAAGGTTCTGTTATTAAACTTTATACAATATAAAATTTCAGAGACAAATTACATTATATATTATTATCAATAGTAAATATCTCAATTAACTTGTGCTATGTAATGCTTTGATGACACAGACTGTGAAATTGAATTTCTTTTTCACACAGTTCTCCATAAATGTTAATTATATACTTCCATATATGTGCTGAACCTCTTATATATTGTTATGTATTATGTATTGGATATTATTTACGCATTGTATCTTCTGTAATATACTATACTAGGAAAACCCAGCAGACATTGTTCTGCCCTTCATCTCCCTCTTTCCCTTTCTCACTCTCTCCCCCTGTCCCTGTCTGCCTCTGCTGCTCTCTGTCCCTCTCATTCACATTTAATTGCAGATTCTGCGCATCTCTGAGCAGAAGAGGTAATATCGGGAAGTGACAGACCAGCAAAAACGTAAAAGAATGTTCAAGAAGGTTTCATCCTGTTGATTGAGGTGTGAGAAGCATTTCTTTGAGGCCTTAGAATATATAGTTATAGTTATAGTTATAGTGAAAATTTTAATGTACAAAACCAAGTGGCGTAAGTGAATTTAAATAAATAAATAAATGTTTTGCAATCTTGGTGCCATTTCTAAACATTCTTTTTCTCTCTCTCTCTTACATCTGTTTCATGCATGGTTCAATGAATAGAAGTACTGAGAAACAACATACCATGAGGCAGTATTAAAATAATATTTAACTCTAAACCACAAAAGACGAGGTGTCTTCCATAAAGTGCAGGTCTCTCTTGGAAGCAGTCTTTTATGACAGAAGATAGATTTTGTAAAATAATCATTCACAAGTAATAATAAACGGACCATTATGTAAAAAAGTTTAAGATCTTTTACAAATTACTGCCATGAAAATATCATTACGCTCTTTGATCAGATTTAGTGGTTTCTAGGTCAGCAATTTAGAAAAAACCATGGACTGCACAAGGGTGAAAAGTGGCAGAGGAAAGAATTCCCTCTCTTCGCGGCCGAAGTTCCCCGCCTGAGGAGCCCCCGCCACCTTGGCTCAGACAGGTGGGGGCAAGACAGCCTGATCTTGACACGATGGTCCCGAACCCTATTGTTGAAGGCTCATATCTGTGCGAAAGAAGAGGGAGAAGGAAGTTGCAAGAGTGAATCAGTTATCGTTGCAGGCAGTTCTCGAGTTCAACTAAGCTCCCCCTCAGGAGTAGAGGGGGATGGCTTCACCACGCCTCCTGAGGTAAGCGACACCATGATGATTTTTTAGTTTTTTTTTGTCGACCTACAGAATGGTTTTAGTTTGGTTTTGCATATTTTCGAGTCAAACAGTCCTTTGACTCACTCTCCCCAGAAGAGAGCTCAGGGCACTTCTTTCTCTCTTGTGTTTGTCAAAGGTATTCATGAATCACAAATAAAAGATAATCCACATTCATATTTTTCAACAGTGGAAATAGAAACTCTTACCTCATGTTCCTGTTCAGTCTCATCAATGGGCTCCTCCTTGAGAACTACGCTGACTGGGAGCTCGAGTTCCTCCTGCAAAAGCACCAAAACTATCACACATTCAAATATTCTCTCTTTGGTTGGATCAGGAAGAAAGAGAATCTAATAAACATTATAAACAAATGGAAAAGTAATCTGAACAGTAATAAAAAATAAAAGAACACACTTCAGAAAGTATTAATTCAAAAAACCTAACAACCTATTGATATACTGTGAAACTTCTATATAATGTTCCTCTATATGTTTTCCTCTATGTTACATCAATTTTTTCTGGTCCCGACCAAACCCCATATGCACAGTCTTCCTCTTTATAGCGTTTTCCTCTATATAGTGTTCAGAATTTATGGTCCCTTAAAAAACGTTCTATAGAAGTTTCACTGTACACTTATTAACATCCTACTGATATACTCGTATTCAATGCCCTCATGTTTGGTAAAAAGAACACATTTTACAAATTTAACTCTCAGGTTGCCGTTTTAATTCTCATGATCCACTCACAAATACACTCCACTGGAGATGCACACATTCTTCTGAAATTTTACAATTAGATCAGATACAGTACTCAAACGGATCTGATATTTTATAAGATGCACCACCTGATCAATCAATGTAAAGACTGAATATTTGTTGGAAGTGAAACTCCCATTTTGAGAGATTAAAATTGATTCGATATACTTTGAAAATCAAATTTAATTAAATAATTTCTTTCAAAAACACGGCACCCACTCTGAGAGACTGTGTGCAACAAGCAGCCTTACTAAAGAATACATTAAAAATGTCTTGACATTTCATCAAAAATTCTTTCTAATGAAATTCTCTCCCTATTCACCGTTATCTTGATGGTGACCACTCTACCACTTAATTTCTATTGCCCAAGAAGAAACTAAAGCCTCAGAGGATTAAAAGAGGATCATCTGAGAGGAGATTGGCATCACCCACCTACCTCCTCATCGTCTTCCTCCTCCACTTGTCTCTTCACGGAAGAAGTCTCCGCTTCTTCCTGCAAATGACAACAGTGTACTGTATCAACATGCAATGTATTATGCAGCACAATTCAAAACACACCAAAACCTGCCAAGTGCAATAAACTTACTGAAAAAAAACAAACAACTAGAAATCACATTCAATATAAGAAAATTACGGCTGATCCCGACTGTACACCTCACTGTCACGGCCTCCTTAAGTATCGTTCACTGCGCAGTTTGAATACTACAGGCTTTCTTATGATGTGCTTACAGAAGTGATTTCTTATAAAAGTGAATTGGTAATTATGCGATGAATAGATGCAAGGTTGTTTATAGTGAACACAAGGACCGAAGGCCCAAGCCTCGCCATTATTTGGATCCGGGCGAGCGAAGCAAGAAAACTTATCTTTGAAATTAATTTGGCATTATAATGTGGCAAGGACAAAGCATATGAGGGCGTCTCAAAACTTTACGAGCCACGAAAATCGCCTATCGGTACGATACGTACGAACATATTAAGGAGGCCACGACAGCGAGAGGTACTGTACAGTCAGGATCAACCAACATGCAATGTATAAACACCAAAAAAATGTCAAGTATAATATACTTATTTATTACAACAACTAGAAATCACATTCAATTTTCTTGTTTTTGGTTGTGTCTCCAAGGGAAAATAATTTGAAGCAAAATTAAATTACCCAAAACCTTCTTTATTTATTTAAAGTCAAAAACTATTAAAAACTGTATGTGAGATACTTTGGAGGGAAGATTATTCTGTGTGCATTACCTTAAACTCTTAATAACACAAGTTTTTATGTACAACAATTATCGTAAATTAGTATGAAATATTCAATCTATATACATTAATAATCCATAAACGCATTGAAAATATTCACTATTTGTTTCAAATTTTCTTTATATATGAAGCGAGGCATTTCCTCCTATCAAATGAAAAAGAAAACAATCTTCTAACTTATTACGCCAAAGCTTCCTTTAGTTCATTATTATGACAAAGCCTCCTGGCTGAGAACAAATCCAACTTCTTAACCTTACTAAAAAATGTAGATAAAGAACTCACTTTGAAAGTCCAGTTTGGCTCTTCGGCAAAAGATTCTGATTCATCGTTAGGTTCCTGTTTCACCTAAAGACAAGAGACAGATATTCTTAGAAACCGTTCATTGCATCCACCTCATGTTCACAACAATCTTTAAGACTATTATCATCCCTGGAAACTGGAATTACTACTTAATATCCCAAAAGCACATTTCTTTATTTCACTCATACCATGAGTGCATTCGATATTCAAATGCTGTGAATACTAGACTAAATGCAACAACTCTGTTAATGAAATCTCAGACAATTTTTTTTATATAGTCCATGATCTCACAAAAGTAATGCAGTAGATCTATTTTTTCAAAGTGGCCATATATTTCCTGGAACAAATTATCATGACTTTTCCATTTTACAGTGCGCTTTTATGTCACTGATATTTATATTTTTGTAAAATATTAAAGCATGCCTGATACTAATTAGTCAGCTCTCTGAATGTACGATCATAAAGTACAAATTTTAAAAAATTCTCAATAAAAAAATGGAGTCATTATATTTTTATTTTTTTTTAAATTAAATTATATTAACATCTAGTTATATCAGCATCTCAAAATTTTCCTAATTTCTAACGATTCTTCTACAAATTCCCACATTTTTCCAAAGTAATGAAATTCCATGATCTTTCTCTATTTTCCAGAAAATGACCATCCAGTTTTTTACTACGTATACAGACTACAAAATTAGTTCCCTCGGGCACATTTCATTTAGCATGTGGTAAACAATGTTGCAACAAGTTACAATTTTATTATCAAACAAATGGCCTCTCTCACTATTAATGACATGGATAGAAAACTCAAGTTGTCATCAGAATACATCAGTCACAATTGAACTATTACTCACAATGCAATTCAATTTACACTCCTCTATACTGTCATCTTGTACTTCTTTGACCTGCAAATAACCAATGAGACATTAGTCACACATACATACATAATTAATATGATTTCAACATGCCTAAGATGTCTCCTGTGGCTATCAATAAATATATTTGATTCTACTTTAAACTTAAAAAATTACACACTCTTAATGAACATCCCATGATAAAATAACCTCAAAAAACAATATAAAAACCATGCATGACACTTATCAGTAAAATCACCCTTCAGTTTGGACATGTTTTAATACACTCTTATAATACACTAATTTTACAGAAAACACTTACATCTTCTCTTTTAATTACATTTGCAGTTAAAATTGTTGTTTTTTCCATTACTATTACTGCTCGCAATCACTGGCAATGGATCTGCAATAAACCACAAAAATTCTTGTTGACCCATGCAAAGGGTTTTATACAATTTCCCCTTGCCCTAAGCAAGAAATCGTCACCAGAGCTTCACCCTGCGATCCGGAGTCTTCGAGTAAGTGAACTTGAATGAAACCTGGATTGACCGAAGATCGCTGATACAGCTGATTACTGCCACGTGTAAGAAGGGGGTGATAAGGTGTGTCTGGGTGTGTCATTGTGTCACCTCCAGAATTGGCAAAATACATCGTTTGACTATTTATTTAGCGTTGGTCAGAGCAGCACTCCAAAGGGTGGTGATATTACTATATATAATTGTCACCTTTCCACAAATTTTGAACTCTCTTTGAACAAATTTAGATATTACTATATCTACATTTGCGTTTTTATTTCTTGGCGCATGAGGGCCAATCTTCACGATGGAATATCTCATGGCATTTCGCGTTTCTCGGTCGTGTCGCTTGATGTGCACTGCTCGATACGATCGCACGTGCACATCTAGCGGCACAACGGAGAAAGGCGCGTCCACACGATGCGTCTTTTCGTTCAATTTTGTGCATGCGTCTATACTGCGATTTTTGTAGGAAGAGCTCTCAAGATAACTCAAATCCCATCTTCGCGATGGAATATGTCACGGCATTTCGCGTCTTTTCTCGGTCTTGCCGGTAGTAGTCGCATGATCGCAAGCACTGCTTCATACGGTCGCGATCGTGCGAAAGTCTAGCGGAACGACTGTGAATGATACGAAATGCCGTGACATATTCCATCACGAAGATGGGATTTGAGTTATCTTGAGAGCTCTTCCTACAAAAATCGCAGTATAGAGCATGTAGCGCATGCGTTTTGCGCAAAGAGTATATCCTAGAGACGGCACTCAATGTTAAACGGAGAAGCTTCATTTGTCCAACTTCTGGTCCGCCACATTCGTTTGTATTATTTTCTATTGGGCAAACGCACAGCCAATGGCGTAGAAGTAAGCGGTAAATTTGAAATAAACCAAATATGCGGGAATTTTAAAATTTCACTCCCATTATTTTGGCATTCATTTATCAAAAACTACACAATAATTTTCATTATTATCAAAAACTACACAAGGATTTTGTGGAAAAAAGTCAAATTAAAGCAGGAAAATCTAGTATTTATTGAGCATATTGATATTACACAATTTTTTTTTAAAATTTCATTAGTGTTAACAATTTTGTATTACACAAGGCAATAAACACAGTACACCAGCTGAAATGCAACTTTACTTGCTTGTAGACATGCCAAATAAATGTGAATACTATGGAATATTGCATTATTACAGAGCATTATACATGAACAGTGTTGAAAAGAAACAAATGAAAACAATACCTCACATTTGCCCTGGTAAAACAAACAGTTATGATGCAATTTTTTTTTCGCTATTTTATTTCGCGAGTAGGAAAGATAGCATCACGAGGCATGTCAGGTGCCCCAATCCTACAAGCAAAATAAAATCACTTTCACCATGTGTTTTTAAACAGTATTACTGCCTTTGATTTTATTTTAATTCAAGAATATAGAGAATGTAATTATGTAATGTTACAGTAGTACCTGATTATGTTTCACAAGAGTGTTTTGTTTTCCATGTTGCTTTCAGTTTCATCAGAACATTTGAGCGTTGTCTTACTTCTAACAGTAGTGCCAAAAATTGAACTTTTAGCATGCTATGCATACCTTGAAAGAACTGTTTTTACTAGTTGCAGCCTAAAAAATTGTTAGTCAATAACTGTTTGACAAAATTAGTTAGGGGCCTGGCTGTCCAAAGATGGCCTTAAATGAAAAACTACATTAACTTTTAAAACATTGTTTACGAAGAGTGGAATGTAACAGTCCCAACAAAGCTTGTGCGCCACAATTTAAATCTGAAAATAGATTGTGAAAGTGCAAATATTTGATTGCACTAAGAACCGAGCCTGGAACTTTCTGACAACTGGACATATGTCCTAACAACCAAACTGTAAAATCAAACATTGCATTCACGACTCAAGATAATTCACAATCTAACAGGGATCAGCATTCACAATGACAATGAAATTGGCATGAAAACACAATAATACACACATTGTAGAATAAAAATTCAATCAAGACAGAGTTTGTCATGAGAAACAATTATTGCCAGAATAGTAGAACATTACATATGCAACTTATATAAATTCCAATAATAAAAACCACTTAATAGGCACTACTAACAATAAAAAAATATTACAGACCAGATATGAAGCCCTAAAGAAATCCTAAAACTGCATGAAAATAGGCTCTAAAACAGGGACTCAAAACTTTTGTATTCATAATTTCCAAATAAATTGTCTTCACAGAGCAAGAGGGATTCCAAATTTGAGAAAATGACTAGTCTTTTTACAGAATGAATTTCATCTTCAAATAAAATTAAATTTTATTAGAACTTTCCAAATTAGATGTGGAAAATATGGTTTATGTAGCATACAATGACAGAATACCCATTGATCTTAAAACGCTCATTATTAGTATCACTACAAACTGTCTGCGTAAAAGAGGTATGAGCAGAAATTTTGTGCAGAATGAAGAAAGTCATTCACTGAACATAACAATAATTCTTTAAAATTAGCTCTCTGAGTACTGACTCTCCAAAGAGAACCTAAAGTTACTGAAAAAATGGTCTCTCCATGTCAATTGACATTATTGGGGCATATTTTTAACATTAAGAAGTAATAGACCACTATTATTTTCACTTTTATGAATATTTTCCATGGTTTTTAATTGCAAAATATTTAGATTATCAGCAATAACTTTTCACGGTTGAACCAGGGTTTAGGGTGGCGCGGTTCCTTTGGTTCCTTTAGTGAATCATTTACTCTCGTGAATCGTCCGCCACGGTTCACTTCAGAAGTGGCGATAAATTAAAGTGAGTTATCTCCGGGTTGATTAGCTTTGATGGGTCAAAGCATAAATGTACACGAAATGACCAATTTCATATTTTACGAAAAATTTCTTCTTCATCACGACACTTTTAAAACAACTTCACTTCACATTGAAAATTACACTTCGCTACACTTGTTTTTGTTGAATTAAACTTGTTTCTAAGCTGATTTCGTTGCTGTTTGAACTCATGTTTACAGACATGTTTTTAGATTTTAAAAAGCCTTCTAGTAATGGCACTTTCAGTTGTTCCCATAACAACAAATTTATTAACTGCCAATATTGAATGCGATTATTAACTGTTCGCAAGAAAAGTTTTTTTCTTAGTGGAATTGTGTGTTTTATAGCACTTCGAGACCTCTTTGAATAGATTTGGTAAGTCTACCGTAATGGAAGGAATAAATGCTGTTTTTTTATGAATTGCGCCGAGAGGGAAGTTTAAATGCGATTCAGTGGTGTCAGAAAGTGAGTTTGCTTGCGTCTCGACGCGTGTGTCACGTATGTAAGGGAGATATGAAATTAATTGAGAGAAAGGATAGGACAGACGGATATGAATGGATTTGTAGAGTGAGGGGAGAGAAAGGACATTGCGCGAAAGTTTCTGTACGAAAGGATTCTTGGTTTGAAAGGAGTCATTTGGAGATATGGAAGGTGCTTCTCATTACTTACATGTGGGTGATGGAAGCAAAGAATGAACAGGTTGAACCAGGGTTTAGGCCAATTCTCAAAATCACATAACCTACTTACAAACAGTATACATATAAAGTTTATATACATTCTCAATTTCCTAAATATATCAATGTAAATAAATGTTAAAAAATTTCCTAAACATTAATGTAAATAAATGTTAAATAATGTAAGTAATTTATACATAAATTTTACATTTATTGCAGAATTATCATTATTAACATTCATTTGCCTGTACTTAAATTTCAAAATGCTGTTGGATACGTGCAAAACATTCATTGTAAAATTGCTTTGACTATGAATTTTTGAAGAATATTACTTTTGAGAAAAGCCTTATGTTATTCTTGTAACTTTTCATGACATCTGGTGACAGGTAGAATATCTTAATTTCTACTTGTGTGGGCTTTTCTAACACAGAGTTATGATTGTGTTATTGTCTATTTGTAGTGCTACGGTGGTGAATAGAAGTGGGCCATGTTGTGTGTCAATTAAAAATATCATGGTTCTGGGTGTTGATAAACATTGGGAGGCAAAAATTTGAAATTATTGAAAGTACTTTTATGCGAAACGCATGACCCAAATTGTGATATAGTTGTAACACATTGTTTTGTAGTTTTAATATTTCTTTCACCTGAAATTTACTTGCATTTCCCACAATCCTAAATTTTACTGTGAAAAAGTTTCCATACTATTCATGAAACGGTTTACACGGATCTCAGTTATCTGAATTGTGATCTCCATATTAACTTCTATGAAAACCTAACAACCGCTTCATTTCACTTCCCACCATGTAATCAATTGAAACGCAACATGGCTTTGAAAACATAAAATAAATTTCAAGAACGAAAAATGAAGGTCTTCATTCTTGAAGGTACTTTTTAGAACCACTGCACAGAATATCACCACCATGAATAATCCATATTCTTACTACAATTTTTATATACAGAACCTCTATACCTCTATTGAAATAACATCAGTTGCCTTTTTATAATCACATTTTGTCAAAAATATGTGCAAAAAACACATTCTTTGGTTCACATTTCACAATCATGTCCTATGATTGTCAAAGAAGATTAACCATTTGTTTATTCTCAAATATTTTTTCAAACATCAACACGTTTATCTGACATCTTTGGATACATTTAATTAATCTTCTTCATGAATTGTAGTTGCTTCCCTCAAAATTTGTTTCATAATTATCTTCTGAAAATTAAAAAGTTTTAAAAATATATTTTTAATTCTTAGGTAGTAAATTACACTTCATGAAGTTTGTTAGATAATAATTAGAAAAAAATCAATAATTAATATTAATTAAAAAATAGTACACAATAAGCAAGATACACATTTACCATGCCAATAAAATTCAGTATGCGGATCAGTCGTCAGATATGTTTGATGAAAAGGCATGGTGTTTCAATGGTAGTCTCTGTGTCTTTGCCCAACATAACCACTGAAAGTTCAACAAAATTAAACAAGAATTAAAATAATAAGATAAACAAATAAAATTCTTACATTTATTAATCTTAAAAACTACCATTTTAATTATAACAAATTCTATCTTCAAGTTTGGTCTGTAAATCATATCCTTTACAAGTTATCTATTAATTTTTTAATATTATTGAAAATGCATATCAAATGCATGTTTACCATTGTAAACATTGCTAGAAATATTACCTGCAAATCTGTTTGGATTATCTTCCATTTTTAGTTTTTACCATGCAAATTCTGCAATTTTCAATTTGCATTCTGCATTATATTCTTTGATTGCACAATTTAAGCCCTAGATTTTTTCCCGAATTGGTGTATAAATAACGACTATACTAGTTTGGTTGTTTATTTTCACAATGTTCATTGTGTATGATTTTACAATGATTGTGTATCTATTTGATAATTAACTGATAGTGTAAGGTGAAAAATTGGTATATGAACTTACCACATACTCAACCTATTTCTTTTTAATATCTTGATTTTCGACTAACTTTTGAAACTTCTAAATTTACTTCATACTCCAGAATAAAGTTTCTACTACGAAGAGATCAGTCAAGTCTACTGTTCATCGTGCCAAGTCCCTTTCTATATACAGAGGGACTTGATCGTGCTATCAATAGAAGCCATCGTGTCCCAAAAAATGCCCAAGTCGTTCGCAGCGCTTATATAGGACTGTGAGAGCTAGCCTCTCATTAGCTTCAGTTTTAGACTGGGAGTGAACACACCTGTATCTCAGATATTCAATCGTGACGATAGACCATCACGCGCCAAGAATTAAAAAAACATGTTTATACTGTGCCATCCTGCGCGATGGTGGGGGTATGAAGGAGGACAATCTTGACCAATTAGGTGCATTTAATGTACCGTATTATGGTAAGTTAATTTACAATAACTTTTGTAATTCTGTAAGAAATTTAAGGAAATGAACATGAGTGACCTAGGATGAAAGTATAATGCAATAAAAATAAAGAGATAATTTTAATAAAATTGAATCAGGAAAACATTACAATACTTATCTAAAGAGGAAAACACAGTAAGTTTTAATTGAAATTGTAAAATATTGTCAATAAAATATAGTTGATTTCAACAGAAATATTAATGAAAGAGTTGCAATAAATTGTTAAAGGAATATACTCAAAACAAAAATATCAAACAAGATTTCAGAATCAAAATTTATTCACTGATCTTGAATTAACCTTTTAGCTACCGAGTTTTTTTCCTTTTGCACTCCGTGCGGTACCGACTTTTTTAAATAGACGAATTTGCTTGACCCCAGTGGAGGTTTAACTGCGGTGAGTGATGACAGCTACCCCCCAAGTGTTGAAAGTCCTTGTTGATAGAGATTTAAAGAGATTAACTGAGTAAAACAGTATCAACTTTTCCTCTGCAAAATTAAGTAATATTATTTTGATCAATGATCCTATTCATTTTTTCTACTAATTTTCATTCTTTATTCCACCCACCCCGCCTGTGCAACGAAGTTTTCCGCATTTGATGTTTAAAATGCCTTTACATTTAGAATGTTTTAAAATTTTTAAAAAAATCCCATTTTCAAAGAGGTAACCCACATAATATATTATGAAAATTAATTACAAAGTTGGAATTTGAAGAAATTATTATACTTTCGAAAAAAATATTTTCAAAATATTTAAAGTAGCTTTTTAGGATGTTGAATCTATATAAAACTATGAAAAGTATGATTTTTTCAAATATTTCAAAGTGGTTTGGGAAAGTAAAAATATAAAAATTTCTAAAAATGAAAAAGTATTTTATTTTCCTTAATTTTATTTTAAATGCGTAAGAAATGTATTTCGTACACCGTGGATACATTTAAATCGTAGTGATTTAGTATCTTGAACGGAATCAATGCACGAAGATGGACAGCTTGATCGGAACTGAAAATGTTTAATTATATTGGCTTGAATCATCTTCCAGACTGGACACAGATGCACAGTCAATGTCCAAAATTAACTCAATTTCGCGAGTTGTTAGCGATTGTTCTCGACAAGTCATTTTTACTTCAAAAAGCACACGACCCAAGCGCAAGCAGCAACTCCTAGAATACGACTGCGATCGAGCACGTGAGAAGCGTGGGCCGAGGCGGGTTTCTTATGACTGGTGGGTGTGACAGGAGATAGTAGACAGTGAAGCGCTACGTAT